>CM065361.1:14940603-15338103 GCA_033032245.1 Poecilia picta
CCACACGATACTCTCCCAAACCTTCAATCAAACATCAAATTGATCAATGACAAGTGGCCTTATCTTGTACTTCCTTTTTTGAAATATCCCAACAGCCATTTCCTCTTGTCCAAAGTGGCCCAGAGGCATGAAAGGATGACAATGATTTGAAGTCATTTGTCTTTTCGAAAAAGCAGCTGAGTACTTTCTTAAAGTGACAGGGCATCTTTGTTTGCCTCATGGACACGTTTACCTGTCTGTACATGTCAGAATTCCTGTTGGTTGGTAGACACCCAAATATTCATCTCACTCCAAAAAAGTTAAATTCATTTATACCTCCTACAGAAACATTTTCACAAATTCAGCTTGGTATCATATATTTATTTTACTCATCAATGCTCAGGACTGTGTTTTTCAATAGCTAATAATGAATGATGTATATCATGATTTGACTGCAGAAGTTTTACCATATCATGCCAGAAAAAAAGTTACTTGAACATTTACTGGAACATCTGTCCGTGTTCCTGGAAGTGGTGTAATTTTTCTCAAACTTTATTATGCTAATTGAACAAGAAATTCAGCATTTCATGATTATAGCCTGTTCTCTTATTTTCCCCATTGAATTTTCCTATCCACCGCAGGATTTAGCCGACCGACATATGTGCGTCCGAGCTCTGTATGACTACCAGGCAGGTAAGCTGCCATTTGGAGGATAATTACCACACATGTTCGCATAAAGTGCCTCCGTTTTGCAGTAATTACACTGTGATTATCTGGTCCTCACCATGTTATCTTGTGTTTCCCACAGAGGACGAATCCGAGATCTCCTTTGAACCCGGTGACATCATCAGGGACGTGGAGACAGTGGACAAAGCCTGGTGGAGGGGGTGGAGCAAAGACGGCCGTCAGGGTTTATTCCCCGCTAATTATGTGGAAACCATATAGGCAGACAGAGGCACACTATACACCTACTCCACACACACACACCTTCACACACATGCACACGCACACTCAGGGACACCTTCTCTTCTCTTGTTTCTGCATGTTTTTACCTTAATCCTCCCACTGAAACTTTATGCTCTCTTTTCTGTAGGAAGAATAAAGAAACACGAGACTCCTTGTTCTGAAGAAAGCATACAGAAAAGTGTAACTCTTTTATTTTGATGGGTTTTTTTTTTGGAGAACAACATAGTATGCAGAAATTACCTAGCCTTATTTCGTATGGATAAAATAGTAAAGACCTTTCCCTGGACCAAAATAACTTATTTTCTTTTGAGAAGCAGTGGAAATGTAAGTCTGGGGGAGAAATAAGGGGGCACAGATGATGGGGAAACTTGGTTTGCTTCTAAGTAACACAAACATGTTTTAACTGCAGTGCTCCTGTTTGATCCACACATATAACAAGCATACCTCTGCTCACCATTCGCATCCATATACTAGGTATCATCTTTGTAATCATCATCCTGCGTCTCTTCCATTATTTTGGAGCTCTGCATTTTCCTGCTGATGTTCTCACATCACAGGTTAATTTACCAAACCAGAGCAAGAAACAAAACAAATGATGAAAAATCAGCAGAAAATGATGTTGAACTTCACTCCTGATGTTGACAAACTATTTTTTTATATGTATATGGGTTGTATGTTGATGTATGTCTCATTTCCTAGTTTTTAACAATTGCTTGCATTTTTTAAACACAATCTGACTCAACAATTCAGCAGACTGTATATAAGAATGTATAAAAAAACATCAATGATTCTGTCCTTTTCAATTCTTAGGTCATATATTTCTAAGTTCTTATTTTAATGGTATCTCTTTATAATGTACTCCTAACTTTCAAATATACGGCCTTATATGCACTTAAACTACTTCAAAATGGTTCTGTTTTTTTTATTCTTGCATGTAATGCCATCCATCCATCCATTTTCCTACACCCTTGTGCTTTTTTAAAAAAAAAAAACCCAAAAAACAAGCTACATCTGCCCTTGATCTCATCCTTTTGCGTAAAGTCATTTCATTTTTAATATTTTATATTCTATTATGCTCATTTTAAGCATTAACACAGTCTGCACTTCTTTATAAGTAAAAGAACATATTTCTTCTAGTGTTACAACAAAAGCCCTCTCTAGTATTTGGTATTTAGCATTAAGTTTAATAAAATCAAATGCAACATAGATAAATACAGGAGATACTTGGATAAATAAATTACTTATGAATTTAATATGAACTGAATTAGAAACTTCACCAAACCAAAGAAGCATCAAAACAAAGTCTTTTGCTAGAAACAAGATGAATAAGAATGCCTTAATAACATTGTATAGCTAATACATGTCTAATTTAGTCTTTATTTAGCTTTTATAATTTACTGCAGACATTTGATATTTTTCTTCAAGTGTTATATTGCAGAAATACTGTATGTAATGTTTACCATTAAATATGAACACATGAATTAAGCTTCTGTCACACTGTTTCCCATTTTGTATGGATATCTATTAAAAATGTGTCATTCTGATCAAAAAGTGAGAAAAATAAGTGCATTTTGTGAATTTTCACTCTCAGTAAATGTATATTGGGATCAAAGATGTGGGATTAAACTATGGCACCATGAGTTACAACACGTTGATTTTGCCATGACGCCATCTTGTTCAGGTATTTTTTATTTTATTTTATTTTTTTACCATTTAAGGATAAACTAATACTACATTAAAATGATATCTACATGTTGTACAATCATCTCCAAGCATTTCAAGAAATAGCTCATGCTATCAACTTCGCTTTTAGTTTTAAGCATCTGCCATCCTGATCTTCATCGGCACAGACAGAGGATGAAACAGGACTTGAGGATGTCTGTTATTATTAGGCCATTGCTACAACATTTGTTTAACAGTTGTGTAAATAACATTGTAGTAGTGCACACATGATGTATGACAGGTGCGCTTAACTAAGGACTTTTTCAACATGTCCAGAAAAAAAAACTGACAGCCTGACTTAGCTGGTTGTCTAATTATGTAGTCTAAAGTGTTTAATGCATAAGAACGTGATACTAGAGTATTATTTACTCTACGTAGCACGTCTTCCTACACAATTTAAACTCATTGCATAGTCAAAATTAAATCATTATGCCAAAGCATAGAACATGTTTTCAAGTGAAACTGTACATACAGTCAATCAACGTGCAATAACTGTCAAAGTTCTTGCAACTGCTGGCTTTAGAAAAAAAAAAACATCTTGCATTTATATTTTTCAACATTTATTGTTTGAGTGTTGAATGTCGGCACCTATTTGGATTCTAAGCTGTTTTTTTTCCCCATAACTGTATATTATAAGACAGATACAGTAGGGGAAAAAACAGGAAATGACAAAACTTCTGACAATTAACAAATTCATAAAAAGAGTGACAACGCCATACAGTCAGTTACAAAAACTGCAACAAAATGGCACCGAAGAAATATAGATGTATAGATTTCTAATATCGTTGATCCTTAAAGTCGAAACTTATGCTTTTACCACTCTGGTGTCTAAAGAAATAGAAATAATAATAATTAAAAAAAACTCTTGTAGTGTCAGATCCACCTGCAGCTGTCGTTAAGAGTTGATGTCAATGCATTGAGTTCCCACATCATCAAATAGGTCTTGTTGCTGATGATCATATAGACTCTCCACTACCTTCGAGAAGTCCCGCATTTATATGTGTCACTGTAAATAAATAATAATAATAATAAATGTCTTTAGTAGCCTTTCTTGTTGGATTCAGAACAGAACCATCTGATATTTACTGAGCATAATCAGCTGTGTACCAGTTATTTACTAATTATGGTTGTTTCTGCTGTTTAAAGCTGCTATAATTGCAGAAGTTTTTATTGTATATAGTACTCAAGGCTTAAAGATTTAATGTACTCTTAGACAACATATTTTATTTTAAAACAACATGAAATATGTCAATGATATGACGACAGAACAAAACTAAGTCACATTTGTTTCTTACTGTGCTTAGCCTGATCTGACTCTCAGAGCAACAGCGCATACATGTAATACTCTTCTCCGACCTGTAGGTGGAGACGTTGCCTTTTCCAATTTGCTGCTGGCTTTATAGAGAGGAAGCTGCCTGATTTGAGCAGATTCCTCAGGACAAAAGGGAAAATATTTTGACAGGCAGAGAGGAGGCTCATTGTTAGACACATTTCAGGAGCAGGATATCCTGACATTCCCAAAGCTAAAAATTGCTAATGCTTCTACACCTTAAACAGGATTTTCCCCCAAGGTAATGATGATTGATTGGATATGACATTAATATTTCTTAACCGTGCACCTTTAATGCTTCCAGGGCGGCTAGGTTACGCTCTTGTAGTGCCAGTTCAATAATAGCGTTTGGCAGACACGACTCTGTTCAGGAATAGAGAGGTAATGTTTGACATGGGTCTCATCCTGCTTGAACTGATGCCTGTTGACAGATTGACTAAATCTATCCAGGAGACTATTCTGTCAAAGTTATCCCAGAAGGTTAATCATTAGTGATATGTGTGAAAAAGTGATGGGCCTCTTATGAAATTTTAATTGGTTAGCGTGGAGAAGTCTGGGAAAACCTCAAATGAGCAAGATTGATAGATTAAGAAAAAAAAGTGATTGAAGTTTAAAAGTAGCAGTGCAAAGAGAAAGTTCACAACTGTTAAAACAGCAGCGATGATCATTATTTATTTGCATTTGAAACTAAAAAAAAGAGAGGCAAACAGTCGTAGCAATATTTCCCTCTTTTCTCGTACTCTGTCGGGTTCTTGTTCCCATGGTCATCGTCACAACTCAAGAGAGCCCTTGTCTCCTCTAATTAAGCAGACTGATAGAGAGGCACCAGCTAATGTGCCGGTCAACTTTCCCTTGCTTGTTCCTTTTGTCTTAAGGCTGTGTTTTCCTTTGCTGACCCTCATCGGTAACAAAAACTCCTCAACTGGAGCATTAAACCAACAGAGGAGACCACCCCCCTTGACTTTCCCCTTTATCTATTCTTTAACTGACAGACACTATCTGACCGGCGGATGGCTGACAAGTGTGGGCTGGCCGAGGTGACATGGCGGTAGGGAAGTGCCACTCATTGTGGTGTTATCAGCACAACGCCAATGACAGAGAGCTAATCTGACCTGGCTGCTGATGGCTTGTGGCTTATTGGCTAGGTTTCTGGCTCTAAAGCAGATTCTGGCATTCTGCCGACACACTTACAGGGAGTGATCAGCTGAACACACGTGCATGCACGTGGGACACACACACATGCATGTGCACCAAACCGCTGATGCCAACCATTCTGAGACCTCTGTTTTAGGAAACTCCTTCCTGTCATAGTTGAGCTTATCTTGCAATGTTTGCAATTAAGTATCTGTTTAGCGAAGGTGTTAACTTTACAAGGGACAAAAATGCTATGGTAAGCTTATGGTTACTTTCAGCATCTGTGAGAGTTGCCGTGTTTGTCAGAGTTTTATTGAAAGTCATATATTTTTGAGATTTTAACAATGGTTTTGAGACACTTCTTTCCAGATTGTATGACATCAATGAACAAACAACTTCAAAGAATTATATATTTTGATTTTTTTTTAATCCAAGAAAGGGCCAAATTATATGAACAGACTCAGTTTCACTGGTTGTCCAAGTTTCCTTTGTGAAATTACTGCGAAGCTGTAACAAATGTTCTGGCATAATTCAGACTCTTTATATGATGAATCTTATTTAAATAAACTGCAGTAAAACTAACTTAAATTGGTTGGTATCCTGTGAAGGACTCGGTTTTTATGCAAAATCATCAAACCTTTAAGGTAAGGGCTATTCAAGAGTCGTAATGCTAGCCTGTTTCATTATTTTCAAAGCTAATTTGAATGTTTATTTGGGATCATTATCATGTTGGAACACCAGATTATGTTCAGGTTTAACCACCTGGTACCTGGAGCAGTTGCACTGTGTGCACTCTGTGCATGGTGCTTCCACCATGGTGGTTGACAGTGTCCTTATGTTTGGAAGCCTTACCTTAATTCCTCAAAACATATTTCTTGTTATTGTGGCCCACCAGCTCAATCTTTGTCTAATCTTAATATAAAACTTTTCTCAGGAAGGTTGGTGATGTGACCATGTGGGAAGGTGCAAATTCCTGCAAATTCCTTCCTTGGTAAGCACTCTACCCCCCTTTATATTGATCCAATGCTCACTCCATCGTTGATTGTGAGATTTGTGTTCCAGAATATGAGTTTAAGTCTTTGTGGTTCCCTGGTTTTCAATAAACATCCTGACCAATTTCCTTTCAACTGAGGTTACACTTTCGGTCAAAAATGGAAGTTTGGACACAACTGGGTGTTTCACAATCCTAAACGCACAGCAAAACTGGTTTTGGAAGGAACAAAGTGGCCTAATATTAAGCTTCTGGAATGGCCTTAACCTCAGCGTTGTTGAAAATTAATGGACTATGCTTAAATGCCGGGCCAGGAAAACAACCAATTTAAATGAGTTTTAGCACTTCTGCCAAGAAGAGTGGTCAAATATCCAGTTAGGACTGATGGTAGAGCATTGATGATAACTACATAAAATATGCGGTTGCTCTGGAAGTAAGTATGTGTACCCCGGCAACTTGATTTGTGGTGTTTTGTGCATACACACACAGACACGCACGCACGCACACACGCACGCACACACATACATATTTGTCTTTCCATCTTCACAAAGACTTTGCATCGACTCCCAATCATTTTTCATTCATCTCTTCAGCCTAACCCTGACCCCTAGCCAAGAACAGCACTCCCTCCTATGGGGTCTCGGCTTAGTGCCCCATACAATGCTGGATTTGTTGGGGAAAAAAAAAACAACAATAAAAATATTTTTTCTGTCCTATTTTCATCATTTCTGTTTTCATTGTAGAGATTTTCTTTCAATTTTAGTGTGGTGTGTTTGTGTTTCTATATATTTGTGTTTCTAAAATATCAGTATTTTACTGTTAGCCATGCAATGCTAAAACACATATCTGTATCTCCCTATGTGTCTATATCTTTATATGTGTACATATTTAGATATAGATATAGCTATATTTGTATAGCTATATGTTGCACCCCCTTCTGTTTTCTTTTTCAAATTGTGAAGTTACCCACTTGATTTTCATCCTGAAAAAAAATATTTGCAATGATACAAAAAGCTCCAAATTAAACTTTTAAGCAGCGGTCAAAGTAAACTTTTGACCGCTGCTGCAGCCAGATTTCTTTTGCTGTGCTTTTCCTTTTAGATCCAGATAGAGACATGAAGGGTGCAACTACCTTCTCTGTTTTAGGACTGCTGTTTAGAAAGTAAAACATGCTGCACTTGAAATAAATGTTGTTTTTTTTTTTCTGGCTCTTGCCCTCATAAGCCAAATGTTTAATGGTAGACAACACATTGTTCAGTAGACACGACTGCAGCCTATCAAAACTAAACCCAGTTCTGATGCTTGTGAGACTATTTCAAAGCAACAGTATTCATCTAGGAAGAATTTAGTTTAAAATGTTATCCAGCGTAAATCAGCTTAAGCTCAGAGATAATTCCATCTGGTTTTAAGTGTTGATAAAAACCTTTCCATTTAAGCATCTCTTTTGTTCTTGACATTGTCATTTTCCTTTTAAAGATAATCTTCAAAACTGCAGAAGCAGATAACGCTTCGGAAGCTACGGATGGCTCTCGGCTAGATTTTACTGTCAGCATAGAAACTGGCCCATTAACTTCTGAAGCCCTCTTTGGCAAAGCTCCATATCCTTTTCCATTGCCATCAAAGGGCTATTTTTCCTCGGCCAGTCCCACACAACCCTAACAATGAATGGAGGATTAGAACATCTTACTGTCTTGAAGCAAAATAATGCAAAAAGGGATTTTAAAAAGTCTCTCTCTCTTTTTTTTTTTTCACCAGTTTCAAGTGAGGGGTAGCTGGCATGCAGCATTTTTTTTTCTGGATTTTTCTTGACACCATTCCCAAGAGGTGGTTCTTGTGTCTACAATACCAGTTCAACACTTGCAATCAGCCAACATGTGGCATTGTGATCCAATCACAGAAACCTTCTTTTCTCCTTCAGTTTGTAAATGGTAAAGTCTGCCAGTCTATTGTGAAGGAATCTTCAAAGTGCTTGGAAACCACTTGGGAACATGGGTAGCTGTTAATTAATACAATAGAATCTGCGACTGCTTTATTTTCCTGTTTCTAAAGATGAAAAAAGGGGGGTGGGGGTATGCATGTCTAAATCCCTTACTTAATGTTCAAGATGTTATCCTAGACAAAGGAAAGCTGTTGGTGCACTGGAAATTATCATTTTTTTATTAGGTCTTATGAGACAGAAAAATAATTTCCTCTTTTCTTGGTTCACATTTCTTGTATGTTAGCTCATAAAGATCTTTTTTTTTTCAGGAGAAGTATATTTAAAAAAGATTGAAAAAAATATTAATCAACAAAAATTAACAAGAAAATATCTCAAAAAATGTTGTCATATTTGTCAGTGTTATGTGATATTTTTAAAAGCAGAAAAGCTAAATTAGGTTATGGATGTTCGATGTGTCTCTCTAGGTTCTACTGAAAGATTATAAGCGGCTAATATCTCCATAGATGATTGTTTTAGCATCTTCATTTAGCATGAATCCAGATTAGTTAGACTAAGAGGCTAAAACAAATGTCAAAAAAGAGTCATCGTGATCAAAGTGGACTTCTACTGTCTTAAAACAACTCAGATTTTAAAAATATTATAGTGCTTTTATAGTTTTTTGTTTCATTTTAATTTCATGAACATATTTAATGCAGGGTTGTCATGGGGGGTTATGTACACATTGACTATTTAGATAGGAAATGAAAGGTGACATTCAGTCCTTAATGAGAGGTCTTAGCTACCATGAGACACAGATACCACAGATAAGAAATTAACCACTAACAATCATTAAACAGAGCTCCAATTAAAAAAAAAATCCAGAACTATTCCTTTAAGATCTTAAAAACTGTTGCTATTCAGTTGGGTAACGAATTTGTTAGATTTTGATTACACATATTTTAATAAATGAGGGTGAAAAGAACGTGCAGCCTTTTAACTTGGAAAATGTTCTTTTTAAGTTTATAACTTCTGAATAAGTCGCCACCCAACATCATGTAATATGATAACAATCTCGGAGCTCAGTAATGGGCTAAGCTGCCTTATACCCTAAAGCCTAACATGGCTGAAGCCCCTTGTCCCCTTGGTGACAAACACACACTCATACAAACACAAGCTCTGTGCTTGCAGAAACTTTGCCTAGGGCACCGCAATCACTGCCAGATGCCGTGACTTTCTGTCAGACAATACATTTAGAAAGTATCTTTGAAGGAGTGATGCCGACAGTAGTATTTCAGGGAGACAAATGTCCATGAGCGAATGTGTGCACGTATCTGAGGAGGGAGAGATATGCCAGTGGCAGTGTGAGAAAAGCACACGTATGAGATCAGATAGAGTTGAGACTAATTCACAGCCTGACTGGAGGGCACTAAGCGGAATAATGTGAGACTTCTTTTCTCATGTCATTTAGGCTACGCCGTAGGGACAGAGTGTTTATTTATTTTTTTGGCCGGACAACGTGATTCAGGCTCATAGAAGGCAGTTGTGAAAAAAAAAAAAGATAACTTTCGCTATTGTTTCAAAGACTGGGATGCTAATCATGCAGATTTATAGAGGCAGAGACATGCAGTGCCAGCCCTTGGCAGCCCAGCCACCTTGCCTGCCCCAGGGGACGAAGATGATGGCGAGCAAACAGCTAATAATTAATGCCATGATTACACAGGCTGGAACAACAGTGGCAGATAAGAACACCCAGCCACCATCAGAGCATCAACGTACATGTTACAGCAGGGGAAATAAGCATTGAAAGTGTTCTGTGTCCTTTATTAACAAATATATTTCGAATGTGCCTATTGACATGAAATCCACGTCAAATATACATAACAATCAAAGTAATCCACACATACAATGAAAAGACAACTGGTGTATAAATATATCAATTGCCCCGGTTGTTATTGATATCGGTTGGGAATTCTAAATTAACAGGTCAATTGGAAATATACAACAATTACTGTTCAATACTTTGCTCAAACTTTCAAAAGTGAGCATGGAAATTGAGAAGCACCACTTAGATATACTTTCATTTTTCAATATCTTACAATTGTAGTCAAATAAAGAACAGGTAGAAAACGTGAATAATACATTGTAGCAAAAGAGCAAACAAAAAGTAATTTATAATAGTCTATTCACCGTGTGGTGAAAGGAACACCAGCTCCCATTCATCAGCTTGGCTCCTCTGAAACATTTAAAGTAAATAAATCCAGCTTGCTAACCAACTACTAAACCCCATCTGCCATGTGCACAACTGATACTATAATTCTAAGGCTAAAATGACCATAAAATGTGTTTAGGGTGTAACAATACGGCCTGGAAGTACCCCTGAGAGTGTGGATGAAACCTAGCATCCCTTAGCCATTAGCTAAGCCACACAGTAGGATAACACTATAAAAACGTCATGGTCACCCTCATTAGCAGGTGGAATGGAGTTCTTCTGATTTGTGTGGGTGTGCGATTGCTTCCATATGGGCACTCCTTCTTTTTTTGTAATATAGCAGGCTTTGTGTTACTCCAAGATGAAGTGATTGCACTTTCTCCAAAAACCACAAACATTTTTTTGTAAATGCACTCGACATGACCAGGATTTCATACCCTTCAGAGGGATCACGTGTGGGCTCACTGCAGTGTTTGCCTATGTGTCTCACGTATGTGTATGTTAAATCCTAAAGTGGAAGAGAAATGCGGTGTGAATGAAGCGTGCATGTTTAAACAACTGTGTCTATGTCTATGTATAAAGACAGACAAGCATGGAAGGGGCCACTGAGGCCTTGAGGGCTGCAGATATTGGCTACCACTTCCTAACCACCCGTGCCACACTGACTCTTGTTTCCATTTCCATAGTGGAAGGAACAGTAAAGGCCTGATGCGGTGGATGTATGGTGTGCTAACAAAGCAGAGAGCAAGACATCTAAGGAAGTCAGGATTCAGATAGGGAAAACTGTGTGGACTCATGCATTCAGTTTAGGTTCTTCTTTTGGGTATTTTCTGGCATAAGCAAGCAAATCCCACAGAAATTCATGAATTCAGCACAAATTCCCATTAGCACCTCATTATGTGTTGTAACCGAGTGTGGTGTGAAACTTGTACCACCGTCATGGAAGTCAACAAGTTTTTTCCCCATTTCCATTCATAGTGAAGAGTCCCAGCCCAGGTGCTGGTGGTGACACTGAAGCCTCTGAGGAAATGTTAGAGATTCATTTATTTAAAGGCAAGCACAAATCTGCACAATCAGGTATGATGATATAGTCTGCTCTTACCAAGCAATAGGCTTTAGTCCCTCTACCCCATGTTTACCTCCACTGATACTCTGAACAGCGTTAACTAGGTAGAGAAAAAAAGGTGAATTTTCAAGGTAACATTTTCAAAACTTCACAAATAAAGGAGGTGCAGAGATCAGCTAATTAAGTTTTTAAAACTAAGGTGATGCCTTGGAGAAGACTCCATATTTATTACATTTTTGAAAAGAACCTATCAAAAATGAAGATCAGGATCAAAAGAGCAATCAAGAGTTCGCTAGAGCCATTTAATTTTACATGTATACAAATATAATGGGATATCTTAGACAAATTAAATGGATACGCCTGGAGCAAATGCATTAACGCAACAGAATTATTTGGAAAAAATTATTTTTTTTCTCTTTGCTTACAGAAGACATGGCTGTTAGAACATATTTCCAACTCCCAACACCAGCGCAGTGTTTCTTAACAACAGATGGTGGAATCCTGAGGATGTTAGTGTGAAGGAGCGCCTATGCAACCAGGGCACTGAACTGTTAGCTGTGAGTTTCTGTGCATGTTGTCTTAAGAGACAATTCACCAGTATTAGTTGCCAACGCTTCACGTGACACCATCAGCTCAGTTGTTGCCAGGCTACAAACGCAACACCCTGATGCATTTATGGTCTCTAGAGATTTCAGCCTCACCTCTCTCAGTGCTGCACTTCCGACTTTACATTTTTGTGTGCATTTTAATAAGGAAATTTGCTCTTCAGAATATCGCAACTAAATCACTTAAACCAGAACGCATTTCTTCATGTTAGTTCGCTTCAACTGCGGCTTTGACATTGGCGACAAAAATTAGCTTATGCTGCAAAAAAAGAAGAGTTTTTTCCATCCTTTTGTTTCTTTGTTTGAGGAGATGACGACACATTTGATCCCGTCTCCCAACGTCACATGTCAACCTCCTCATGCCCTGTCACACTGACAGCTCACAGCCTGCGAGGCAAAGGATCATGGGCGCAGTGTCAGACGCAGTGGGGAGGTCGGGGGAAGGCAAAGCTTAATGCACGGTGTGTGTCTCCGTGCGCCGAGTCGTGCGTGTGTGTGATATGTGTCTGTGTGACGAAAGTTGCATTTGAACGTGTGTCACGCTGAAAGGATGGATGCATGCCAAAGGCGAGAGTAACACCATGTCAGAGTGCTAGCAGACGATGCCTATTTCAGATACACTAATACAAACAGTCAGCTCAGCCATGAAACCATTTCTTCCACTTCCTTCCTCCCCGTTCCTCCGAGCATCAGCGAGGTAGAGAGTCGCTGCGAGGTTCAACGATGTTTTCAGCTCATATTCAAATACAGAGGATTTTAGTGAAAAATATAAAACTTCAGAATGAAGCGTCTGAAAAAAAAAAATCTTTTCCATTTCCAAATAAAGCTAATAAAACTAACAATGTGGTAAATTTATCTTAATGTGTCCAGAGAGTCAAACAATTATTAAGCAACTTCCTACCATGAACTTTATGTATTTATACTGAGATAAAGAAACACACACTGTTTTTACAATTTTGGAGAATTCTGAAGTTTTGCTGGATTTCATTTAGGATTATGAAAGGAAAGGGAACAAAATAAATACAAAGACATCAGTTTTCAGACTTTAGTTTGTAAAACGACAACAACAACAAAAAACTTCACAGTTGCCTTTTTGGGTTCATTAATCATATAAAACCCAATGAAATACATTGAAGTATGACTGCGATGAGGCAGTGTGAAAACATAAGATCCAGTTATAGAAAAAACTCATTTCCTAAGTAGACAATGTTTGGTCTCACCTAAAAATATTTTTTAGACATGCCAACATAATTGCAAGATAAATTTAACAACGTCTCAGCGGCATTAGCCTTTTCGTCTAATCATTTCCAAAGGATTTTCACATAATAAACCTATATGTTTTTAGGAAGACGTGTTAAACTAAGATGTTCAAGCCTGGGGACTAATTCTTCTCTGTGATTTTGCAGTTTCTGTGAATAAACAGAAATGCTAAGCGCTAGTATGAATCAGACAGCATTGCCATGGATGCAATAGAAAATAATAATAATTTTTTTAAAAAAATGATGAGGCCTTGCATGTAATTGCCCATTAGAAGCTGGAACACTGCTCACTTATGAGCTCGCTCCAACAAAGACCATTCTGTAGTTAAAACCAGAGGGCAATCACACTACATACAAAGCAAGTATGGAAATTGTGATGACCTCATGCAAAGATAGGAATAGTACACCCATAATAGTTGTGGCTCTGCCTAAATTATCCGTTTTGACTGAACGGTTAGTTATAGCGTTGCTTTGAAATCGCTTTAGCTGTCCACAACTGTCAGACAAAAAAGAGTCCCATTTACATTCAGTATTTTGGTTATTGTATAATGTATTTTACAGGTTTAGGAGTCTCAGAGTAATTGGTTTTGGGCAATGGCAACGGGGCCCCTATATGTGCCACCTGGAGAATCCAAATAACCCAGCCAAACCACCTCCCGTTTACACCCAACTTCACACACACATTTACACACATGGAGTATTCACATAAGGATGTTCCTTGGAGGGAGAAGGAGAGAAAACTGGCTCTTAATGTAGATGTATAAATAGACCTCACAGCGCACGACTCGCCGATGTAATTATAGTTCAGGAAAAGCCTAGTTTATTGAGGAGCACTTTTGGGGTCTTAACAAGGGATTTGGTGAGGAAAACGGTTGCACCTGTCTGAGCCTGGTGCGTTTTGGACAGAAGGGAAGGGAAAGACAGAGATCCAGAAAATGTAGAGACTGAAACACCATAACTGCAGGGAGGGCTGAGAGGTAAAGAGCACTAAATTACATTTACTCTGACCTGGGCTCAACTGAACTCGATGCGCTCACATTATGGCCAGCAAAGCTCTCTGTGAAGTTTCATTTAGTCTAGAATATGTCTTTTTTTTCTTCTTCTTCTTCTTCTTTTTTTTTTTAACTAAACAGATGAAGTAAAATAAGTTAATTCTGTCTCAATAAACGAAGGGGTAGCTTATTCAGGCCTAATACAATATTCATAATTTTTCATATTAAAAGCATATCTAGCGAGCCTGTGATGATATGATTCACTCCCTATAACCCATTGCCACACTGTCCCGTAAAGTGAATGATGATTTGAAGCATACTGAACACAAGGGGGAGCAATTATGCTTTCCCTGTGTTTCCTAGAAACTTCAGAGTGGGGCAATATTTTGCAGTCCATTGTTCCCTGCTATAAATCAGGAGGTACAGGGTGCTTGTTTGTCCCTCACTGTGAGAAAATATACCAAACAAGACCAGCCACTCTAATCACCCTAATCACACCAACCCACACAGGCTGCATGAACATAGGACTATTACAAATATATAAACTTAGAAATTTCCACCAATAAACCTCCTTGTCTAATATATATATATATACAGTATATATATATATATGATAATTTCAAAGCACAATTGAGCTCAACAAGCTTCTTCTTAACACTTGTACAGGCCTGTGGCATTGAGTGATTTAAATTCCTACTCTGGTGAGTTTCCCTCTTCCGTGAATTAATTAGTCTTTGCCAAAGCGGGCCACATTTGTCATTTGAATTTATGCTAATGAGTGCCGAGGTCTCGTGAAAGAGCTGATAGGCCGGAGCAGCTGCTCTGTCCTTGCGGGGCCTAACTGTCTCCCCCTCTTTAACTGCTTCATCTCTCTGTCTATTCCTCTGTCTGGCTTTCTTTCCATTCCACCCTTTCAAGTTTTTTTTTTCCACATCTGAAACACCAACAGTGCTCCCTCATTTGCAACATACGTTCACACACACACGCACATAGATATATACACAAGTGTCTTTTCCTTTAGCTTCCTGTTATTTCTCCCATAATACTCCTTGAATCTTCTCCTGTGGCCTTATCATCCCTTTCTCCAGCCTCCTGCTGGTCTTGGGCTCCATGACCTGTCAGTGTAGAGGAGATTGCCCATGTCCCAGGCTGATAAGCCAGCTAATTATCCAACACTTCACACAGAGAGGCAGAACGGCAAAAAGACAGCCACACACGCAGAACTATATTGGCAGACATTGTAACAATAACAGACAGAAAGACAGACAAAGTTTGTCTTGCATAGGTACGGACACTAAGGTGAGTGTTGGACTGGCTGTCAGCGCTTACTTCCATTAGCATTTTCAAAAACTCCTATTTGTCTGACAGCCTTTTGAGTGCCTTATTGAAAAAAGACCTACAAGGTGTATATGAATTGTAACCCTTCTCACTCTGTGTGCAGCAGTCAGCTGTGCTGTTTTTGTAAAAAAAAAAACAAATAAAACCCCCACATTTAACACTAGCATACAAGTACAGCTTAATGAGATTGAATATCAAGAAAAAGTTAAATAATTTTTGTCACGAGTCTCTTATCTTCTTCTGGACAACAGCCTGTAGATTCTCAGCGGGGTTCAGGTCAGACAACTTTTTCTGACCAATCAAGGGCAGGAACGTCATGGTCCTTGAAATCTCGTTTGGCAGGGTGAGCAGAGGCTAAGTCCTGCTGGAACAGGAGATTTCCATTGAGCAGAGGGATGGATGTGGTGCTATAATATTTTCTGGTAGATGACTGCCTTTACTGACAGCCACAGATGAGCTCACAAATCATCTGTGGCTGTGGAAAAATCACATTGGACTTCAAACAACATAAATGCTGTGCCTCTACACTCTTCCTCTAGGTTTTGAAACTTGATGAAATGCAAACTTTGTTTTAATTTGAAAAGAAGACTTTGGACTATTGAGCAACAGTCCGACTCTTTTTCTTTTTAGCCCAAGTGACACTTCTGATGTGTTCTCTGGTTCCAGGGTACCTTAACATGAAGAATACTTTTGTAGACTCTTGACTCTTGACTACAGCCTCAGAGCACTCTTTGTAAAATGTGCTCCTAAATTTATGAATGGATTTAGTTCGCAATCTTCAACTCAACTTTTTAAGATTAGGTTTGAAAAAGACAACAATTACAGAGCTTTGGATATATACATACAGTATAATGAGCTATTCAACACAAACTACAAATTCTTTAAAACAGTTTGTAACCAGTAACACTTGTTCTCCAATGAGAAAAAAAAATAGGTTCCTCATTTTCCCAAAAAATATATTGTGAAAATCCTTTTGAGCTGAATGTATTGTCACACCTCTAATAGACACATAGATAGATACACACAATTGTTACCATCCTCCCATATTCACAAAAAAGGATGAACACAGAAACCCCTCCTGTGTTATGCTGTTACAACTGAAAGCTGGTTGAAAAGTCAGTGGCATATCTTGGCGGCAATTTTTGGAGCCGAGCACTCCAATCCTCCCTCCCAGGCTCCCAATTTGCTGGAGCAGAAATAAGCACTTTGGTGCTCTTTCTGCAATGCTCGAAATGCGGCATCGGTGTGGAGTGAGAGGTCCACATTCTGTAATGCTCCATTTTGAAGTTTGCCTTCAAGTAGCGGCCAAGTGGTTAAGACAGTGGGAAAGAGGACAATCCAACCAGGCAACACAATGCATTTACCTTTTATTTCAGACCATCTACCAAGCACACAGCTTTTATTTTATTTTATTTTATTTTTCTACTCCAGTTTTTGTTTGGTTGACAGAGGGCATTTTTCAGATCTGAAGATTTTCTTAATCAGTTGTGGTCAGATTTATAATGGTCAGAAAACAAAGATTTGTTTTAACAAAACATAACTGAATTTACCATATTTACATAGAATGTGTGAAATTTACTTAGCAACATGTTTATGTAAAAGAACCACCAAAAATAAATGGTCAGTGTCATGACTTGTGGTGGTGTTGGTTTGTCTTTTCAATTACAGTGTTTCGTTTCATGTTTACTTTTCTACAGAAAGCTGAAAAGTCATTTTTGCCTTTGTTTAGACAGAGGTTACCGTTGCATTTTGAAATGTGAGTCATTACTGTCAGGTTAGTATTTATATTCTTACTGATGTCAGAAAATATAGGCCTCAGAAATTAGCGTATTGAAAATGATACGTCTGAAATTGTAGTTACTCAAATGCGAATACATTCATTATCCCATTAAAGCACAATAGAAGATGAAGTCACAAAATTATGCTATTTAAAAGACTGAACTCTAAAAATTGACCTGAAACTCCTTTGCCAGGGACAGATTTAGAGCATGACATGGTTGTTCCTTGAAGACAATGCATACGTTGCTAAATACATAAAGTTCAACAATGTCTGACGTCGAGTTAATTGTAGCAGCCGCAGTATTTTTTGAAATAACAAACTGGCATCTTATGCAGATGTCTAAACATTTGTTTTTTGAGGAAACAGTCGCTAGCAGAGAGCGACAAAAAAGTTTTTGAAACACTTACTGTTTTAAGAGCCACATTTTTTTACTGCCTCAGAAGTCAAGTCAAACTATCGTATGGAGCAAAATTCATTTACTGTAGAGCTCCTAATAGGCTTACCATGGAACGTTGAGAAGATACCATATTTATACTTTTTAGACTTAATCAAATTACATTGGGAACTTTATATGTTTATCACATCGTTCCCAACACCCTAGAGTGTCATCAGTAATTTGGCTCACATGCATCCCACCTACTCAAAGAGGAGAGTGAGGACTAATGTCATTTCGAGGGGATTACTGTGATCTTTCAACACATCTTTGGGGAGTTAAGCATGTTGTTAAAGAGAGGAATGGGAAGAGCAAGGAAAAGTGATAAAACCCCACCACAGAGCTTCGGTTTTAACTTTTACATTTCTCCATTCTCACTCTTTCTCTCTCTCCCTATCTCTCTCCCTCTCTATCTGTCTCTGTCGCTCTCTCTCTCTCTCTCTCTCTCTCCAATCCGATCGCTTCCATTTTCTCCCTCAGATCACCAAAAGCCATATTATGTGCTTGTCAAGATGGATAAACCCCTCAGCCAAATGTTCAAATGAAAACAAATAAGTAGGAGACGTTCATGTAATCGCTTCTGCCAGAGAAAGGCTTTAAGAAGAACATAAACACTTTCTGGAAATGTGCCTCGCAAATTCTAATTCCCTCACGCTTTTGTTTGAGTCTCATTCAACTTCAGGAGCATTTCATACTGCACCGTGATGAGGTGTCACCACTGGAGACACGCTTAAAACTACTTTGCAACACCGTTAGCAACACTAAATAAAAATATGAGATCATATTACCTTTGCTGCTTGTAAAACTGCCATGAGTCTATTCTGGGGAATTAAGAGAGGAATTCTTTAATTAACCTGGCAACAATTATAAATATGACAGGATGGGGTGAAGTAGCGAAGGTTGTGACACTTGAAAAAAAAAAGAAGTTACCATTCAAGATTATCTTATTATCAGGTCATGGCTGGTCTTTGTTTGTAGTGGTGTGTTTTTTCTCTAGAATGGTTGGGCTTTTTCACATGAGAAAAGTCCCCCAACTGTCACTAGCCTCCCACAATCTTTCCAGCAAACCCCTGTAGTAAAGTTCCCATGGTGGTCCTTGGACAGCTCACAGGCTTCTTGTGCCAAATGCCTCGGATACATAAGTAGTTTTCTTAGGTTGTAGCACCACAGCAGACTGCCGGTTTTTAGAAGAGCCTCTCGGAGTGTAGAAGTTTGAACACATAAAAAGAAAAACAAGCATCAAGTCTGAAGCATGACATGTAATAATGTCATTCTTAACTGCATGTAGTTTGGATTTGATCTTGCATGTAGTTTGTATTTGAAATTCAAACAGAAAAAAAAAGTTACTAGTTTGCATTTTTTTTTCTTTACCCAGCATTTGAGACGTCATACCAAAATAGCAGAGTGAAGAAAGGCTGGCTGGTGAGATGACAAACACACACCGGTGGCCAGAAGAGTAGCTGAAAAGTTACAGAGAAAAAGCTCTCCTCTTGTTAAATATTAAAGTGAGAGGACATGCAATATTCCTAACAACTTTTCTGAGCTGTTTCATATTCCCTGAGTGTATGTGCAGAGCATAGAACCCATTTCTCCTCTCGATTCTCTGAAACTAAAAGCTTTGTATGTCTAGCTCAGTCCATTGCTCTCAATCAAAACACAGAAATGTTCACTGTCACTAGTTAAATGTCTATATCTGAACGTTCCTGACACCTTACACACTATTTTAAATGCATGCAGTGTTCATGCAAATTTATTCATACCCTTTGACCTTTTTCATATTTTGATTTTCAAAAGGTTCTGTAAATACAAATTTGAAATGTCAATATCTTTTGAAGAGATCAAAGCAATAAGACCTTTGGAACATTTCCTCTAATAGCTGTGCACACTGAAAAACTGAAAAGTTTAATAATTTGTCCTTGCAAAATAGCTTAGTATCAACACTGATTAGATCACGCTAACACATGAATGTGCTTTTGAAATGAACCATTAAATTCCTTCCAGTCATGCATGTGGTTGATGGATTTTTCTTCTAAGATTGGTTGTATTTTGCTTCATTCATTATTCCATCAACTTTGACCGGTTTCCCCACTGGACTCCTCCTCTCCAAAAAATGCCACGGCATGATGCTGCCAACGACGTTTCATCGTGGCTACGTTCTGGTTAGGTTGATGTGCTGGTGTGGTGTTAATTTTCCAACACACGGCATTTTGTGACTAAAGATTTCAGCTCCAGGCTTATCAACATTGTTGTAGCAGCTGCAAGTAGGATTTGATGGTTTTCCCTAAATACATTTTTTCTGGTCTCTACTAAATAGTTTTCAACAGATCATGGATGTGTCTTGTTCCCTCAGTACCAACTGAGGGAACAGTTCTAATTTATCCTCTTTATCATTGCCTTTTTGTGACACTTTTTGCAATTGTGCCTTACTTGTTAATTTTTTTTCTATGATTGATTGATTAAACAGAACATCAAGAGATGTTCTAAGCTTTGGTTATTATTTATAAATTAAATACAACTTAAACTTCTCCATGAATTTATCTGTTAAGTTGCAGTCTTTAGATTGCTGCTTCTTCACTGTTGTGTTCTCATAAACTTCTGAGGCCACAGAAAACAAACGTATTTATACAGAGGTTACATTTCATCCATCCATCCATCCATTTTCTTCCGCTTATCCGGGGTCGGGTTGCAGGGGCAGCAGCTTCAGAAGGGAGGCCCAGACTTCCCTCTCCCCAGCCACTTCTTCCAGCTCCTCCGGGGGAACCCCAAGGCGTTCTCAGGCCAGCCGAGAGACATAGTCCCTCCAGCGTGTCCTGGGTCTTCTCCGAGGCCTCCTCCCGGTGGGACGTGCCCGGAACACCTCACCAGGGAGGCGTCCAGGAGGCATCCTGACCAGATGCCCGAGCCACCTCAACTGGCTCCTCTCGACGTGGAGGAGCAGCGGCTCTACTTTGAGTCCCTCCCGGATGACCGAGCTTCTCACCCTATCTCTAAGGGAGAGCCCGGCCACCCTGCGGAGGAAACCCATTTTGGCCGCTTGTATCCGTGATCTCGTTCTTTCGGTCATGACCCAAAGCTCATGATCATAGATGAGGGTGGGAACGTAGATCGACCGGTAAATCGAGAGATTCGCTTTTTGACTCAGCTCTCTCTTCACCACGACAGACTGGTTCAGCGCCCGCTTCACAGCAGATGCTGCCTCAATCCGCCTGTCGACCTCCCGCTCCCCTCTTCCCTCATTCGTGAACAAGATCCCCAGATACTTATACTCCTCCACTTGAGGCAGGACGACCCCCCTGACCCGGAGAAGGCACTCTACCCTTTTCCGGCTCAAGACCATGGCCTCGGACTTGGAGGCACTGAGCCTCATCCCGGTCGCTTCACACCCGGCCGCGAACCGCTCCAGCGAGAGCTGCAGATCACGATCTGATGAAGCCAACAGGACCACATCATCTGCAAAAAGCAGAGATGCGATCCTAAGGCCAGCAAAACGGATCCCCTCAACACCTCGGCTGCGCCTAGAAATTCTGTCCATGAAAGTAATGAACAGAATCGGTGACAAAGGCCAGCCTTGGCGGAGTCCAACTCTCACCGGAAACGAGCCCGACTTACTGCCGGCAATGCGGACCAGACTCTGACACCGGTCATACAGGGACCTGACAGCCCGTATCAAAGGGCCCGGTACCCCATGCTCCCGGAGAACTCCCCACAAGGCCCCCCGAGGGACACGGTCAAACGCCTTCTCCAAGTCCACAAAACACATGTAGACTGGTTGGGCGAACTCCCATGCACCCTCCAGGACCCTGCTGAGGGTGTAGAGCTGGTCCAGTGTTCCACGACCAGGACGAAAACCACACTGCTCTTCCTGAATCCGAGGTTCGACTATCCCACGGACCCTCCTCTCCAGGACCCCTGAATAGACCTTACCAGGGAAGCTTAAGAGTGTGACCCCTCTGTAATTGGAGCACACCCTGCGGTCCCCCTTTTTAAACAGGGGGACCACCACCCCGGTCTGCCAATCCAGAGGAACTGCCCCCGATGTCCATGCGATATCGCAGAGTCGTGTGAGCCAACACAACCCTACAACATCCAGAGCCTTAAGGAACTCCGGGCGGATCTCATCCACCCCCGGGGCCCTGCCACCGAGGAGTTTTTTGACTACCTCAGCGACCTCGTCCCCAGAGATTGGATAGCCCAACCCAGAGTCCACAGGCTCAGCTTCCTCAACAGAAGGCATATTGGTGGGATTGAGGAGGTCTTCGAAGTATTCCACCCACCGACCCACAATGTCCCGAGTTGAGGTCAGCAGCACACCATCCCCACTATAAACAGTGTTGGTGCTGCACTGCTTCCCCCTCCTGAGAGACCGGTTGGTGGACCAGAATCGCCTCGAAGCCTTACAGAAGTCTTTCTCCATGGCCTCTCCAAACTCCTCCCATGCCCGAGTTTTTGCCTCAGTGACCACCCGAGCCGCATGCTGCTTCGCCCGCCGGTACCCATCAGCTGCTTCTGGAGTCCCACAGGCCAAAAAGGCCCCATAGGACTCCTTCTTCAGCTTGACAGCATCCCTCACTGAAGGTGTCCACCAACAGGTTCAAGGGTTGCCACCGCGACAGGCACCAACAACCTTGCGGCCACAGCTCCGATAAGCCGCCTCGGCGATGGAGGCACGGAACATGGTCCACTCAGACTCAATGTCCCCTACCTCCCCCGGAACATGTTCAAAGTTCTGCCGGAGATGGGAGTTAAAGCTCCGTCTCACTGGGGACTCCGCCAGACGTTCCCAGCAGACCCTCACTACACGTTTGGGCCTGCCAGGTCTGTCCGGCTTCCTCCCTCACCACCGGAGCCAACTCACCACCAGGTAGTGGTCAGTGGACAGCTCCGCCCCTCGCTTCACCCGAGTGTCCAAGACATACGGCCGCAGATCCGATGAAACAACGACAAAATCGATCATCGAACTGCGACCTAGGGTGTCCTGGTGCCAAGTGCACGTATGGACACCCTTATGCTTGAACATGGTGTTCGTGATGGACAAACCATGACTAACAGAAGTCCAACAACAGAACACCACTCGAGTTCAGATCGGGGGCTCCGTTCCTCCCAACCACGCCCCTCCAGGTCTCACTGTCACTGCCCACGTGAGCATTGAAGTCCCCCAGTAGAACAAGGGAGTCCCCAGGAGGGGCACTCTCCAGTACCCCCTCTAAGGACTCCAAGAAGGGTGGGTAATCTGAACTGTTGTTCGGCCTGTAAGCACAGACAACAGTCAGAACCCGTCCCCACACCCGTAGGCGGAGGCTACCCTCTCGTTCACCGGGGTAAACCCGAACGTACAGGTGCCAAGATGGGGGGCAACAAGTATGCCCACTCCTGTCCGGCGCCTCTCGCCGTGGGCAACTCCAGAGTGGAAGTACGTCCAGCCCATCTCAAGGAGACTGGTTCCGGAACCAGAGCCATGCGTCGAGGTGAGGCCGACTATTTCTAGCCGAAACCTCTCAGCCTCGCACACTAGCTCCGGTTCCTTCCCCACCAGAGAGGTGACGTTCCACGTCCCAAGAGCCAGCTTCTGCAGCCGAGGATCAGATCGCCAGGGTCCCCTCCCTCGGCTGTCGCCAATAACACATTGCACCCGACCCCTTTGGCCCCTCCGACAGGTGGTGAGCCCATTGGAAGGGGAATCCACGTCTCCTCTTCGGGCTGAGCCCGGCCGGGCTCCGTGGTTAAAAGCCCTGCCACCAGGCGCTCGCCATCGTACCTCCAAGCCTGGCTCCAGAGTGGGACCCCGGTGACCCTCATCTGGGCGAGGAAACGCCAGATTCAAAGTTTGTGTCCATCATAAAGGGTCTTCGGGCTGCACTTTGTCTGGTTCCTCACCTAGGACCTGTCTGCCTTGGGTGACCCTACCAGGGGCATAAAGCCCCAGACAGCATAGCTCCTAGGATCATTGGGATACACAAACCCCTCCACCACGATAAGGTGGAAGCCCAAGGAGGAGAGGTTACATTTCAGTGGAGAACTATTGATACTTGTTCTGACAGTTTAGTTTTAAATGTATTCCAGTATTAAAGTGGGCTGAATATGCGTGCATGACACATCTCTTTATTTTCTTATTTTTTAAGCAAAAGTGACAAATGCGGTATCGTTTTCAAAGCATTTTGAAAACCATGCAGACTTTTCCTCCAACTTCACAGTTATAACCCACTTTTTCTTGGTTTATAATATCCAGGTTGTGAATGGACAACAATATGAAAAAGTTCAAGTTTTATAGGTTGAAATTGAGCATTTCAATGGCTAAATGTCTGAAAGTGAAAATAGTCCTCCAATGTTTGGGAATTTTTTTGTAACACTGTACCTGTTGATAATGTCAGAACATTATGCAGTAGAAATGACCCAGTGAGATTTCTGCCTTTTTACACAGGCTTGATTTTAAGGGATGTAATATAAAGAAACCACAGCAACTTGGTGCAGACTTTAAGTTGTGAACTATGTGTCTAGGGAGCTTATTTACATATTAAGTAAACACTAATAAAATGTTTTCTATAGTATGAGCAATATCAGAGCACCAGACATCCAATAAAATTAACAAAGTGTGTGCTGTATATTTATTTTATGTGAAAGAAGTTGCACTGACATGAACCAATAGCCCCTTTAATGTTCTTTGTATACCATTTCATATGTCACCAGTTAATACATTTTGGATGTTCTATGAGCAACAGGTATAAAACATAGAGCATTTCATACAGTGGCTCATTGTGAGACCTATGAATATTCAGTTAAAGTTGTTAATTTATGTTGTTTCTCTTTGGGTATTAAATTGGAAATACGACAGACTAAATATTGCAAAACTGCATTTATTTTTTTTTCCCTCAATAAATTGAATACTTATAACCATAACGCCTGTTACAATTCAAGCACTTATACTGGGACACATGAAAGCATTCTGCTTTGGACGGCCGTGTAAACCTTGTTTTAGGCATGCAGTGTGTTAACAGATAAGCAAGCGAAGCATGTCAGGTCTGTTGGCCAGCTGGCAGGATTCGAGTGTTTGTGTTGGGCTAGTTGAGATGTCAGGGCTATGGTGAGATGAAGAGGGCTGAAGGGGGTACATTAGCACCAGACCTCCTCCAGACTTGGCTGCTCTAACTAAATGGACCAGATCAATCACATTGGACGGCACTGTGACAGTGAGTTAAAGTTCTGCAGCACGGCACAGTGTTTTTGGACACAACGGCCCTCGGCAAGGCTAGATGGTTGGCTGGCAGTCACTTGCAAAGCATTCCTCTCACATACCACAGGCCCACTAAGCAGATGGCAATGGCAAGGACAGAGGCAACTGTCCTGCCGTCAATCCCAAGCTTGCATCCATCAGGAGACAAGTGATGAGATTAGAGCGTGGGAGATGTGGAAAAGGATGAAGTGTCTGGTGTGGAAAGAAGATGGATCTGTGACAGGTCAGGTCTGGGCTGGTTCACACACAAAAACGCAGGTCAGGCCTGACCTGAGCCTGGATCTGTGAAGGATGCAGCTGGATAGTGCTGTGGGAATCCAGTAGCTGTGTAACCCCCGAACAGTGGTGCAGTGTGGTGACATGTCTCAGGCCAGGCTGGCAGGGTATGTGTCAGAATGAGCTTGCATGTGTGTGTGTGTGTGTATGTGTTTGTGGCCCATGAAGTTCTACGTATTATGGTATCCAGAGACATGCGAGTGATGGTCTCAAACTGAAACACTAAAGAGTTGGTGCAAAGTATGCCCTACATTGCTTCTATCAAAAATATGACTTTATTAACAAGTGTGTGAAGGGAAAATATCCTCTCAGCTTTAGGGTTAACACACTTCTGAGGGTAAATAGGATCATTACAATTGTTCCGTTTCAGTTGTGTTTGAGTGAGCAAGTCATGAGTTATTTTTATGTCATAAATTAATACATATTTAAAGGATAAATAAGCATAATTTTCTAATGTTGTACAAGAGTACTTGTTACATTATCACACAAACAAAATTCATGGTTACCCCAAATATCTGTTGTTACTATTGGATGGCTGTCTTGGATTCATTTTCCTTAATCCTAGGTTGTTTTTTTAACCACTGAAATTATGGTTGAGATTGTTAAATACTTCTATTCCTCTATAGCAAAATAATTTTAAAAGATTTTGGTGGACGACAAGAAATCTGATCTCTTCTCCTACTGTGTTTAATCTTCACAAACTCACCGACTTTTACTGCAAAGAAGATCTTTGAGGAAAGTAATTGTTCACTCCATCGTTTTCATGTGTTGGTCATTAGCTGCCACACATCTATTCAATGCATTCCTTTTACCAATGTCTTTCTGTTTACAGCAATAGGAAATCATTCTCCACAGTTCCAGACAATTTGTCATTATCCATTTATAGTAGCGCTGCTTCTTTTAGATATGGCTTGACAGGCTTATTCATATAAAAATATATTTTAAAATTAGTCTTACAAAAACAGTGAAAGGTTATTTATTTTTGATTGTTTCTATATTTTAAGATTTCTAGCGCCAAAATCTGATGTTTTCTTTTTAAATATATTGATTTGATGAGGAAAAGTAATCCAATTTGATGTCTTCTGACAAGCGTTGTGGAAAACTTTGTAGTCAGTTTAAGATGTACGCAGTGCTATGGCGAGAGTTATTTAACTAGACTTAACTTGATTCTGTATTGTGTTGTGACGAGGAAATCCTATCCCAAAGATATATGGCTTTGTTTGCTTCTCAACAAAGAATCGTCCAACTTTAATTTACATATTTTCTTCTAAGAAATTAAACTTCAAAGCTCTAACATTGAAGATGGCTCCAATGTATTAGATTATTTATAATAAATCAGGTAGAGGTGATTCATACACATGGAAACACTCAATCAGTCCATTCATCAATAAACATATTAAGTTCATTTCACTGTGCATTTAATGCAGACAATGAAACAAATTAAATGATTGCTCATCTTTTGGTGTTATAAAAGTAAACAAGGTGACATTAAAGTGCCCTTTTTCGTGTCAGTTTATGTGAGGAGGAAATGTGTGCTTGTGTGTTGGGGAGGGGGGTGTCATGAGTGGCCACTCTGGCACTCACACAGCATACATTGTAAATAAGTAATGGTATTAGACGTGTAGTGGTTAGTCATAGAGGAGGAAGGTCTGCGCATCAACCCCACCTCTGTTTGGCTTGTACATATTTCATAGGATGCTGGGCAGGAGAGAAGCTGGAGGTTGTGGGTTAGATGGGAGGGTGGCTGAAATAAAAGGCAGCACACACAAAATCCTTTCTGTTCACTGTCATGGGTCTGTTACTATTAATATTGCCAAGTGTCCTGTCTTTTTTTCTCTCTCTCTCTCTCTGCTGATATAGGTTTATGGTGTTTTCTCTCATCTCTACCTTCCTGTATTTGACAACGAAATAGAGCTGGCTGCTGCTGCAAGGACTTAAATGCAGAAAGAACATAGTACAGGTGACACAGTGTTAGTTTTAACAATTAAGACAAAGTTTCCCTTACATAGTCCAGATGTCCATTTTCTTTGGGGTTTGCATCAGTGCCGAGTGGAAAGAAAAATAAAAATGCACTGAAGCTTTCATACCTCTGAGAAAATAAAACGGTGAAAGTCACCAAGCTGCTCTTTATTGCTGGTAAAGTATCATTTTGTTTGTTGAGCAGTTTTTATTTTTTTTTTCATTTGTGAAACAGATTATCACGTTTAGTGAGTAAGCTGTGGTTAAAGTGGTAGATTTTGATCAGAAACACTAAGGGAGCAGTTGATCTTTTCCTCTAATTAGATCTTAGCCACAGAAGTGATTTAGATAGAGACCAGCTATTTATTCTAACCAGGTCAAATGTAAATGTCTGTCTCATGATAATGTAATTGGACTGCATTATATTATTGCTATCAATCAGAATTATCCCATCTGTTTAGACAAAACTGTAAAAAAAGATTCATATACCTAAACATGTCGGATAATTCAAATACGTCTAGATTGAAAGTAATGCATACAAAAGCCTTTTATATAACTTTTATATAAAAACACTGCTAGAATTGCAGTCTTATGAAGATATTTTCTTTACAATACTATGGAGATAACTGAAGATCATATTGCTTTAAAAAAAGCAACCCAGTACATCTTCAAGAAGTTAAAACTTTTCTGTGGAGGAATAGGCCAAAATCTCACCTGAGCCATGCATTGACTCAATAAGACTGAAGACGTCTTTACCAAAAAGAGCTGCTGAGTACATGAGTGTAAAAGCATCTAAAATCTAAAGAAAAACTTTTGAAGATATTACTCCACATGCAAAGCTATTGATCAAGACCACTTCGAAAGTCTGGCACCTCCGAAGCAGAGTAGAAAGAAGTTACCAGTGGTTAAAAATGCTTGCTCTGTACTGTACATATCTATAAAAGCCCACAAAAATAAGAAGTATCTGTTGCCAGGTAACTGGTGGCCTGCAAGCGCTACCTCTCAAGGAAGAACAAAGACAGATGAGCAGAGAATCAGGAGCACACCTCTAAATATAAAGTCTTGAGGTCTTATATGTTTGCAGTTTTCTTCCAGCTCTATGGAAAAGGTTAATGGGAAGTGATGGTCATGCAGCTTGATGCCACAAGCTAGTAGTCTCTGGGCATCACAAAGCTTACAACCCCATATGTGTGATTGGTGATGGCTAATTGACCAGCGTCTGAATTAAATGTATTTTAAATTTGAAAAGAGAACAAATGAAAAGACTGACACATTACGTGCTTCTAACTAAATGGGAAATTAGCCCTGAGTTGTACAAACAAATGGACAGTTGAAGCTTCTTCGTGTTCTCTAAGGCTAATGATTCATGCATGATTCATTCTGTTTGTATCATAGGCAAGATTATTAAAGCTTGTACACGAAGGCATAATGTCACCAGAAGTGTAAACTCAACTAGAAGTAAAGTTCTGGGAAACTTAATTTATGCTGTTACTCCACAGTACCTAGGTATATGGGTCAGACACTGTGCTCCTGGGGGCCAATTGCAGCCTGCAGCTGAGGGCTTTGGCTGACTCAGCACATCCACAGTGCTCTCTGGGACCAGGATGCAGCGCAGTGTTCCGCTGTGACTAGGCAACCTGCCTCAGTGTTATGTGCACACATCCCACTCTTGCGCCTCTCTTTAATTTGAGTCTTGCTGTGCCCCATTTTTGCCTTGCAGGGTCTACACAACACATCTACTGAAAAAAATTTCATTCATTGGTATAAGGTGTGCCATTTTAGAAAAACAATGTCTGGCTTCATTCCACCTGCTGGGGTAAATATCCTCGCCTGTTCTCTATTACATTCAGAAAACATGCTGAACTGTTTCTTCAACTAGGTTTCTGCTGTTTGGACAGACATTGGGTAGTTTTAACAACGCATCCAGTCAAAACTTGTGACCTACTTTGTTGGTTTAGAGAAGAGACTATACGGACACCGTAACTCTTCACAGACCACAGTCTTGAATTGCACAAGCTGATCAGACTTTACTGAACCCAGAGGATCAAGTAAAACATGGTTGCATAGTAAAATTATGACACATAGAAATAATAGTCAGTAGGTCATGTAGTAACTTCAAAATTAGTTTAAAGTCACTAGTTAGCATTTCACTGGCTAAATAGTGGAAGCTGGTCGTAGCCATTTTCACACTTTACATTTTGACAAAATAATTAATCACAGTCATAAAGATGCATTATTATGCAAATTTCTATAAGTATAAATTATCTTATCTAAATTAAACATTTTTAAATTGGTCTTAAACCTTTATCACCAGCATGTGCTCTGTTTGCTCTTTTTACGCAACTAAATTAATCATTGCAGTCAGAGATTGATTGCCGTTGTTCTGACAGCCAATGACAATAATGCAGAGGTGTACACACTGTCTACTGAAAAGGAGAATAAGAAAACAAGAAGTTGGTTGATTTATGATCAGAATAGCATTGCAATTTTTGAATCACTGTTTTCATTGAGCAATGACTGAATGAAAACAGTCATTGCTCTTTTTTTATTAGCTGGAAAACAGATGCTCTCTCATCACCTTTTTCATCAAAATACACTTTGTTGTTGTTTTTCTTCCTCTGATCAAACTCTGATCTTGTTGTTTTCCTTATCTCCTTACTGCGTGGCGCCACCCTCTGTCTGAAACTAATATTGTTGCTGTTGCTACGCACATATTTAACACTGCCAGAAAAATCTATGGTGAATGAAACCTAGTGAGAGAGTACAGATTACACATTATCACTTAGGGTTTGGAAAAGCAGATATGTGTCGGGTTTAAGAGCAATACTGTTTCGAAGTCCTTTAGTATCAGACAAAGATTAGCTTGTAAATGACAAAATGCAGTTTTCAAATAATAATTTTATTTATTAGAGGCTATGCAGCTATCACTACAAGGCAACCCCAGTTATTAAGATGAGGGCATCAATTTTTTGACATCAGGCCAGGTTGGTAAAGGGTAATCTAAAAACTGCATGTTGGTTTGACTAGGGCTGCCGTTTTATGATGTGGATATTTACTTGACGATATGAAACATTTAGTAGTGACAAAACCATAAAGAAGAAATCTGTAAGAAGGTAGAAACTTTTTCACAGAACTGCACAGTGTAATTTAATAATTGTTGGTTATATTACAACAAATAAAACAGCAGCTTCAACAAATCCAGTGAAATGGATTGTCCTGTGGATGCACAGATTCCTAATGTGACCAGGTCTGATTCACAGAGCTCAATACTTAATGACAAAGATGACAGAGAACTAACTTGTTAGGCTGATGCAAATGGATATATTGTGTTCACCAGTTTGCCCTGCCAACCATGTGATGAATAATAAAGCTTTATTCTTTTTCTCCATCTCTGGTCTCCACTTTAGAGCGAGTTTCCTTCATTTCTTCTTTATGACGATACACTTGCAGTCGTCACAGAAGGTCATGAATATCAAAGCGGTGACGGTCGCTACTCCCAGGTTAACTCTAAACGTGATTAGATGGTAAGCTTCCAATATTTTGTGATACTTGTGTAAATAACTAGACTCCCGGGGGAAGAGAAGTTCTCTTAATTTATTTGGCAAAGACATTAAAAATAATAATAATAAATAACATTCTCTATTGTATCTCTTTCTGATAACTTAGGTACATATTACATAAATATTACTTTGCTTTAGGAGGGTTAGTATGGATACGAGACCTTTACTTAATCGCTTGGCTTGTGGCATTTGGTCCCGGCATTAGCTACCCCAGTAATTACTTAATTTCAGCATTTCCAACTATTGCTTTTGTTCAACTGTAATTTAAATAATTGCACAGTGAACCGTTTTTGAGCCAAGCAAAGTGCAGTGGATGCTGTTAAGGGTCACTGTGATTAAGAGGTATTAAGTAGTTGTGGGAGCTTTTGAGTAAATTGATGCTTATTGCATTCGCTTTTGGTGGCCATCTTTCTATTGTGCTGAATCAATACACATAATATGACAGACATGAAAGTGCCGAGGATTGTGCTAGTCTGCCGTATTTGTGCAGACTGAAGACATTGCTCTGAAACAAGACTGGTTCTCATTATATCTTACACTCCTACACTATTCAAACACATCTAGAACTTTACTTCTAAACCCAAAACTTAAAAAGGATCGTCAGTATCAGGTACCTCTTTAGTTTACTCTGTAGGAATATGAACAATTGTCTGTAAAAAATCTTTAACTTGAAGACTATATTTCACATCACAACGAGACAACAGCCAGCAGCCACATTTAATTAAATTTTATATGCAGCTACTGCTCCATCTGTGTTCCTTTATTGGCTCTGGAATTCCCTTTATAGTGGCTTCACGATGACAGGCTTTGTGCTTGCATCAACAGCTGGAATTTTGGAGGCTCTGTGCTTTCTTAGAGACTCGATGACAATGCCTTTGTGTGCAAAGTGAAAGTGTGTGTTTTCAGCTCTAAATGTAGGAGTAACATTTACCTCTTCCAAAAAAGATTTAATAAGACGCCTAATATCATAATAAGGGTTTATTACTTAAAGTGAATGAATAAATGTTGTTTGGGAAAGCAGATGTCCCAGTGTCTAACATGACAAGTTGTGTTTTATGTGGGTTTGTGAACCTTGGTGTTTTATACAGCAGTAAGTAATTAGTTTTCATAGAGAAAATTTTCTTTCCACTGTATCTATGACAACATGACAGGAAACATTTTGGCATTAGCACAACATCACAGTATCCAGTTAGACCAAAAATGGTAAAACATATTTTTTTTTCAACTCAGTGCAAGGAAACAAATGTCTGATGCGCAAAGTTGAAGTAAAAGGAGACATGGTTTTCAAAAATGTTTTAAAATTAAAGAAACAGAGGCCAGATTTCAAGGCGTTAAATTACAAAGTCAACTTTGCACTAAGTCATGTTTGATATATTAGGCATTTTTACAACAACCGAACTCCTTGACTTTTTTCTGTTCCTCTTCAGAATTGGACACTACTTTCTGTTAGGTACTTGATTGGGCTGTAAAGTGATACTATGTGGCTGCAAAACACATAATACTACGTTTTGAACAGCTGAATGGTTGCCATGGGAGATTAAAAGATTTCTCAAGAATGCATGAAAGAATATAAGTAAAACTCCAGGCATGTTTTTGGTGAGGAAATTATATTATTACAAGATGGAGAGCAATATATATATATATATATATATATATATATAATATATATATATATATATATATATTAATATATATATATATATATATATATATATATATATATATATACACAATACTGCCCCTTTAATCATGGATGTGGCCAAGCAACCCATAATAACTCTGGAGGAGGAGCTGCAGAGGTAAATTGATCAGCTGGGATAATCTGTTTATGGAAAACTATTAGTTTACACTTCACAAAAGTTGTGTAATGTAAGAGTGGAGAGAAGAAACCCATTGTTAAATTAAAGTAATATTTAAAGCATGAGTCAAGTTTTGTAGGGAACACAACAGATATACTGTAAAAGGTTCTCAGATCAGATGAGACCAAAATGTACTTTGTGGTCGTAAATGGAGGAGAAACAACACCCACCTCACTGAACACTCTGTTTCCATGAGGAAACATCTTGCTCTTGGGTGCCTTTCATTCAGCAGGTATAGTCAGAGTTAATGGGAAGATGAATAGAGCCAAATATAGAGCAATCCTGGAAGAAAACCTTACTGGTCACAAAAGAATTCAGATCAAGCTGGCAGGTCATCCTCCAGGATGACAACAGCATCCTGTCAGAGCATAAATAAAGTGGTTCGAGGCGTATTATTGTAATAGAAGGGTTCAGGTAGACTCCAGACAAGATAAGAGAATATTTTGCAAATTTGAAAAACGATGTTTACAGATGCTCCCAATCCAGCATTTTTAAAAGAAGAATGAGGAAAAAATGTGTCTAGCTGTACAAAGCAAAAAGATGCTGAAAAACAAGACTCCTTTTTGTTTATCTTCAGAATTAGGCACTGCTTTCTGTCAAGTCTATGACATACAATCCCAATGAAACCACATTCTGTGGATGTTTGCTTGTATTTGTGCGCAATGCTTTTTTATAATGTCTGTTCGGCCCTTTAGTCTGTCTTGTTGTTTTAAAGTGCTTATAAATTAAGTTGACTTGGCTTGTAACATGTCAGAATGGTAAAACGTTCTTGATATATGGATATCTTAACAAGTCACTGTGGCCCCTACAAAGACAAGAGCATGGAGCTGCCTATTGGTACTGCTCTTTAATAAAGAAGTTATTCTAGCCGAGATGCAGCACATCATGCTGGAAGGAAGCTTTCCTGACCCACAGTCCTCTTAAAGCTCCAACCAAGGGCACAGTGAGTTACAGCTCTCCCGTATGGTGTCACAGAGAAAAGTACGGGGAAACAGAGGTCAGGGGAACAACAAGGCGTGTGGTAATCGATTACTCCTTGGGGGAATCCAACACAGACACTGTCATCACCTTACTGATTTCTCTTTTCCTCTTCCCTATGCCCTCTATCTTTCTCTACTTCTTCTTGTGCTCAATCTAGATTAAGTGTCCATGCTTCCCTTTCTTTTCCTCATTCTTTCTTACCTGTCTAGAACCCTGCCAGCCACATATCTGGAGGGTTTCTCTCTACTGTCGCTTTTCTTGAAGTCTAACAGCCTTCGGTTTTTGACTCTGGCCTGACCCAACCCTAATTAAACACAATTAGGGAAATCCCATGGACTGCGGCCTAATCCTCTGGACTGCAGTAGGAGCAAGAGAGAGCACAAGCAAAAGAGACAGTAAAGGAAAAGGAGAGAACTTGGCAGAAGAAGGGACAACACATCCCTGCAGAATAAATCCAGGCAGAGCGTCTAATATATCAAACACATGGATTAGTGGTTAGCTGGGAGAGCTGGGGGCTCAGCAAGAGCCTGCGGTTTCCAGCTTTCTTGGAGGGTTGAGTTGGCCTAGTGACAAATGGGGGGGGGGGTAAGCAAGGAGCGATGGTTTGTCTTGTGGGAGGCTGAACTTCATTTTTAATGTGTAAATTGACAGTTCAGTGAAAAAAGTATATCCTAATTTTTCTTGAACGTTTTTTTTTCTCTTATGTAGAAGAGGTGATGTGATAGTTTCCAAATACACGTTAAATTAACCAACTCTCAATGTGGAACACAAGAAAAACACAAAAACAACAACAATCAAAACATTTATATTTAAAGAAAAGCCATTAAAAATATCTTATAAAGTTTGCCACAGGCCATGGAGGTGACAGAACATGAGTGCCTCTCATCAGGACGGATCAGAGTTGTTGTGATGTTTTACTAAGTTCATCATAAGGAGATAACAACAACTATAAGATATTGCAAAACGGTTTGAGACTGGGGTGGAGGATCACCTTCCAGGTCCCTAAATTCATTGCTTCCAAATTCAGGCAAAGAAACCATATTTACAAGATGGATCACTGGAAAACAGATCAGAAATATACTATATCACATTGGTAGTAAAAAAGGCATCTCTACAGTCTACTTTAAGCAGGAAAAAAATTAATAAAAATCTTTTAAACACAGAGGTACAGTACATTAGCCCTTACTTTTATGCTCAATGGATTGCAACTCTATCTGTTCACCACTCTGCTGACATGCCTTTGGACAGGCGTTTTAGTAGCTAACATAATGAGTCATATTATGGAGTAAATTTGATAACATTTTCATATATCACCGTAACTATGAGCCTATGACACGCAATCATCTTCTCGCCTCTCCTATTGTTTTACAAAGGCGGCAATATTTTCATAACTGCGGAAAAATAATCTCTCACTTGACTCCTGGTATTGAGTCATTTCAGTAGACCCACTTTTGGCCATGTATTATTCACGGGTATTCAAGCCCCACTCTGGCCCAGAGAGGAAGTGCTCTCTCCCAGTCGCCGTCACAGGATATCAGCCTCTAATTCATTATTTAACAAGCTGGAGCAGGGCCACTCAGTCTAACTGAGATGCTGCCTGGACAGGAGAGGGCTGGGTGGGACTACACAGGCTGGTCTGAGGCCTCCAGTGATTTATGCCTCTGCTCTCGAAGCTCATCTTTGCTTTTCTCCCTTTCCAGATGGAGGAATGTGTGGACGGACAGATGGATAGAGTTGCGTTCTATCTTTGTTTCTGAACTGGTCACAACAACCATCCCATCCCATGTGCTGCAGAGCAATCAGAGTCGCTTGCTCACCTGATGAGGGCAACAATGATCCCATTAGTGACTCTGATGATAATGACGATGCAGCTGTGGCTGCCGCTTCTTAAAACGAGAAACTTTGATGACGTTAAATAGTGAATAGCTTTAAAATTAGCACCACACAATAGTGTTATTAATTTCACTTTATGCGTTTATTTTTTCCCCTTTTTTTTACTTTGATCTACAAACTTTTTGAAACAACAACACATTCAAAACAAGAACAACAAAATATACTTAATTTACTTTAGGTTACACTGATAAGAAAATGTATGGGTTTCAAAGGTTAGACTATTTGGCGTACGACATGACAAGAATAAAAACTAAAATATTATAGTAAACTCTCCTTAAAATGCGATTACTTTAACCCCAGATTCAAGCAATAACATCTTTTCAGGAGAACGAGAGGCTCTTTTCAAAAATGCTTAACCATATTTAATCCAGACACTGGCTAATTATGCAAATTTTTTTTTTAATTTTTTTTAATGTAACATCATTTTCCAACAAACACAAACTACATGTAAAGAAATTAGCTCAATGCAGCAAAATAAGCTTGCTTTTAAAAGGATGAATGTGAATCACTTACTTGTACATCTAACAGTGACTGTACGGTTGAAAAAAAAAACGTTATCATAGATCAGTTAAAACATCAACACAGCAAGGAACCTTTCAAGTCCTGCCATGCAGTTATGTAGTCAAGGAAAGTGGCTGAGAGGTCACATTTGATGGCTTGGAAGTAGATCAATGGGTGTAAATTAGGTCAGACCAAAGCAGGTCTCGGGAGGTAGACGACGGGGACAATCTCTGGTTTTGGGTCATCTGCACCCCTGACAGAGCTAACTGTACTCAAGAGGGGAAATAACTAACCATCCTACATTTCCATGTTTCATTTATGAGATTTTCTCACACTGCTTTTTCATGGGGCTTTATTTATGCTGTGCATGTCATGGTATTATCCTTAATGCTAAACCTTCTTCTATAAAGATTTAAATCAGTGATGTCCAAAGTTTTCCTCGTGTGTCAAGTGATGTTTACATTTAGTTTGATGTTGTTTCTGGTGAGTAATTCAGTTAAGTGCAGAGTGAGTTGTATGTCTTGCTACTGACACAGTTCTGGTGCTCCCAACTATTTTTTCTATCTGTCATTATAGCTTGCTGTGGTTGTGAAGGACACAAACACAGCAAAAGGCCAGCGATACCTTTATAGAATGAGTAACTAAAATCAGCAAAAATGCCACTTCACTTAAAGACACAAAGCTAACATAATACAAAAGACCAAAGATCATGACACCTGATAAAAAATGAATAAAAAAATAAAACACATTAAAGAAAGGTATTTTTACAAAGTTTAAATGGAAACGCATTGCAACAGTGCAAAATTACCACAACACTTTAGTTCAAAGATGTTCAAATGTCTTGGGTTTTTTTTTACATGGGCTACAATCATTGAGTCAAAAAAATAATAATAGTAATAAAATCTAAACTCAAGCAGCTAAAGTAGACTAATTTATTATTTGCAAGGGAAATATTTCATTGTAGATCCAAAACATAAAAATGTTTTTGCATGTTTTCTGTATTAAAAGAAAGGCATCTAATTTTCAAATGTGTTTCTGTGTTTCTACTTATTATAAATGCTTGGTTATAGAAAAACAAATAATTTCTGGTGTACTTGACGTTTTTCATCAACCACCTTTGCTGGACGGGTCAAATTTGTGTTAACTTTGAATTGCAGAAACGCTGTTCAAGGGCCACATATGGTGCCTAGGCTGCATTTTTGACACACTTGGTTCAGTTCAAAAACAAAAGAATTACTCCCTTATACAAAAAGTGAGAAAGTTGTTAGATTTTAGAACTCTGCGTTATTAGAAAAAGAACAGCACAGAAAAGCTCTAATGGCATGTAAAGGTCATTGAACACTTACACTAGACTGTCTATTTCCAAAGCATGTTGATGCATAAATGTCCATCTGCAATGGGCTTACTCTCAGGTCAGCAGAAAATTAAATACAACTAGACATAGAATTAAACAAGGAATTAACATTAAAATAGTGATTAATTTATTTCCTATTTGTTCTATATGCTATGTCATAACTTTTAAAAATGCAGATGAAAAAAGAAAACAAAAAGGAAAAATCATGTCCAACTCTGCTCTTCACTTATGCAACATTTTGAACTTCTGGATCTTTATGCTTTCAGCATGCCAAATTTACCTCTCTTTAACTGCATGCGGCTATAAAATGATTGCAAAAGAATTTTCAAAGAGGTATGTAAATGCTAAAAGTTCAGACTTATTCAAATTACCCTTGCTCCTTTTTATAGAGTAGCACTGGGGAGCTCATCAGGACATGAACCCATACATGCTGTTTAGGCTTAAAGAAAGAACTAATTGTATACCTTTAAAGGGTCTAACAAAATCTACAAACATTACATTTGTAGAATGATACAGGTTTATTTTCCTTTACAATGCTGTACTGACTCACTATCTAATTTTGCTTAGCACAAATATGTTACTGTTTCTCTTCCCCTAGATTTTGCTTTCATTAGCTCATTGAGTCAAGAAAAGAAAATCTATGATAATGTAATGCCATTACATGCGAGTTAAGAACAAAATAGATGTAAACTTTAACATGCTGTACACTCATTAACTTATCGGTGCTGTGCTTTTCTCACAAGCAACATGTTCGATTAAGTGCAAATAGACTGTGAAATTTTAACTATTTGGTCTTTTTCAAACACACAATGATTAGATAAATCAGACATACATTAATAAATTGTTTACTTGCCTTAGCAGGTTCCTTATTGCGCTAATAGGGCATGACAGATTTTGCTTGTTAATAATTCTGCCTGTTGCCTGCTCGAGATGATGGATGGGGTGCAAACAGCTGTGGTATCAACATGCATTTCATGTAAAACAGGGACATGAAGACGTGTGCGCGTGTGTGTGTATGTGTTTGCACTCTGTGTTGTTTGGCACATTTTCACAGAGGGGTGTGTGTTATCCTTGTCTTTTGGAGTCAGACCCGAGGCTATGTCTAATTGGAGTCTTCACACTTTCAGGCTTGACTCACACTGACATGCTCGACCTTGGCTCTGCTCCCTTTGCCATGAAAAGGGAAAACAGTGACACAGAAACATGCCTTCTTCGCTCAGAGAAACTTTGCTGCTACTTATTCCTTTCTTGTGTTTCCCCTCTCTTTGCTTTTCTTTTGTTCCTGTCAGCTTTAAGAGGCCGTGGTGTTTCCTGCATTTAAGACGATGAACTATTCAACTGCTGAAACAGCATCTAAAAGACATGAAGGCACAAGTGTCTCTCATCATACATATTAATGTAGCAAGCAAATTTGCGCTTTACAGATTTTAACAAACGCAATCATGAGTGCAACTAAAACGTAGAGCCATTTGCATTAACGATGGACAATGTAGACTTTATTTAAGAGACCCTTAAAACTTCTAGTATATTATTTTAAAATACCATACTTAGAAATTTTAATCTAACTTCAAAGGTAAATAACATCAACACTCAAGTAAAAAGGGATATAAGAATGCAAAAAGTGTGCTAAATAATTATTGGGTACAAATTCACCAAGGTTGTCAGCACAAAATTTTAAGTTTTTTTGTTAATAGTTTCAGTAGAAGTAATATTATTTCTTCAGCATTTCACCCAGACACATATTGATTCTTATACTAATAAACACAGAATTTATTTATTTATGTCATATTATGTCAGTGAGAAATTACAGTCTGTAGCCCAGTAACACCAACAACCAGCAAAAAGACTGCAATTTTTTTTTTTTTTTTATAAGCAGATAGCTGCTTCCATTGGCTATGAAATACAGTTGAAGTCAGATCGGACATACATTGCATAAAAAGACAAAAAAAAAGAAAAAAAATTGGTCTCCTGAGGTTAAATCTAACTCAATGTTTTCTCCTTTAGGTGTTAGGACTGCCAGATTTCTGTTTTAAATTTTTTGCTAAATGTCAGAAAAATAAAAGAGAATCATTTCACAAATTATTTTTGAAACATTTGTCAATTTCAGAAAATTACCGTATTTTCCACCCCGGGTTATAAGGTGCTCCTTCCATGAATGGCCTATTTTAAAACTTTTTTCACATATAAGGCGCACCGCATTATAAGGCGCATAGAATAGACGCCACAGTTATGTTGCCACCCGTCCGGTATTGAACGGGACATGATTTGTTCTGTTCACTACAAATATGGATGTCTAATAATAAAAAATGGTCCTGAGTACTATATATAGCATCTGCACTAGTCATTGTTTCACTCACGGTTTTGGTGTTGCGAAATTGTGCCCAACTGCTTTCTGGTTAGCACAGACCAACCGACACGCTGCCGCCGCCGTCTCTGTCTCTCTTCCACCGACCCCCACGGCTTTAAATGTCTAGCTGCTGGTCCCTTGGTAACTCTAGCCGAAGCACCCGGATAAATGTCTAAAGCTACTTTGTTGACATAAAGAATGTCAACAAAACAGTCCGATTCCGGTCGGCGAGGAGAGCCTTCCGCGACTGGAATGGGGCGTCTGGGCCGGACAATGGTCACCCTTCTCCGTTCGCGCACAGCATGTTGGTGGAGAACGTGATGCTAAATGACTTGCAGACGACCTAATTATTAGGGGGTAGGTAGATACATAGACATGTCTATGGGTAGATAGGTCAGTCAAACTTTATTAACAAACCAGTTTTTTGATAACTATCCCAGCATGCACTGCACGCTTCTTATACGGGGAAAATGAAGTCGGCAACTGCTTACCGTAGTTGCTAGACCTGTTGTGACTCAATATTGGTCCATATATTAGGCGCACTGTCGGCTTTTGAGGAAATTAAAGGTTTTTAGGTGCGCCTTATAGTGCGGAAAATACGGTAGATTCATTTTCTTATTATTTAGTAGTACTGCCTTATAAACTGTATATGGCATGAATTGTTTCAGATGGTGCTTTTCATAGAAAGTAAAAAAAAAACATTATCACAGTATCCACATTGGTTTTATTGTAAATTCATTTTAAACTAATAATGCAAACTAAATGTTAACATTAAGTGTACCATTTTGTTACGTCTACATAAACTTAATATTAGAAAGCCAGGAAAACAATGAGCAATAGTGTAGACAAAGAGGACTTAAAATGTGCTTTATAGATTATTCAACTTTTGGAAAATCATCAACTTGCTCGTTTCTTCACAATATAACATTGTCATATTGCCCGTCCCTATATTCAAATACTTCCAACAGATTTCAGGAGGTGTGAGTTGTTTGCTCTTCCATTAAGTTGTTAACAAATAGACAAAAGCAATGATCACATACATTAGACGTGTAAAGCTCATCACTTATGTCCCAAGTTTTTGCCAGCTCTCGTCCAACCTTACAGCACATGCATTTGCGATAGCGGAAAGTGTTATAAGGTCAAACACCTCTGGTTCTCGGAATTCAGTCATCAATATACCTCTCACCATACGTTTCAAGGCTCAGTCCCTCAGGTCTCACTCCTCTTTTAGCATCCAAAGGCCCATTTATGGGCTTGATTTTCCCCCTTCCCATCAGGCAGCATTGATCAAACAGCACACTTAGGGTTTTTCAAGGTGGACATTACTACTGATGGCAACCAGTACTTGCAGCTACGGTGTAAAAACTATGGCCATTATTCAGCTGATTGGCCTCTCCTTCATCTCTCAGTGGTAAGTATCTCATGATTCGGCAGGTATTTATATCTCCACAGGACCAAATCCCTCTTACAGTGTCAGCGGTAAAGTGCATGCTTTTCCGGTGGTGTCACTTTAGTTATTTACTTATGAGAAAGGGCAGGGGTGTGTGTAGATGATTGTAATGATGTGTTAAAGCTCAGCTTGGAAACTTTAGAGATTGAGTTGCCAGTCAACCTACAAAGTGTTTCATTTATTTTGCATGTTTCCAAATTCACATGTAAACTTGATTAAAGTTTACATGAAAACATTTTTAAGAGTTCCAGCCTCTACACAGTTACTAGTAGCATTGGTTCGTAAGCTTTAAAATGAATTCTTCTTTGCCTGTAGTATGATCATGTCAGAAAAGTTCAACTTTTACAGTCCAATTTAGTTGCTAAAAAGAAATGTGGGTTTGAATGTTTCCAAGGGTGTGAATAAATGTGGAGGCTGATCTCAAAATCAGTAGCTTTTGCTGAAATTATATATACATTTAGGTTAATAAAAGAATTGGGTTTGCAAAGTATTTTTTAAATCTCATTAATTAAAAATATATTTCAAAATTAGAATTGGCTCAATTTTAATGCTTAGACCCTTTGTTACCTAATACACCCCAACACTTACATAAACATAAATATCTCCTTACCAATTACTGTTTTGTGTTGTTCATCAGACACAAGTTTGAACTCGTACACAATCATCTAAGATCAAATGTGCAATTGCTTATTCATGTGTTTATGTTGATGTAATTAGACTGGTAATTTCTTTGATTGAGGTGAATGAAGAAAGAATGTTACCAAGGAGGCTGTGAAGACTTTTCCAATCATAGCCACATAAGTTGAAGCAGGAAAATATTTCATACACTACAAGCAGATCTTTAGTATTTTTTCAAGTTTAAGGCAGTCCTCACATCATATGATTAAAACATATATTGTCATCTTTTTTGTCTGTAGCATGAATTGCTGGTTCTGAAATTAATAATTAGCTTTTTGTTCTTCAGCAGAACACATGTGGTATCTTTTAAACTTTTAACGTTTATTTCAATTTGCAAAGTTTCAAATGTTGAATTTTGATCTAAAAGTGACAGAAAACACTTTTATATTTCACTGAAAAAGTTATTTACTCATGCTTAACCGCTAAACAACAACATATCTGAGAGAGGTTAAGTTCATTTGTTCTGAAAAGATTCATTTGCAAGCACATTAAGCTTACGCTAAGCAGTTTATGCACACGCAGTTGTGGCTATGAAGCTTACTATTTGTTTTTAACTTCTAATTATGTAACAAAGACTGAGTCTTAAAGCATGAGTCTAAGAGTTATACCAAGTCTGAAGTTCTTGTTATTGTATCATAGGTGCAACTTGAGTACAAGTCTAAAAATTCAAAGTCACAATCTCTGCCTCACAATGGTCTCATTCAGAAATATTAATAACGGTCCTACATTGACTGGTTCCCTCTGTAATTTTGAAATACAGAAGGCAAAGACAAAGGTACACCAAACAAATAACATGGTACTTGTTTGGCCCTGAGGCCTGTAGCTTAATGTCACAGTCCTGGCATCATGTGAGAAAGACATGATGATATGGTTGACCTACAAGCAGCCTCAAATCAGCAGCTGCCTCCTCCAAGCTATTTCCATCAACATGGACCATGTGGTGCGCTCTTCTTAAACCCCTGAAACATGATAACAATGAAATAATTTGAATAAAGTTGACCTTTCTAATGGGCAAATGTCTAGATCAACTGTGGTAACACTTTTCCATGCAGGAGAGACCAAATATTATCACGACTGTTGGTGTCTGTCAACCAAAGGGTCATTCATGCCCTTTGTGCACACTTGTAAGTTAGACATTCATTAGTAATAAAGGTATATGTAGTGGCAGTTGATAGACGTATATACTCAAAAGCGTGATGAAAAGAGGATGAAGGGATACAACTAAAGCATTTCCTCTGTCTCATTCTCTGCAGGTGAGTGCAAGGGCTACTGATTCAGTGGAAGCAGACAGCCACTATGTTCATGTACTGTAACCAGAATTTGGCATAATAGACCCACCTCATCCGTTTTCCTGGCTCACAGTGACACAGTTCACCATGACCTCAACCTAGACAACATGTGCTTTTGCCACAAACTGTCCTTTGTGGCAGAAGTATTTTTCTTTTTTTCTTTGAAAGGTGCCCTATCCTTTTAGAGGGCATTGTGACACAGATTAACACTGTGATCTAGTGTAACATTTGAGTGGACGTGTGTGAGTTAAAGTGCATTCATAGAAAGCTGTGTAAATGTCAGGGCATGCAAAAGAACCCCTCCAAGACCTAAAAGGCAGAGATAATGGAGAGGAACGGCTACGGTGTGTGTGTGTGCGTTCAAAGAGACATTAGTGTATTTCGATAGAAATTTGACATTTTTAAGTATCAAAGCCACATTTTATCAACCCATATCGGGGCTCAACAAGCAAAAATTAAATGGTAGTGGCGTTCTCTAATCCCACAGAAAGGCCTTTTTCATTTTCCCGTAAATTTCTGAAAATTGAGTTAACATTGTCTCATTACATTTTCGATGAAAGCAAAAGACCTCAGGGGCTGGATTCACAGATGAGGATAAGTACTCTTGTTCTGTCGCTTCTTACGGAGATGCATAGAGAAAAGGTCCTTAAGAAGATGTCTTCTTGCACTTGGACAGGAGGCGCAATTATGATTTCAGTAGAAATGCACAGACACCCATCACGTTGAGTGGGTTCGGAGGCTGGAGGCGGCATGCCGGGGGAAGGTCAAAGTGCCTGTGTTGTCTTCAGATTTGCAAGCTCGGCTCCCACATGCGTTTTGTCAGGACGATACAGCCCTGAGAAGTCTTGAAATAGGAGTGCTGATTGCTATTATTGCTAATAGGAACTATAGATCCATCTCAGTGAATAAGAATAGCACTGAACAGCTAATTTATTTTACTGATTTAATAAAAATGTGAACCTTGTGTATCATTGGATTCGTTACACAGTTATATATATTTTTCAATTCTGATGGTGATGACTTGCAGCTAAAGCAGCCAAAAATTTAAGTTTCTCAGAAAATAAACTAAGAAAAATGAAATATTTTTAACATAAATATGACCTTATTAAAAGGTTTATAATAAGGTCACATAAGGTTTGTATTTCCATCTTCATCACAGTTATCGATGACTGTGATCCATATTTGGTTAAGTCCCTTTTTGAATTAATCCAAAAGGTATACGAAGGTGATCAACCTGTGGTACACCTGTTAAGAAGACCTGTTAAGAAGACCCAGGTTGTTTTGGTAGATGCCTGTGTTGGGATTCAGCTCATCTGCATTGCAGAGTCACTTATATATTGAGAATTGTATAGGTTCTCAATGTACTTTGTTCAAGCCAGTTTGTTGGACAGTAATAACAATATCCTTATACCAGGTATTGGTCCTTTGTAGCTTTTCTGATAAATAAACTTAGTTATTTCCTTCTCTGCTTTTCCTCCAGCCTCTGGGACCTTGATTTCAAAAACTGTATGTTTATCTAAAAGAAAAAAACTTGAATTTTTCCTTCTACTTAACTTTTCCATACTGTGCAGGGATTCAAGCATTTGGTGAACAGCAAGATGCTTCATTGATTATCCTCGTCAAGAATGTCAAGTCAACAGTCTTTGATGACCATGGAGGTCACAATATTCCTTTATCAAAAATCCTATTTCACTTGTCTTACATAATTTTCTGAGACACTGTACTGTAGGTTTGTTAGATGTCATCAAAATTAACTGAACTCATTGAGTGTGTCATAAATTAGTGTGTACTGTATCATTAGTTATTGAGATGCACCTGGACATATTTCTTCAGAGCTGTCTGAAGGTCAAAGCCTTTTATTAATTTCTTTTGAGCTGAGTCTTATTTTTTAAAATAGTTATCTAAGAGCGAAGGAATAACATCCGTCAATTGCAGTGTAGAAAGCAACGTTGTAGAGCAACATTCTGTTTTAAACACTAAAATATGCTGATCCCAAAAAAAAAAAAAAAAAAAAACCCTCTACCTAAGTATTAGCACGTAGAACATAGCACACTTCGAGCTTCATACAATCAGCCTCTGGATCTATTCATAAATTATATACCAGGCCGCTAAACACACCATGAAAGTGGGTGCCAGAATGAGGAGAACGCTCTCAGGGGATTCCCATTCCTGCATTTGTACCTTATCCATACCTTTTCACAGGTCCCATCTGTTTGCCTGCTCAAATCCCTCTGGCCTGTGCTAAACACAGTGCTGTGCTTTCCTCCATGACTAGTGAGGGGAAAATGAATGGGCAATATTTGGTATTTAAATGTGGTCTCTGTGATGCATGGTATTGCTCTTTTGAAGCTATTTCCCCAGAGTAACATTTAGCTACTGCTGAGCAGGTTACACATGCAGCCTGGGTGAGTTAGCAGCACCCACACACTTTAAGTTGAATAGACTGGGAAATGAATAGCAGAGGGAAGTTGAGAGGGAATAAGTAATGCTTCAGCAGCAGAATCTGGTTGTTGTGTATGACTTACTTTGTAAGACAGATTTTTCTCTGAGGATGCTCATTTCCTCATGACTCAGTTCACTTTGTGAGGCAATTACACTTCCAAACCCCAAGCACATAGCCTCTTCAGCTCCAACACAATGCAACATACAGGCATAAACACAGTGCTCCTGCCAGATTGAACGGCTGATTATACATCTGAAATGGAAGCCGTGATGATTACTATACGTGTACACCTCAGGAGAGAGGCGTTCTCTTGTGCTACGAGTGTGACATCGTCAAGCCACCACCCCGCAGCGCCTGACAGGTGCAGAGAGTTGATGTTTTCTGGAACCTCAGCAGGGGCATCGGACAGGATATCACGCCCTCTAATCCCAGACACCAGCCCCTGCCGACTAAGAGGACGCCTGCCTTTTGTCTCTAGCCTGCTGTTGACAAGTACCTCTTACGTTCCCTGTGGTCTCCTGGGGCAGCTGTCATGCCGAACAGAGTCCCCTCCACACACTGCGCCGTATTAGTACCTACAAATCATTTACACCCATTAATAACACATGGAACTCGTTCCCCGAGGATGTGTTCATTGTCATGGCAGCTAAGATTCATTTGATCATTACAAATAAATTGAAAAGCAAGTTTATTACGTGACCAATTAGAAAAGTAGGGCAAGTCTCATGTATTGCAAGGCTGCTGGATTTGGCCAGTCTTCATATATGTACACAATGAAACCTGAATAAGGAGTCCATTTGTTTTAGGCCTCTATTTTATGAGCTATTGTAAACTGTGAAGAATACTTGTATTTGTATTTGCTTGTACATATATGTAACTGGTAATGAGCAGGAGAAAAAAAAATTTTTGTTTTGGTTCATCTGTTCTCTGTGCTTCAATGTCTCGGCTGCTTAGGGTTGTCACGGTGCTCTAGCTCCTGATGTGGTATATTAGGCCCGGACAATTGTTATTAAGAGCATTTCAAGCTCAATTACCATTCAAATGGAGGGCCATCATGGCTCCTCCACGAACTCCCAACAGATGGCTACGTGTGTTAGACAGAAGTAGCAGTGATGTCTTTCACAAACAATGTTTTGTAAAATAAAATATATGTGAACCAATATTATAGCACAATCTTTGAAAAAAGCTTAGATAAGTAGAACTGTACTGTGTTGTTAGTTGTTAATGTTAATTTAACATATTAGTCAACAATCACCTCCAAATTCTTTGGGTTCCCAAATTTCAATTTCCGTTTATCTTTTGCTTTATTTTATCTATACTCACTAAAGACTCTATTTTTATTGTTCTACCATCTTTTACAGAGTGAGGTTTTTTTGATGCAGGCACTTTAAATCTACTCAGCCTTTTGAGGTTACTTCATTGTACATGCATTTTCTGTTACCTGTGGCCTAAAAGTCATTAGTGCCTGACTGTTCCTGGAGCAGTCAGGGGACTCACTGATAGATATGAGTGATGGTACACAAGCTAAAGAATGGACAGCAGACAGGTCCTGTGAAACTACTTTTGAGATTCCTTCCATCCATCCATCAGTCGTCTTTCTCTCGTCCAAAATCAGTTTTCAGTGGTAACAGTTTCAAGAACAGAAACTGGGACATCTTGCTCCCAGGTGACACTTACACAGTTCATTCTGGGGGATCCCAGAGTGTTCCCTCACCAAAAAGAACTATACAATAACTTCCCTCCAGTCTTAAAATCTTCCAAGTGAAGATGTCCAGGAATCACCTCAATCAAATGCCCAAGTCACTTAGGAGCAGCAGCCTATGCCAGGGGATCGAGCTCCTCAGCTTATTTCTATTGCTAAGAAGACCACCGTTCATAAGAAGCTCATTTCAGTTTTGTAAGTAGACAGCTAATGTGGTTCAGGTATTTAATAAAGATGCTGTCTGGATACTTTTATAAATATAATCAGTTTTAATGTCTACTTATTTTTAATCTGATTTTAAAAATGTATTTGCAGGAAAGGGGATTTGTTGTTATTTGAGTATGATAATGAAAATTTCATTTTAATTTTCAATTTTACAATTTTTAAGGTTTAGCGAAAGAGCCTGGAATAAAACTGCATCAATGTTATGCCTTGCTCTTTGCTTTGTTCATTTGTTAGTTTGCCTATAGCATTTTTTATGAATAAACTGCTTTTCCTTTCAAATAGCAAAGCCTGCATTTAGGTTTTTGATTGAAAAGCTCTTAATCTTCTGGAAACAAGCCGTTTCTTCTTGATTGTAAGTGAGAATGAAGGGGTGGGCGGCAAACTATGTCTTTATATGTAAAATTTACTTCCTCTCAGATTTAAAGAACTCAAAGCCACATTTTCCATGAACGATTGTAAATACAAAATACAATGCATATTCTTGGCCATGTTGCTCACAGCTTATGCGTGTAAACATTCAAGACTCAGCCCAAGCTGTGTGACTTGAGTCATAGAATGGAGTTCAGTAATTTCCTATATAATTTTTGTTTTGCTTCTCATAGAATAATAAAAACACTATTTAAATTATCAATCTTTTCTTATGATCCCCTTTTTTGCTATTACATGTGAAATTTGCAATGAATTAAAGCAAAAACATGTATCAAAATGCATCACAGACATGAGTCATTGCCAATCTTCTGTATTATCAATACCTTTCAAAAGGACTGTGTTGAAAATTGCTCTATAATTTATTTGCTCAGTATTTTTCTTATCTTTAGTCATTTCATCTGGCGTCTTTTTTATTTATTTTCTTCAGCATTAAATTGGAAATTCAAATTTCGAATCCTGTTTGTGTTTAAAAAGTATTTGAATGATAACCCTGAGGTAGTGCCTCCCAGTATTACATACTAAGTAAAGTTAAGCACCTTTATAGATAAGCTGCAGATTTTCCATGCCCACATAATGAGACTTATTCCCTTCAGCCTGAATGGGAGAATTACCACTGCTAAGAGTAAAGACCTAAATCTGTTACTTAGGGGATATTTAAAACCTTAAAAGTAAAATGGAGGGGTAACATTGTCTAGAAGCATTGTGGCTGACAAAAACGTCATTTTACCTGTGTTATGATTCTGTTATATTTTAAGAATGTGTAAAACACTTAAAAAATACAAATTAATTACAATTAAACCAAGAAAATGTACTCATAAGAACTCTGTGTGATTGATACAACTTGGATAAAAATTTTGTAAAACAGCTTAAGCACCTCAACAGTAATATAAAACATTTAATAAAATCCCATTTTTAATTTGTAAATATCCATTCAGCGCGAAGCAGAAAAGATGAAAATAACTCAGAAGGCTGCATGGCTTTGGATGATTATGATAATGCTGATCTGCTAATGTTGTTTTGACTCTGAGGCTAAAGGAGCTATCACAGCACGTAGCAGTCGTCCCAGTAAATCAAATCAAAAGCTTTGGTATATCTCCAAAACAACCCAGAGATATAGCGGCAACAATCTTTGAACTGTAAATCACATTTGAAAGCTGTTCACATCTCCAATTTGCCTTGTTTTAGCGACTTATCAGAGCATCTCCTGTGTAAAAGTGAGTGCGCTGGAGAAGCTTCAGTTAGCCTATTTAACCACCCACCTGGGCCAATACCACCCACCTTAGCATCTGAGTCACACTGCTTTCTCTTTTCATGCAGACTGGGCAGGAAAATCAGCAACACAGCACAGGACAGCTCTGCATAGTATGCGAGTGTGGGTGGAACAGCCTTATGGCTTCAGTCATTCAACCAACCATAAGGGCATCAAAGAGACACAAGAAGAAGCGGAGAAAGTGCAAAAGAAAGGGGGAGAAAAAGAGAGAAAAACAACAACTCAAAGCAAGATGTCAAACAAAGAATATGAGAATATGAGGGGGAGGAGGGATGCATTGACAGAAAGTAAAAAAAAAAAAAGCCAAAGAAGGAGTAGGACAGGCATGGGCAGAGACAGGAGGAGTGAGTATATGGAGAGCAGTATGCACAGCAAACAAAGGAATCATCCTCATCTCCACATACACACCACCTGACATAAGAACCCACTGATGAGAACAGTGATATTACCTCCAGCACAGCTCAACTCACATACCCCAGAACTTCCTAGAGCAGGATTGTTAGCAGAAGCCCTGAAGCTTTTGTTCTGCCAAACAACATTAGGAGCTAGAAGTGGCAGCTCTTGCTTCATAGATGGCAAAGAAGGACCAAGTAAACAGAAGGAGGAGGAACGTAATAGGAATGATGCAAGTCACGCTTAAATTGGACAGGATGACTACTAAAACTATGTGATTGATCCAGGAAGCAAGTAAAGTCCCAAACAAAATTTCTTAGGTAGTAGGTTTTCTAATCAGCTTATAAATTCACACCAGATAGATTTGTCTTTTTAAGTAATATTCAAAGAAATCAATATGAATAAATGCAATAATGTGCTTTCTAGAAGTTAATGGATCTTAGCTGGGCTGCATATTTTGTTTGCATCTTCTTTTCTTCAAATGTATCATACATATTCATGTTGCCATTCTAGTTTATTAGTTACAAATTCTTTGTATGTGTGGGTTAGTTTGGTTGTTAATGACAACTGGCATGAATTTCTTGCCAACAACCCTATTGCAACAGTATGTACAGAGGAAAATGTTTTCCTTGACTCATTTTGAAAGTTGTATATTTGTAATATTTTAAGTTTAAAATGATTTAGAAAAAACAATTTCAAATGCCAAAAACTGGCAACCAATGTGGTTTATGTAATCAAAGCTTGTTTGAATTTTTAAAATTTAACATCTTAAGGCATTCCATTGACTATGGGTGATACGTTGTTCCCCCTCAGCACATAAGCTCCTCAATACTGTCAGCTTCCCAGTTCTCAGATTTTATCCTCTCTTACTTTGACTCAGATCTTCCCTGTCAGCAACAACAGGCTTTTACTCTTTTCATTTTCAGTCTCTCTGTATTGTCTATTCATTTACAATTTCTTCCAGCTCTAAAAAGATGAGAAATCTTTTAAGTAAACTGCAAAACCAGTACTTCTCAATAGCTCATCCTGATCCCATCAGGGAATCTTTGTTTTTAACAGCTACAGTGACAAAATACTTCTGTATAAGAAGAATGAGTGGATTCTAAGCCACCGAAACAATAGCAGTTGTTTCATCCCCAGCACTGGCTGAGTGTGGTGCGTTAATGTGATTAGTGATTAGATTCCCTCAACAAGGCAGAATCTCTCACATTCTGTCTCTTTCCTCTTCTCCATGTTTTCTATCAATTGTGTGAATTTAAGTTTGCTAGCTTGAATCATTTATTCACTGTGAATAAATGTATTTTTCATTTACAAAACTTTGAATGTTAACTTAAGCAAAATCAGATGATGCGTTAAAGTTAATTTGGAATTTTAATGATAGAAAACTATCATTATGTAATTAGGAGACACACATTTATTCATACTTGAGACGTTTTTAACCTTTCATCTTTTTTGAAGTTACACCTGACCCAAGGTTTCAGTATTTAGCCTCGTTTCTGCCCTAAAAGGAGGCGAGCTATTGCTGACAAAACCTTCATGTTCTCTCCGTATACGTGTTTAATCTTTCTCTTTCTGTGCTTGTCCTTGTCTCATTCCTGGTTAGACATTGGAGGAGCTACTGCTGTAAACACTTTTGTATATTTTCTTTTTCAATTAATTGAAAGCCCTCAAGAACCAGTTCTTTTGACTTTTTTTTGTAAATGCATAGGTATGCCACAAAGTTTTTCAGATCAAACAAGTAGCAAGTTATTTAATCAGAACTTTATATATATTTAATTACATACTGAAATAACATTATGTTCAACATGACCAAAAGATATCTGTGAGGTAGTATTTTTTAGGGATGTACCAGTCCTCTTTTGTCACTTCTTTTACCAATACAGATATCTGAGGTTAAATATTGGCCGATATCGATCAGATACAGAAAAACAGTGCAGAATTGATTCAAAATGTTTCATCTGTTTTTAAACGGAGACATAAACGAATTGAATTGCAAACATATTTGATAACTCTTCACTGGGACCTTGCACAAACATGTAAAAACTACATGACTCTAATTGTTCAGTCAGTGCAATTAGGAGTACAGCAGCCAATGTAAAATACAATTGCCATTTAAGAGTTTAGTTAGATTAATTCCTTGTAGCCCCACCCTGTCAGCCTGATTAGTTTGCTACCTGAACAACTTTGGATCATGTAGCTTCGCAACCTTAAAAACACATCTATATTATCTTCCATGTATTATCCAATACAATCATAATTTTCATAAGTAGATACAAATCTCCAGCGTTGTGGCAAAAATAAACATTTGAATTATATCCTTGACCCATAAATCTGTACTTGCCTTATGTAACAAAGATAAATAATGCTCCAGCATGGTGTTCCTACACATTTAACACGTAGCATACATAATTTGATAACCAGCTTATCCAGGCTGCCACAGATATTTTTAGGAGTGTGAAATCAACAACATAGGCTCCACAGCTACAGCATCAATACAATCCCCACATAAAAGTTGCAGCAATGACCCAATAATAATAACAATGTTATTTATTATCATGCAATACTAGAAAGATATCTGCCCTGATCAAAAGTTTTCTCACCTCTGGGTGTCTAATGCTCTAAGCTGAAAATGTAACTCAAGACATGACCTGTTTCCTTAGTATTATGGGTAATAATTATCTGAGTACTTGGTGGAAGTCTGAGTGCACTGAACTTAAATTTTTACCACGATCAGATGATCCTTAAATATGGCAAAGGAAAAATCAAAAAAAGTAAAAGCAAGTAAGACCCCGGTGATATTCACACTCTTGACCCCAGTACATACACATTATCCTAGCCATCACCTATTGTGGATTTATCCTATTGTGACTTCACCAGTGAATGCAAGATTTCCAAATACATATTGTAATTTAAGTATTATTTTCATCAGATTCAACTTTTCACATCATACAAAGACTAGAGGATTATACAGTATACTGCTGCTCTGTGCATGTCCTTAAGCTATTCTGCTGACTTTGCTTTCTACTGTGTCCCCAGGTTTCACAATGCTCTATGAACTCTTACAGTTCATCATGTTTTATGGCCTCACAACCACCTCCTGAGGTCGATCAGTGGCATAAAACTATGATTTCACTTCAATTTTCCAGGTCTGTGGTCGGCCAGGACTTTCAGTTAATTGTTAACACATGTTCATCACAGAAACAAAAGATGATCTAATATGGGATGAAGTGTCAGCAGTTATATAAACAATATACTTAATGATTCAAGCCAACTTTTGATTTGACATTGGCACATTGCCTTTGAAAGATCTACCAACTATACACCAGAAATTACCAGCATGTCATAAAAACATACAGGGATCAGTCTAAGGATTAGCATTGATCACAGAACAAGGTGCTGCATCTTTACCCTTCTTTCCCCAAAGATTACTTTGGGCTTTTACGTTGCTACTTCTAGGCTCTCAGAGTTCTCTTTCTTTATGCCCTTTCATATCCACCTTCACTTACTCTCTTAAAATATACTCCTTTTTTTAACCACTTCCAGCTCAATCAACCCATTCAGTAACTGCACCTATTCAAATCCTTTTTACCCAACAGCATCATGAAACATAAAGAAAAGTGGAAAATGGAAGATGCTTGCCATCACTTTGAATGAGGTGAAAGTACAGTAGAGTTAATCATTACGGAGAATACTGAGGCACAGAAAGGGGTGACGGGGTTAGAGCAAAAGCAAATAAAAAGAGATTGTTTAAGTGAGGGGGTGCAGAGATGGCAGAGAGTAATATGCAGACTTGGAGGGTCAATGTGATTCAGCAGGGTGTTGTTTGTTTTATCAGTACCTCTCCAGTGTTATGGGATGGGGTTTGAGTGACGGCCAGTGGCCCCAGCTTGCCATGGAGGGTCCAGTGATGAATGTTCATGGGCAATCTAGGACACTGCAGCAGTAACGCCATCAATTCAAAAGCCGCATCACAGCACGACTGGGAGGAGCTGTACTACTGCGGAATGTGTCTGCTCATATCTGCACAAATGTTAGTACCTACAAATTCCATTGTGTTTTAGAAAGTTTGTGAGTGTGTGTGTTTAAGAGCTCATATGGGGAAGGGGGTTAAAGCATTACAGCTGCCTCTTGGCTGTGGGAAGTAGCTGAGCAATGATTCCCATTGGTCATTCCCATGAACTCTTGCTCTTTAAGGGGCATGGTGGGAGGCAACAGTGAGGACACGGGAGTGGATCACAACTTTCTGGGCTAAAAACTGTCAGAGCACCAGCCAAACTCAAGATGTTTGTCTTTTACATATATGTTACCAGTGGCATTGACTAGGCTGTGCATTTTAAAACAAACAGTGATCATTTAAAAAAAAAGATAAATATTCAACTATAACCTTATTTGCTTTTATTAACTTTCTTTGCTGTTCCCTGGACAAAGTCCAAGATTCAGCTCTAGCGCTACCTCTGCATAAACATGGCATCAACAGGTTTTGATATGAATTCTGCCAAGCTGAGTCTTGTGCAAAAGGAATGATTAGGATGAGAGGAATGGGCACTGTACTGAAAAAAAAAACCAACCAGAAAAGAGAGCCATGTGGTGATAAAGGCAGAGAATTCTAAGCACATCATGGATTTCCAAAGCATGTTATGGTTTCACTCGCCTCCCCTGTGGCACAGTACATTTGAATGTGAAGGATAAAAGCACAAGTAATCATATTTCCCTTGCCCTAACTAGCAAAACGTTCTTCAGGGAGCTTTGAGAGACAGCTAAACCTCCCAGCCCCTTACTGACAGAGAGATAGACAGGACTCTGCACAGATTTTTCCTAAAGGAGACATATTTTGGCTTATATTTTCCTTTCTGGCTTCAGCTTGTGTGATGTCTCTGTTATAGGATGTAGCCCGTGAAAAATGTGTTCTGTAATTTGTTTGATCATATTTAAATTGGGGAGTCAATCGGTTTGGTACGACAGTGTTTGTTGGCCTGTCGGGTGTGTAGGAAACTGCTGAAAAACTGTCTGAAGTCCTACATAAACACTATTTTAACTTAATAAATCCTGACAATGAATTAATTTGTTTGAGTAAATAAAGTATTTGAGGATCAGTCCAATGATTTACCTAATTTTAATAATAACTGTTTTGATTATGATTATTTATTACTTTTCTTAATTCATAAAACAAAGTATTGTAGCTCTGGTGATTTTTTTAAAGGTTTTCTCAAAAAGAATTAAGATACATTTATTTGATTTATTACATGTCTATCAAGGGTAAAGAAAGCAAAATATAGTAATCTAAGAACATTGGCCTTTAAACAAACATCTGTCTCTATTACTCACAAGTAATAAAGCATTTGCCGCTTTGATAACTAACTTTTCACTGCAGTAAAAAAGAAAAAAAAACCTGCAGTACAAATGATTACTTCATTAGCACAACTCATTTGATAGCCTCTTATTTGGAGAGTTATTTCTTGGTATTTCTGAAATCACACCCAACTTTCCACTTTAGTCTGAGTTTGAAATCTTTGACACTGTGTCTGCTGTTCAAAGCACAAAGAAGACTCAAATGAGCAATTGTTAACATTCTCATACTCCATTCATAGCTTCACATAAAGGTCATTACCAAATCAGAGTTAATACATTTTGACAATGTGATACACAGGAGCACATGGTCATTATTAAAGAGCAGTAAGAGTAGACAGAGATCTGACACCATTTTAAGTGAGAAACAATTGTATATGTGGGCAACACTCACCAAGAATTTGTAGTTATGTGAAAAGTGCAGGATTAAATTGCTATTGGGAGAGTCTGATTACAAATGGATCTGTTTGTTTGGATCATTTTAAAGTAATCAGTATTGGGAGTGCTTAAGGAAACTCCACTCCTGATATTTGTTGTTGCTCTACAATTAGTGAGTATGTTGACTGCATCCCTAGCAACTTGCAATAGTTGCAAATTACAACTTGCAAAATGTTTTGCACCTTATTCTGTAAATTGAAAGAGGGTTTTCTACACGAAGTCCAAACCTTTCTCAGGTTATACATTCAGAAGCTTGATCTTATGTGATGTGACCAATCCTTCCAACTGCACTTTTAAATCACATCAAATTTTGTGTATCTAGTTGGCGAGTATTCAGATCCCTCTAGCTTGAAAAAAAAAACCCCTCTGAAAACCACTAGAACTATAAAATAATTATACTATAGCTGTGACATGTGACTTTGTGACAGTAACAGTTTATAATTTTGGGAGAAATCATAAACATAGCCAATGAGATTTCATCTAAACCAAAAGACAGCAAAATGACGAGGATTGTTTTTATCAAAAACAAAACCCAATGAATGGCCACTTGTCCTTTCCTTTTCATAATAGATTTTAACAATTAGGGTCCTGTTGGTGAGTAATTACTCATATTAACATACCATTACCACTCTTGAACAAAGAGCCTAGACTTCATTTTCCATACGTGTGCTATGCTGTTCAGGGTTATGAAGAGCTGAACCAATTTCTGCTGGCATAAATGTCCATTAAGGACTAAGCCCAGAGCCTACAGATCCTTTGGTTGCTGCCAGTCTCACGCAGAAGCCAGGGGAATATTATAGCTCTGACGGAAATTAATTGTGGGCATAGAGGGTTTCTTCTTGCAGCTCAAGACAGCACTGATGTCAGAGAAGGAATAAAAGCAGCTGCCTCTGGGCACTGGTACATGCCAAGTAAACATTAGGCACAACCCACTAAAGGAATATTTTGTAAGGTGTCTTTGAGGCCTCACCTAGAGAGTCTCAGGGTTTTTTTTTATATTTTAAAAAGAAAATAAAGACTTTTTGATAGTTTTCGGGGAGCTGGAGAGACAAGAATTAGATCTGACAAGAAAAACACTCATAAAAATGAATGAGGCCCTAAAAGACTTTAAAATGAGGCCTCTTTACATTGAACTGTGTATTATGGAATGGAAAAACCCTAAAACAAATTCTTCTCTATTTTACTCAATGTTAAATAGAAAAACCTAGGAACCATTGAGCTTCATTACTGTTTCAGTAAAATGTTAAACCATGTGTCCAGTAATAACTATCCACTGTTAAGACAGCAGAACATCCAAAATGATCAACCTTTTATCATCATCATACTGTTGAAAGAGGGTCTAGGTTCCTAGTTGCTGATAAGGGGATAACAGGGGCTCTCTAAGTGAATAAAGCAAGGTCTCTGGTCGCTCAAGTGGCTTAAAGGCATGAACAGGAAGGCTGTTCCACTTTGACCACCACTTTAGTGGTGCAGCAGACCAGATATAATTATCTTTATCATTAGGTATCATCAATATTACAAGGGCCTTTCATGACACATACTATTTTCGACCAAAGGCATTGACCTGCATGTGAAATGTAGATTTATCAGTTTTGTATTAGTTATTGAAAACTACTGTACAATATTCATATTCACAGTTTGTTTGTTTCTTTGAGTGGCACTCTTAAGAAAATGAGAACGATACAGAAGAATATTAAAGAATAAAACCTCTAGTTATAATCTGATGTTACAATTTTAATCTTTTCCATTGGTTTCAGCTCAGTTTATTGACAATTTCATCTGAACAAATAGTAATCATTTATTTGTGATTGTTTTAAACTTAGCTAATTCAGCTTGAGCCTTTCTTATGATTCAAAATTTGCATTAAAACGCTGTTAATGGTTAAGGACCTTTTTCGCAGGAAGAAGGGGCCTTAAGTGAATCAAATTTGCTTAAGGCCGCACGAATTCATTGGCCAGTCCTAAATTAAGTTCAAAGCAGTTTGTCAAAAAGCTCAGTAATCATTACTTTTATTGTACATGCACATCTGATTACACGAGTGGCTGCCAATTAGAAAGCCTCCTGCAGACTTGCAGGTTAAATGTGAAAACTTTGTCAGTCATAATTTTTAATTATCAAGAACAACACTATTCAGAGTGCCATATGTGTATGTGATTGTTCTTGACATATGATATCTCCATTGTTTCTCACACTCAAGTCAGACCACCGGAGAGAACACAAAGGCACCAAAGTGCCACCTTTGTTCTCAAGTTGACTTCGTTGTCATTGGCAATTCCACTGAATGTTAATTGTTAAATCTGAGAGGTCTGTCTTGATGGCATTTTACACTATGTATGGATGTTGTCAAATACTATTATAAGAAAAAAAAATTAAGTACAAAATAGCTTTTTATTTTTCTATTCAACTACATTATTTAAAAATAAACTTTTAGACAGATTATTCCAATAGCGTTTTACTAAGACAGGACAAGACATTACATTTGAGTTACTTGGGAACATAGTTCTTATTTGTGAATAGCACTAAAAATATGTTACTCAAGTTAATTTTTCATATTTGTGGGTTAAAAAAATGTCAACAAAGTTTGTAAAACAAATTAAATTTGCGACACATAAAAAAATTTAACCACACTGTCAAACAAAGCAAACTGCATGTTTTACTTTTATATTGTTTTGTTGAGCCATTTTCAAAGGCTAATATGTAGCCTTTTACTGAACAAAACATATCTTATTTAAAACACTATCAAAATGTGGCATATTTCATGTTGATGCAATGAGATATTCATCTTTTTATGATAAATAAAATATTTTGAATCATTGATGCCAGTTTTCGATAAACTGAAGCAGTCGTTTTTTTCTCAGTATTAACTGGCATATAAGGTAAACATTCACGTTAGAGAAAAGCCATTCATGAGATACTTAAAAAAGTCAACAAAAAAAAAAGCCAAATTTTTTTTGCTGCATCTGCTTTGTAAAGAAGAAACTCTAATCTTAAAAAGTCCTTACGACTAACAATCTGTTGTTAACCTCAGCTTTCACAATTCCTCTCTGGTGTTTCTCATCTTAACCCCAGAACAAGAGTAATTTCACAGATCCTCAGCATTACAGCTCCTCTGAGCCACACCTGCACTACTTACACACCGGCAGTGCTGATTAAAAAAAAAACAACTGACATAAGCAGTGGTAAAATGAACAAACGCCTTGTGTCACACTTCCGACCTCAGGGTGAAAGAGTGCAAATGAAGGAGTGATCAGTTAGCTCACAATCCAATCATCTGTGCAGTGGAACTTGGTGGCACTCACCTGTGTCAGCTGCAAAAGTTTTTTTTTTAATCAATGTCAGGCAGCAACTGCTCTGTTCCACCATTATCCCTTTTATGCCAATAAGTGCACTTTTGTCTGGCTTTTCAAGGTAAGCCCTGCAGGTGCTTTTGACACTTAATAAAACATTTTAATTAAGCCAGTTAAGACTCGCAAAGTAAATGGGAACTAGAGCGTTTTACTTATTACTTGAATGTTTTATGACATATTTTTTTAGCAAAAGAATCTCTTCTGAAGTATTCTGCTCATATAATAAGAGGGATTATGATAAAAAGTGATGGTTTTAAATATGAGTGATGAGTTCATGGAGTAGTAACTGTAGTACATGCTGTCACATCAGTGTCATAGGTTAGTGCAATTTTGTTTTCAATTAAATTCCTCTTAATCATCTGCCACTCAAGCCTAACTTAATGACCACTGGCCTATTGTCTTGGGTCCCATATTTGGCTTTCAAAACAGCCCTGAAGCACGCTAAAGAAGTGCTATTTGTAGCTGACACCAAAATGTTTGTCGTAGATTCTTTCGATTGGAACAGCTGTGAGGTGGGCTCTCCAACAATTAAACTTGTTTGTTCAACACATATCACTGATGATCAATTAGATTGAGATTAAGAACATTTAGAGGTCAAGCCAATACTTAAAACCCATCGTTGTAATCAAAACATCCCTGAACAAGATTCTTGCTGAAAAAGTCCATGTCTGACAAGGAATACTGTCAGAAATGCTCTGCCCACCCTGATTGATTAATGGCTAAACAGCTCTGCAATGAACAATTTGAGATGCACTGTGTATCCTGATACCTAAAAATTGAAGTGACTTGAACCAGACCCAGTATTAACTTCTTCAGCAATCTGAGCTGCACCAGCTCCTCTGTTGGATCAGACCACATGGGCAATCGTTATTTGCAACAGCGCTTCCAAGGTTGGAGAGAGTGAAGTTCATTTAAATTTCTTAAAAGATCTGGACACTTCTAATATAAAATGCAATGCCTAGACCCTAATTAAGACATCCATCCATCTATTGTCTATGTCCATTTATCTTAGCAAGGTCACAGGTGGGCTGGTGACCAGCAGTCATTAGCCGAAGGCAGGTAAATCATGGACAGGCTGCCAGTGCACCATAAATAACTTTACCTGCAATGAGCTAAAAGATTCCATTATCTATATATGGTAACATAGCAGATGCATGATCCAAAATGAAGAATCTAATTGATGGAAAAAACTAACCACAGGACAGGGAAGAGCTGATGGCGCAAAAAAATGTCATCAAAAGCCACGTCTTCTGCCATGCCTAAATATGGTCATTTGCAAGGAGGTATCAAATATGCTACAAGAAAAATGCTTGAAATTTTATAAGGAGAAAACCCAATTGAGACGTGGACGGGGATCAGTTGTGACGTGTGAGCTTTTTTTTCCTCAAAAAAACTTCAGGCTGTGCGGGTGCATCAAACCACAGCTGGCTTTGTGACGATGTCGTAGTTGGCATCCCTCTTCACTGAGGGACTTTGTGCAATGATCACTGGGTCATCAGAAGAATAACATATGTGCTCTGGACCATGCTAAATAATCTAATAAACAAAATCCTATTTAAAACATTTAAAATTGGGGATGCACCAATATAAAAAGTTGGACTGATATCAATAGCCGATAATGACCCATAACCGATAATTAAAGATGTTATACACAGTCCAGTCACATTAATGTGACCACCACGTACTTTCCACTTCAGAGTTAAATAACCAATCACAGAGGCAGGTGGCAGCACAGTGCAGTTGAGCGTATATAAAGGGTGTGTGTGGGCTTCGGAAAACATTTCAATCGTTGGCGTAATGCAGAAACGGAGCGATTTATCCGACGTCCAAAAGGGCATGATCATTGGCTTTCGGGCCAAGGGTGGAAGCATTTCCGAAACGGCTGAGTTTGTGAACTGTTCGCGTGCCGCCGTGGTAAAAGTGTACCGTGCATGGCAAAATGGGACTGTCCAAAATCAACGACGTGGCAAATGTGGTGCACCACGGGCCATAGATGACAGAGGCGAACGACGGTTGCGGAGATGCGTTCGGGCAGATAGACGGGCTAACCGTTGAGCAACTGACCACTAAAATGAACCAAGGGGCTACCACAAGTGTCTCCCAAACCACTATTCAGCGAACATTGCTGCGTCTGGGCCTCCGAAGCAGACGCCTGGTTCGTGCACCTATGCTGACTGGTGTTCATCGACGACGAAGGCTAGAATTTGCACGCCAGTACAGCAGCTGGACGTCCACTGAGTGGCGACAGGTAGCGTTTTCAGATGAATCGCGTTTTATGCTCCATCGGACAGATGGACGTTGGCGTATAAGGCGTGAAACCTCTGAAAGGAACCACCCTGCAACCATTGCAGGAACGGTCCAAGCTGGAGGCGGGAGCATTATGGTCTGGGGAATGTTTTCCTGGCATTCTCTGGGTTCACTGATTATTGTGGAAGGCACGATGGATCAATACAAGTACGCATCTGTCCTTGCGGACCATGTCCACCCCTACATGCGCATTGTTTTTCCTCAGGATGATGGCATCTTCCAGCAGGACAATGCGAGGTGCCATACAGCTGCCAGTGTACGTGCGTGGTTCGAAGAGCACCAGGATGAGTTTACCGTCCTCCCCTGGCCAGCAAACTCACCTGACTTAAACCCAATCGAGCATCTGTGGGACCATCTCGATCGAGTTGTTCGCGCCATGGATCCTCAACCGCGTAATCTAGCGCAGCTGGCCACGGCATTAGAGTCGGCATGGCTCAACATCCCAGAGAAGACCTTCAGGGACCTAAGTGACTCTCTTCCTGCACGTCTCGTAGCAGTTCGCTCTGCGAAAGGTGGTTATTCTGGCTTTTGACAGATGGTCACATTAATGTGACTGGACTGTGTAAATATTATCTACATTTCCCTACTATTAAAAAAAATATCCACACAGCTGAGCTGGTTCTGCTAATCCCCCTTCAATTCTGCACAGCATCACTGTCACATTACCAAATAAGAACTACAACCGCTTCTCTACATTCCTCTGAAAAGCAAATGGCAACAAGATGAAAATAAATACTGGTTGATATTATCAGCTGAGATTTACATATTAGACAGATACTGTGCAACTTTATCATTCAGATGCATGGAACATATTCCTCTAAAAAAATAAGTTTTATTGTTCTCAGCATTCTGCTCAACTGAGCAGCCACCTAAGTGATTGTGACTTGTCTTGACCTAAGACAATATCTTTCACCAGCACCAGTTTCACCTCACTTGTATAGGCGAAGTCAGGTGGAACTTATGCACTTAGCAGCAGCAAGCTCTCTTTTTACCTCCTAACACTCTCTGTCTTACTTCAAGTCATCTCTACATCTCCTTTTACATTACACACTCTACCCATCACTTGCCATTTCAGCTTTCCATTTTTGCTGTCTTTTACTTTATGTCCTTGTCAATTTGTGTTCATGAATTCTTTACATGACACCCAAGGCAACTTAATCATTCACAGAGAGAAGCCAAAGAAAGTTCTTCTGCTTTGTCTTTTCATTAAGGTTTCTAAAAGTCATCTGCAAATACATTTATGGAAACATTTTAACACGACCTATGGGTCATCTGAGCTAACATGGCTGCATATACAGACACCAGCATACACACACAAGCACAAGCACACGCGCACGCACACGCACGCACACACACACACACACACACACCACACACACACACACACACACACACACACACACACACACACACACACACACACACACACACACACACACACACACACACACACACACACACACACACACACACACACACACACACACACACACACCAGTAGACCACCTTGACCTGATAAAGACACATCAATGATTTCAGTCCTGGTGGATGAGAAAAAAGACCACAGTGGCAAAGTCATTGTTTTGTCTCCAGCTAATGGTTTGGAATATTTGTGTGGCCCATAAATAATGCTAACAAACAACCGCATAAAACGAATTAATGAAAAGCAAACAGAAGTGGAGCACAGAGATGCATGGTTATACAGAGCAACAACAAATTACCTTGGGGGAGGGCGGTGGGATGGAGGGGCTTCTGTACAGTCATTACTCTGTACAGCAAGCGTGGTCTGGCTAACACCTGTGTTTCCCTCCGATCTGCCTCACCCTAATTAGCCCACACACACCCTGGGGACCCTCTGACACATCAGACCTGGACTGGGGGTGGTGTTGGGAGGGAAACCAAGAGGGCATGTAAAAGATGAAGAGAGCGAGAGAAAGAAAACAAAGCGTAGGTCAAACTAGAAGGGATAGATCCAGGTTGTTATTCACACCCCTCTTCTGCTTATACCTGATGAAATTATCATGAGGGATAAGTGCTGGGGAGAAAGAGCTGGAGAGAGAAAAACAGCACTGACGTTAACTGACATCTGCTGACAGTGGTGAGAACTGGAGGTTGAGAGGTGAAGGATTCGGATTCCCCTCTCAGTTTCATTTGCGCACCATGGTTAAAAAGTGTGGAATGAAAGGTTAGTTAATTTCAGATGTCATTTTTATTCCTGTCATAAACACCTGGAACCCCCTGCCCACATATTACACCCTCCTCACCCTCCAGGTGATAACAGTGTCGTCCTTGACAACCACTGTCTGACGGTCCATCTTTTTTTTTCTGCAGTGTTGTTCTCTCTAACACATCTAATAACATTTGAAGTTTTTTTTTTTCTTTTTCAGTCAGAGAGGCTTTCCTATATAACGTAAATATTGAATAATTCAAGTTGAATTACTTCCATTATTTTTATTTATTTATCTGTGTTTATTTGGACAATATGTTTACATATATATATATATTTTTTTTTTTGCAAGAACTATTTCTATGTTTTATATTCTTCCCCAATGATTTTAGATATGACAATTAGTGTGATCAAGTTAAAGAAATGTAATGATCCACTTGTAGATCTTATGGATAGTTTTAAAACAAACACTTGCACTGATAACACATACATATTGTGCATGTTTGCAATACATGCAAGATATGTGTTGTTTCTTACTACTCTGCTCTGTAAATTAATATTAAGAAGAAGCATCCAGTCTATATGCTTACGATCCTCACAATTCCTCTATCCAATGAGATTTTATTTTTCATTGTGTTTTGCCTTCTCTTTTCACATATCTGTCTGTATTTTTGCATTCTGAGTTGGACTTGCTCGTCTCCCTGGATTCACTCCTGACCGGTCCACTGGTGCATGAACCGGCTAGAAGTAATGATGAGCGGTGAGGAAGCAGCATGACTTAAATGGAGTGAAGAACCTTTCCCAGTGGAAAGAAGTGTCATGTTAAATTATGGACAACCTGTCAAAGTGATCTGTGCTTAAAAGTTGTTAATAATCACCATTAGTATCCATCCATTTAACCTCTGTAGTTGCCTAATCCTGTTTGAGGTTGCTCCCAAGGAGTGGGGTTTTGGGAAGGTTGGACTCATCAATTGGAAAGAGACGCAAGTACAAGAGATGCAAGAGGGCAAGTACAACTCAGGCTGAAATTAATCGTAGTCTGGGCTAGAGTTAGATTTAAAATATTGTATTTTCCCCACTACAAAACGCACCGGATTATAAGGCGCCCCTTCAATGAATGGCCTATTTTGAAACTTTTTTCATATATAAGGCGCACCGCATAATAAGGCGCATAGAATAGACGCTACAGTTTGGGTTGCCAATTTGTTCCGTACTCAATTATTACACACCCACATTTGTAAAGTGGTCCTCAAGTACTTTATATAGTAGGCTGCCTCAGTCGTTGTTTCACTCACAGTGTTGGTGTTGCAATATTGTGCCCAACTGCTTTCTGGGTAACACAGACCAACCGACACGCTGCCGCCGCAGTCTCTGTCTCTCTTCCCCTCTGGCTTTAAAAATATAGGGGCTGGTCCCTTGGTAACCCTAGTCGAAGCACCCTGGTGAATGTCTAAAGCCACTTTGTTGACATAAAGAATGTCAACAAAACATTCTTTATGTTTTGTTAACAAAACATAAAGAATCCGGTTGGCGAGGAGAGCCTTCCGGTTGGCAAGGAGAGCCTTACGCGACTGGAATGGGGCGTGGCCGGACGATGGTCACCCTTCTCTGTTCGCGCACAGCATGTTTGTGGAAAACGTGGTGCTACATGACCTGCAAACGACCTGATTATCAGGTCGGTAGGTAGAGAGGTCAGTCAAACTTTATTAACAAACCAGCGTTCTGACAACTATCCCAGGATGCAAAGTGCACTTCTTCTTCTACGGGCGAAAATGAAGTTGGCGGCTGCTTACCGTAGTTGCTAGACCTGTTGTAGCTTAATATTGGTCCATATATAAGGCGCGGTGGATTATAAGACGCACTGTTGGCTTTTGAGGAAATTGAAGGTTTTTATGTGTGCCTTATAATGCGGAAGATATGGTAACCAAGAAGATAGTTTCTCTTTGGAATATATGGAATTTTTATATATTCCCTTCTCAATAATCAGTGTAAAACATTTCAGGCTTTACAGCAAACAAAACTTCCTCATAGTTTTGCACTATTTTTGCAATTTACACTGGTAATTTTATCACTTATCTTTGACAATGATGCCCCTGTCTTTCAGGTTCGAAGATCTCTTTGCCGTAACCCCAAGCTTTTGATCCCTCCACAGATTACTTGTCAGATTCAAGTGAGGACTCTAGCTAGGCCATGCTCAATTCTAAGATTAACTCCAGTCACAAAAAACATATTAGTAAAACATATTAGTCAAGCAGTTAAGCTAAATGTGATAGAGCTATATTAGAACTTGGACCTAATAGCAAAATTTTAAATAACCTGATTGTAGCAGCTTACATGAAAACCTGTCATTGTGTCCCATTAGAAAGGTGGAGAACTATTTAGACAAGGAGTTCCCCAGTAAGTTTAAAGGCATTGTCCAGTTGAATACACCAGAGGAGGGTTAGGGTTAGGTTTGAGAATTTTCACTCTCGAGGTTAACCCTTCTTGACACACTCTACACATATATATATATATATATATATATATAATATATATATACAGTATATATATATATATATATATGGCTGCACAGTGGTGCAGTAAGAAGGTTCTGGGTTCGATTCCCAGCCCCGGCCTTTCTGCATGGAGTTTGCATGTTCTCCCTGTGCATGCGTGGGTTTTCTCCGGGTACTCCGGTTTCCTCCCACAGTCCAAAAACATGACTGTCAGGTTAATTGGTCTGTCTAAATTGGCCCTAGGTGCAAGTGTGTGTGCATGGTTGTCTGTCCTGTGTGTCTCTGTGTTGCCCTGCGATAGACTGGCGACCTGTCCAGGGCGTACCCTGCCTCTCGCCCGGAATGCCAGCTGGAGATAGGCACCAGCACCTCCCGACCCCATTAAGGGACAAGGATGTAAGAAAATGGATGGATGGATATATATATATATATATATATATATATACTGTATATATATATATATATACTGTAATATATATATATATATATATATATATATATATATATATATATATATATATATAATAGGGTGATCTCTTTAAGGGGGTAACAACTCAAAGCTGAGGGTATAACTGGGGACGTTTTAGCTCTGGCTGGATGAGAAGATCGAGTTGTAAAAGGAACAATAATCCTTAAAAAATGTGCAGGCGACATACATCCCCATGGCTGCTCCATCACCCTGAGATGTTCCAGGATTAAAGAAGCAAAAGATCAATTAACAGTAGCTCATGGCTGATGACCCTGCAGCTGGCAGAGTTGCCTCTGACTGGGCTGAGACATTTATAAGAGAGATGAAGTAAGGCTTAATAACCACTATATTTAACAACAAGAATGCTACAATGATTACTGAGTTGCCATCTAAATGCAAATCACATATGAAATGCAGTCTCAAAGTAAAACTCTTCCTTTTCTTTTAGCATTAAAAACATGTACTTAATCTTCCATGTGTTTGTGCTCATCTGTGTAAAAGCCTGATTGTGTAGGTGCGCGTGCTGGCGTGGGTGTGTGTGTGTGTGTGTGAATTCTTTCAGGCCACACACACACACAGAATAACTGAAACAAAATGATTCTGTTTCCCAACATGCAGGGTGTTAGCATAAAAAATAATGTTGACATAAAATAATGCGAGTAGAAATTGTGGTTTTCCTGGCCTGTCTGCTAGGGGAAACTACATCACAGCGGAATTTACACAGAAGTACGCTTGCTTCACTTAGCAGAGCCTTGCAGTGTCAGCAGAAACTATTTTGTACCAAAACTGTTTTTGCTAAATATGCCTGAACTCGGGCAAAATTAGTACAAATTCCCCACTTCCTCTAAAAATCTCCCAATTTTAGCAGTATATCTCACTTCCACCTTTCCATATTTTTTATCACTCCATTTACTGATATTTTTTCTTGCTCTTCCCCTCTCAAAACTGAGACACATCTGAGGTTCCTCTGGCGGTGACAGAAGTAGGCTGCACACGCCACAGAGCCAGCCCAATCAGTGACAATCTGCATGGTAATGTGTGGCAGGGGCGGGATAATGAAGTTCCCAGCTTGCCGACTGGAAGGCTATCCTCCGGTGTGCTAAGTGATTTATCTCCTCTGTCAAGAGCCAGGACAGCCAGGACTTGTCCTTCCCAATGGTACGCGAGAACAGGAGTTGAGCAGAGCCACGTAAGAGATGGAAAAAGCAGGCCCAAGTTGCTTGCAAAGAAGCAAACACACATATATACAATATTCCATAAAACAATAGTAAGTAAATAAAAGGTTTTTATTTAATATTAATGCATTACTGATTTCTGCAAATAGTTGTTTGATGGTGGAAGAAATGTAATACCCCTTGACTCTCTGCAGGTTTACCTGCATATCCTCTAAAGTGCAAGCTTATCCACCTACAACTACCTGTCCAAAACTACTGTTACGCAAACATAACTAAAAGGTATATTTTATTTTCATTCTTAGTTTAATTTAAAACACATTGTGAATGGATGTCTTTACAGTCTTTCATACAAAGAAAACTGCTGGATGACTTCTGATGCAAACAAAAACAAGCAAAAACATTTGGTAGAACTTAGGTCGAATGTTTTAATATTTGCCTCAGTTCTGACGAGCATTATGACTCAGTTGCTCATGAGCACCAGCCCTCCATTTTATCTGAATAACTATGCAACTAGGACATTGCATTGGTTGCGTAAATCATTGCGACAGTGAAAAGAGGCAGCTGAAAATTTTACTTTTCAGCCTGACTTTCACTTGAATTGCACTGAAGAAGCCGTAATGCCATTATTCCAATAATACACACCGTTACACCTCTCTTTCAAAACTTTTAAAATTTCTGAACAAATCATTTTCTTGCAAGATCATTCATTCAGCCCTCACAAGTTATTTAAGACAAAAACATAAGGGCCTTTCTGCACTGCAAGGCCTGGCGTGGCCCGACCCGTCCCGTCCCCTTTCGGCCCTGCCCTACTGTATTCCGGCCTTGGTTGTTTTGCATTGAGCATCGAATATGAGTGAACCATGATGTCAATCAAACTTCTGCTTAAGCTGCCATGGTGATCTCACTAGAGATAGTGAAAAAATTTCATTCTTAGTTGGTCCATCCTGTTTCGTCCAGCTCCTTCTTGTCAGCAAAGAAGCAGAGGAAAAGAATCATTTCAGCTTTAGCTTCAAATAAAAAAAAAATAATCTATCCTCTCTGAGCTGGTCTATCATTTGGTTCTGCTGAACTACCGCTGCGGCTTGCAGGATTTTCCCCACTGAAGCAAAGCCAAATGTGGAAATGCCCTTATTCAGAGTCTTGCCAACTTCTGATCGGTTCAATTGGAGAAATGTTATTTAAACAAACACTCTCTTCTTCATTTGGCTGAGACACTGAAAAAATAAACAAATGAAAGTCCCAGTTGTGGCTAAATATCATGTAAAAAACATAAGTGGAATGGGTGTTTTGAACCGTTTTGAGATAAGCCCTCAATATCAATTCAGTGATCTTGACAATTTTTCTCTTTCTTTGAGGAACATGAGAGCTCACACATCATGATGTATGTATGTTAAATATAATGTGAAATTATATTTACAATACATTAAATATAATGTGAAATTATATTTACAATGCGATTGTAGATATAATTTTACAATCACGTCTTTTTTAGCAATTTTTTTTATCTTTTCTTGTCTCCCATCTGCACACTGTGGTCACTGTAAATCTTTGTCAGACTTGACCTTGGAAAAAGATTTTAATTAGCTTGGGAAATACATAATGAGTTCATTTAGGTAATTAAGCACTGAGGTGGAATGACAAAAAGCTCTCCGAATTTGCCTCAGGAGTGGTTTTGAAAATGGTCAAGATAAATCATACATTTAAATTTGTTTTGTCACAAGATTTCAGCTGTTTTTTTTTTTTTTTTGAATTACATAATTTAATTATTTAAACATTTGTAATTTTTTCAAATCAAAAGAAAAATTTAAGCTTCTAAAAAGAATACTTTAGATTTCTTACTATGGAATGTACCACCCTGCAGCAAAGTTTTGTAAATTAAATTAAATGAGAATTTTTATGATCCATATAAATAAGCAAAATAAGACATTTTGCTTGTTTTTTATGCAAGGATTCTGTTTGCGTACAGTTAGACTGTGACATCATATCCAGTAATTAACAAGCGCAAAAGAGAAGAGAGGTGTATTAAAGAGGCACTATTACGATATGTAAAATATTCTTTTCTCAGCTTTACATTGTGTTATGAAGCCGAGGCGTAAATTCTAACAGGAAGACTCTTCATCTCACCTGCCCAGCCAATCACCTCATCATGCTCCTCCTTCGCGGCGCTGGTCTTCTCCTCATCTCCTCCAATCATCAGGCTTTGCTTTCTTCATAAAGTCCAGCGTCCACTCTACACTTGCTCCTTGGCCAAGCTTCAACCCACCTCCACTCCTTCTCCACCTCCAACTTAGTTTCAGTCCTTCACATCCTCTCTGCCACCAGTCTCCAGCCCGGTGGGGGGGAGGGTGTAAGACGTCTCTAATCCTTATCCACAGCGGCAGATCCTCTCTGACGGTGGTTGCCTTCTGCCGAGGTCCAAGCGCCACAGATTATTTGTCAATTAGCCTATTATTTCTTTCTCTCTCAGTCATGAAATAACATTATGAAAAACATACCTGGCGTGTTGTCTTGATTTTTTTTCATGCATGTTTGATATCCTTTAAAGGAGAGATATCAAAATCACCTTCTTAGGCCTTAAATAGGTTTTTGTGTGTTTTGAGAGTCTAGGAATGCAAAAAAAACAAACTATTTTCTCCTGGTGTTCCTTGGGTATCTTTATACTCTTTTGGGGAGACTTGACAGGTATGCAGTCATACTCTTAAATTGAAACTTTCAGAGACTGAGATATTGTTATTTAAGATGAACTTGCATTAAACGTATTTACAATGTGGTCGTGGTGGTGTTTATTCACTGATAGCTTACAACAGAATCCAGAACAGCTGTATTTAAATTGATATTCAATAAAACACAAGTGAAGACTTAAAAAGTAGAGGCAATAGAGTAAACAATCAGCTGATTTTTGTTTCCAAATAACTTTGAAAATTGTTTATATATTTTTTTACCAACTTCGCTATTATGATGGAGATTGTGATTAGCAGTAAAGCTAAACTGATCATCAAATTTGTATGTCAGCAACAAGGCCCTGCCATGGACTGAGAACAACGACTGAACTACACACAGAGAACAATAGAACCTGGTATAAACTCTGAATCCCAGAATGCATAGTATTAACCCATTTTTATGACAGCTCCCTGGAAAGTGGGGTTTTATAGCTGAAATCCCCATGACATAATAGAGCTACAAAACTCTGTTTGCACCAGCATAATTTGTTTCACCTCTTCTTTGGCTGCAGAGGACTTAGGCATGGACCTCTTGATCTTGCTAAAAGACTTGTATCTTAAAAAAAACAACCTTGGATCCAAAGTTCAGTAAGGTCTCCTGTCTGTGTAATAAGTGAGTGTATCCCAAAGGAAAAGAAAAAAACTGTCTGCCTGAACTTGACTGTCTGAGCTTCTACAGAAAATAATCTTTAAGAATTAAATTCCCCAATGCTGTGTCTGTAGTGCTAGCAGGCCCGATGCTACACGTTTCCTTTGTATTGTTGACAACTAATGAAGAGTCACTTTACTCTAGCAATGCCAGTTCATTCTGTTTTAATAGCTTTTCCCTTACATCACCTCTCACTAACGTGCATGAAACATGTCTATATATTTCTTAAACAGGCTAAATTTGTGTATGTTACATGCTAATGCTATAGCTTTGCTGGTACTAACAGTGCTATCAATAGGAATTCACAAGAGAACGCACGTAAATTAAATTGGTTAGTTTACTTTTGTTAATTTGCCGGCTGGTGCTTTTTCCAGAAGGTAAGTGTCACTGTATAGCGAAGTTAACTAAAAATAAGTAAATGGACTTTTAAACAGTTACATCTTGTCGAAACGTTTGCTAGGAGTAGAAAGCAAATATTGTAACTTACTATGGATGTCACAGACCAACAGGACCTGAACCTGGGAACCGTCTCGGTAGGCTTTGTTTTAATTTCTTATTATTATTTAATATAAAGTGTAAGAAATATGCTATGTAGGCATATGTGTTTAGCTGCGTGGCACAGTCAGCCGTTGCGCCCTGGACTGGAAGCTGCTTGTTGATTTTACCTTGAAGTGGCCAACTCTCTGTTATTCCTATATCGATTTGATACGGTAGAGGCTTCCGCACTTTCCACATATGTGCCTTCTGTCCCTATTTTTTTAGTAGTTAAAACTTTTTAATCCGTTGATAACACGTCGTAACCTGTTTTTCCGAGCCGCATTTAAATGCAACATTAGTGCTAAACCGCTCGCGCTGGGTTTACAGGTGAGGCAGGGAAGGAGACCTGCTGGCAGGGGCGGAGCTATAGGGGGGGACTGGGGGGGCGGTCGCTCCCCGAACCGGGCCGGATGGGGGCCTGGGTCTGGAGGTGCCAGGAAGGGAGGAATGGTTTCAAGTCCCTCAAATGTCTGATTATAGACGGAGAAAGTGCGCCCCGCCTGTTGAGAAAGGCCTCCAAGCTCAACAGCTTCCAGCAGCTGGTGCAGGTAAGAGGCCCCGTGATTCGTTAGGGGCCCAGAAATTGGCCCCGCCCCCCGGCCCGACGCTGACTTGTTCCGCTGGTGCCTGCTGCTGCTGTGCAGAGCTACTCAGGTGTATTTTAGAATCTTGGCAGCAAATCGCAAAGAACTTTGCACGGTTTTCCCCTGAACTAACAGAAGGTGTTGAGTAATGCTTTTGGATACATGTAATGCTAGTTAAAAGATGACTAGCTAATACCAATACAGCACCTTAAGCTTGTCAACAAGTAGCCTGTAGGCTATCGATGTGTTGTCTACGTTCTAAAGTGGGTAATACTTGTTACATTTTGCCCCTCCAAAATAAGCCGATATCCCCCCCCCGTTAAACCTTAAGTGTTTCTGATCCCTTGTTTGTGCACATTGCACTCACGTTGCGTATTGGTGTGGATCAGGAGCTGACTGTCAGATTGTGTGGTGCAAACCTGCTGTTTCTGTGTCCTTTATTTGTGTGGTTCAGGTGAATTTTGTTGGTTTTGTGCGCTGGTGGACTTGGATGGTCGTTTGAGTCAAATGTAGTGTTTTTTGCACGTGTCCGATAATATTTTGCTGGTGTCCCTAGTCTCACACACTTTCTCAGTCTGTCTTTTGTTGTCGCTCTTGTTTTATTCTTGAGCTCGTGGTGTTCTCTTTATTCACCCATGCTCTCAATTTTCTTTCTTTGTGTTTTGATTAATCATAATTGCAAATTTAGGGCCACCTCCTGACTTTGGATCTATATTTCACTGATTGTTATCATGTCTACTAACTATTTCCATTTTAGATCTGAATGAACCAGATATATTAACAATGTCAAGAATACAAGAGTTAGTTTTGGAAGACTCTTAAGCTTAGTGCTACTTTTGCAATACTTAGAATCTCTTTTTAGACATCAATGTAGCTGTTGTTGACATTATTGCCACCAATTGGCACAGCAGGTATATTACAGGAATCTTGACTGGAATCCAACAGACTGAGAGAGCAAGAAGATATTAAAAAAATTACCTGAAATATTATAGGCAGGGCCAAAAGGTAGTCTGAAAAGGGGATAAAAATTTTGTAGTCTTTCAGATTTTAAATGCAAATTTTTAATCTGACAGACATTTGTTTTTTCTGCATTATAAAATAATTACTAAAATCACCTGTAAAAATATTTTTTGTTGTTTATCTTGTTTGTGATGTGTTTATATCCACACTGTTATGTATTTCTGAGGTTGTATTTATATATTTGTTTTTCCGATTGAATGCATAATTTTATTTTGGCAATAACTTTAAAGTTTCCGTATAACTGGGGAAATGCATGTTGCTCAGGCCACAAATATATAAAAGGTTTTCCAATTTGTGTATTTTGCATAAGGAAAACACCTCACTCTCGTTTTCTGTTGCACACATTCAGTGCAATGCTAACTAGCCGGCACAAACAAAAAACACACCTGCAAATTAGCTGCAAAGGCATGTGCAAAAATAAGATAAACCAGATTTATATTTTTAGCCCAGGAATTGTAAGCTTCTTCACACAGGTAGTATATAATGATGTAAATACAATTGGGAGAGCATGAGAGCTTCTTCTGGCAACAGCTAGTTGTTGTTAGAGCTCTGGATGTTAAAGGCTGTTTTTTACAGAGTTACGATCTTTATTTCGCTTCAATTTTTATTGGACGAGTGAGGGCATGTTTTGTTTATTTCATGCCTCACATAAGTAACCATAACATGTATATAACCTTTAATCTGGCTTGTATTAATATACTGGTTTAGTAAACAGTATTAATGAATTTTAATTATAGTACAATACCTAGTCATTTGTTAGTGGATGCTACTTTTGTTATCATATTAACAGCAAAAGGTCAGGACACCATTAAAGCTGTAAGTTACACATTTCTAATGTCCTTCACCTCTGTAGTCAATTTTAATCAAATATAAGTGACAGTGTTTTGCAGAAATAATTAAAGAGAATAGAGCGTGTTTTCCCTTTTGTGAGACGAAAGGATCTAGTGCTGCACTGTTGTTAGCTGCAGCTCATTATTTGAACGCGTTAACAAGTCTTTTCAGGCAGAGAGGTAGAATGAGTACACAGCAATTGACTTCTGGCCCCACTCATCGCATTAGAGACCCAATAAAATAGGGTTCTGTTTTCAGAAGCACGCAAGATAACTGAGGGAAAATTGTTGCCTCGTCTGTTATAAAGGTGGCTGGAGAAGCACAAGGCCTCAGCTATTGATTCAACTGAGGCCTTAATTGAGCTACGAACTTTTAACTTGACCATTTTATAATGAGATCATCATTTGTTTCCCTGCGTATAGCTGCGGTTTTGGTTGAAATATCTTAAGCTTCCATGACTAAAATAGAAAAAACACACATTTTTGTCACCGCATTCCATAGCATAAAACACCGGTGTCCCTTTCAACTACTTTCATACACTTATGCACACCGAAACCTGGATGTCAAAGGCATGTCGGTGTAGAGCCCGGTCTGGTTGCAGCAGAGGATGGTGTGTTCCTGAGCAAGCTCCTCAGAAGCAAGCAATGGCGGGGCTGACAGCGTCAGCTTGGCTCTCCTAATGAATGTCTCACTTCCCCCGGCACACTCCCTTTACTTACCACTTACAGGCACCTAGCACCCACCGCCCACGGGCTCCACATTTCACCGGTCGACAGCTAGTGCCATCATTGCTGTGACCTCACGGCCTCCCAACCTTGCCAGCGGAGCCAGTGTCACTTTAGTTTTCTGCAAAAGCCGGGTGGTGTCAGGCCAATGTGGAGGGCATATAGATTAATAGAACTTAATGAGAAACAGTGCAGCATTACAGTTAAAAAAAAAAAAAAGAAAAACAAATCTGAATTTGGTCTCAGTTTACCAAAGTAGGACAATACAAGAAACACAGTGGTATTTCTTCAGAATTTAAATGAGATAAAATAAAGTCAGACTGAACCACAATTAACATAAACTGATTAGGAACATGATGAAGATGTTTGCATGAGAAAATTTGAAAAAAAAAAAGTTTAGTATTTGTTATTTGAGAACAAATAATTTGGAAGGAAATTATGAGCTAAAAATCTAGGGGATTTTTGTTTTGGGAGGATTTAACCCTTTTAATTTAAAAACGGTTGCATCAATGGTCAGTTATAATGCATTTTAAGAGTATTATTTTTAACCCAGATCTTTTTCACTTTTTGTCACAGATGTAATTTAAAGCGCTTAAATGTGCCAGAGTAACACAAAGTACTGGATGATTATATGGTAGTTAAACAAAAAAGGTTTTTCATGTTTTTCCGTCTTTTCTGCAGATTGAAATCTAAAAAGTGTGTTTTTAGGTTCTGTAAAATATGCAATCTATATTTTACAGAACCAACTTTTGCTGAAATTACTGTTGCAAGTCATTTTAAGTATGTTTCTATCAACTTTGTGTAACTAGAGACTGACATTTTGTTCATACTTTCTTGCAAAACAACTGAAGCTCAGTCAGATAAAACTTGAATATGAAATGTGATGGATTATTAATTTTCAATTGGATTAGGGATTTAGCTTAAGCTATGTTACACATTTAAGTTTTAATCTAAGCCTTTCGATTAGAGCTGTGTATTAAGGAGACCCTCTACCCTAGTCTCTACGTTTTAGCAGCTTTTAATAGGTTTTCTTCAAGATAGTCTTGTATCTCCATCCATATTCCTATAATATCTGTAATGTCTGAATTTTGGATCTCTGCAGCTCCTCAAGAGTTACCCTGGTCTCCTTCACTCATTTCTGGATGACAGATTGAACAGTCTGTTGTTCAAAGTGTTAGATATTGTTTAACAAACCTAACCTTGCTTTAAACTTCTGTTCCGTGATTGTTGTGTTTTGTTTGTTCATTCATTTCCTGTTAGGAACCTCTGAGGCCTTTGATTTAAATGTCTCTTGATTAATTTTTCAATAGTATGACCTTTACACCACAACAGTCAGATTTACATTCATTAGGCGATTTTAAAAACCATCACTTTTTCTTCTAGCTTGCAATTATGCGCGACTTTGTCTTAGTCTAACACGTACAATCCTAATAAATGCATGGGAAAGATTTTCAGAGGTGTGAATACTCTGCATAGATCTTGGGTGCAGCAGTCAGCTCAACTCAGTGACGATATGAAAACAATCCATGTGTTATTGGTCAGTCAGGCACTAACAATGTAATGACTATCATCACTGAACAAGCATCAACTCCTGCATCAGACTAACAGTGTTTTTTTTTTTTATCCTTTCCTCAGAGGTATATTACGTACACACACTCGCTTAAATTCACACTGTAGACATTGTAGGTGCCCAAATCAAAGAAGATACATTTTTGTTTCAGTCTGTAGATTGTAACATTTGATGCATCTTTTCATTAACTTCTATTTCTTTTTCTTTGACTTTTTTTCTCATCTTGTTGCACATCTTTCTGCTTCCCCCCTCTTTTTGCAGGTTGGCTGGACTGCTGGTTATCAGTGTGATGTGTTTTTGCTCCCACCTCCCCTACTTGAGCAGGGTGACAATTACAGGTTTTCCAAGCTGAGAGGAGACGCTCATCATCAGCTATAATCTGCGGGGACCCCTGTCTCACACACACACACACACACACACACACACACACACACACACACACACACACACACACACACACACACACACACACACACACACATATGCATGACCATCCCGCTTGTATGCCATTCACATACAAAGCTAGATACAGGGTTCACATCACATACACACATTTTACCACCCACACACATATCCTATGCTGTAACTCACTCACAAGAATGGGAGAGCAAAATCTAGAGGCATGGCAGACAGACATGTCATTATCCAAGCCTCTCCATCAGCGTTGAATGTCTGATGCAGGGAGGAGGACCTCGGTCCCATCTTACAAACAACCAGACACCCATAAGTTCTGTAAAGCCTATTTTATCCTCTCTTGCTTAGCTTTTCTTGCACCTACTTTATCATCTAGTTAGTTGAAACCAGAAGCAGAAAGTTAATTTTCAGCAAAATCAGCACAAAGTCAATATTGTTATGACAGGTTGTGCAGCACCGCTACTGATGTAAAATCAGCCTCTTTTGGGGTAGCAGCCGTTATGGCAGTGTGTCTCTATCATTCCCTGCAAGATTTCCAGATGTTCTGAAAGTCAAAACACTTTCTTTATTCTCTGTACCCTTTCCCTCCCTCCTTTTTTTTTTTCCTGGCATGAAACTTGTCTGGACCTAAACAGGAAGGGTGTGACGCTGAGGTGGCACACCAGGGTCGCGACCTGGTCTCTCTCCCATCATTAGAGCCTCCAGCTAGGCCAGAACTTCCGTTGATGTGGTCCGCTAAGGAGGGGAGGCAGGGGAGGGACATCCCTTTTAATTGTACCCTAGGCCATAGCGAAAGGAATGTCTGAGGTCTGAGGCCTTGTTACATATACACAGTTGCATCCAGAGACGCTCAAACGTGCTCTCTCTCCCCCGGCCTCTCTCCGCCGTTTCTCGTTCCTCTGTGTTCTGCACCTCCCATACACCCCTGCGGAGAAGGCCACTAATTGGCACATTGGCTGCCCGTGTGGGTGTGGAGGGAATGTCAGCGTGCCACGCCAAAGCAAAGGAACCCACAGACATCTCAGAAGCAATATGGGAACCCTGGGGAGAAAGAGAGGAGATAAAGAACACCTTACAGCACAGTTTTCTCGTAGACTCCTGTGTCATATGAAGCAGAAAAAAAAGATTCAGTTCATCCTGTTTTGGTGATGCTTGATTGTTGAAATAGTTTTTTCTTTTTTGAGAGGGTGGAGGGGGGGCATATCAATATGATTTGGAATCCGGAGCGATATTCTTGTTAGATGGTAGGTAGATGGCTAAGAATTAATGACAACAATTTTTAGAACAATAAAAATGCTGCAGGCATGTTAGATGTTTTTACAGTGAGTGCACTTGTATATTTTTTAATGTTCTAATGTATTTAGATGGCAATCTCAATTATATGATGTTATTTTTGATGCAGTCATCAATATTAAAAAAATAATGATGGTTTATTCTCCATTCATTGTTTTCACAGTGTTGAGTGATTGTTTCTGTTTGTTTAAATTAATTTTTTTCTCTAACCTTGCTGAAAGGAAATGCTCCCAAAGGGGACAATGATAAAGTGATATGCATATATACTGCTGTGTCAAGTGCATAATGTACACATGTTAAGTCTTAGTTTTAAATTAGATGCATCTAATTTAAATTAGATACAGTTTAACCCGAAAGGTACATTTTGTGTGATTTATAAAAACACTCCATGTGTTTTTATAAATCATAAAGGTACATGTATAAAGGTACATTTTGTGTGATTTATAAAAACACTCCATGTGTTTTTATAAATCACACAAAATGTACCTTTCGGGTTACAACAATAACCACCATTGTTATTGTCAAAACCATCCAAAGGAGTTTAGATTTGAAAAAAAAAGGAAAAGAAAGAAATCTGAATCTTTTGACAGTTCTTTTGATATCAAGCTTTAAATATTGTAATTAGTCTGCTTGCTCAGAATTTAACATGAAAACCATAAATGTTGATTGAAGAAAGTTTAGAAATTACACAGATTTTTTTTTAGATATTTTCAGAGAATTTTAGGTATTTTGATTAATTCAGAGGACATACAAAATTGAATTTAGAAATAAAGTATCTGAGACAATGAAGAAAGATGTGTCAAAAAAATATTTACATTTTTACTTAAGCGATGAGAGAATTATTTTTTTTATTGTAAAAGCATTTTTTTGTCAGTTTAAAAATGTTGTTTAAATATATATTAAGCCAATTCTGATGCACTTCTGTTTAATCAGCTTGCAGTGAAATGTTTTATAGATTTCTAAAAACATAGAACCAAAAATAATCATTCAAAAAAATAAATTTTTTGCTTTTCTGCCTATCTTTTCAGATTTTTTGGCTAATTATTTTAAGGGCAAACTACATTTTTCCAATTTAATTTAGATCACATTAGACATATATAATAACATATAAAACATAAAAACAGCACATTTGTCAAAAGTTTGACATTTTTTAAGTTTAGTTCAGGTTTTGTTTACCCAACTAATTGAACAATATTTGACAATTTGGATGCTGCAGCTGCCTGTAATTTGTCTGCAGTCTTGTTTCCACATGCACAGAGAACAGAAGTGACATATTACTTTCTCTTGACTGGATCTGTATGAGTTAGAGTTAATTTTCAATTACAGAACATTAATGCATTTTTTATCCACTACTTATTGTTCCTCTGAGAACAATAGCCAGCATATATAATGAGATGATGTCTTTCAACCAGAATTGCAACAGAGCATGGACATACTTTGTTTCTGACCTTTAATGGGCGCTTTATTGGATTAAAATTCCCCTTTTCATTATGAATTTACAGTAATGAAGTTTAGTTTAAATTTAAAACATTTTCATTATGCCACAAAAAAGACTTTTGCTATACTTTGAGTGAGCATATGTGTAGCTAAAGAGCTTCTTTTGAATTAAACCATAAACCAAATAAGTCTGGGAATATCAATATTTTCTTTCTGCTATTTTAAAGCTGAAATGTCTTCAGTTCAATAGAATTTCTTTATTTTCCCAATAGATATATATAGTTGTTTTTTTTCCTTTTTGATGTTATCTTCCTATGCTTATACTACTGTCTTTTTGCATCACCTTGGTGTATATGGTTTCTAGGGAGGACTGAGGTGCGTGGGTGTGTGTGTGCATGCGTGTGCGTGGGTGTGCGTATATGTATGTTGAGGGAGTGGAGTGGGTCAAATGGGGGGAGAGCAGGTCAGGCACTGATAGCCCACAGGGCTGGCGGAGCCTCGGCCTGTGGAGCGTGCAGCCAACTTTCCAGTCAGTCAGCAGAGATGCGCCCAAAATAAATGGCTTCCCTGTTGCAGGCGGAACCACACCCATCTCGTGGTTTCTTGGAGGGCAGCGTGGGCAGACCGCCCTTTGGGGTTTCTGGGGCCTGTGGATGAATTTGAACAAGGGAGGTAGCAAAATAGAGGGAGTGAGGGACAGAGGGAGTAGGCGGTGCAAGAAGGGTGGAGAGGCGTTTTGGGTTGGAGGGGGAGGGGGGCGTGTTTGAGTTCCCAAATTGGCAACATGAGGGTGAGGAGCTGGCAACCCCTCAATCTTCCCATTGTTTATTGTTTACCCGCATGGTGGACGGTAAACTATGGCACACCCACTCTTCAGGCACTCTGTGGCGGAGGCCGGAGGTGAACTCAATCTGCTCAAACACACTATTCGGCCCTCGCCGACCTACTTGAAATTTGTTGATAACTTCTTCCCCCTGCTGTTAAATCTATGCAAACTTCCGTCTTTCTGTTTGCTTTCTGTCTTTCCAAATGTACCGTTGAAATCCCGGAGCGATGATCTGATGTTGACTTTCTAAACTAGATTTAAAAACCGGACAAAGTTTACGTTTCTGCTTCGAGGTTAGATGTGCTTCTTTTCCTGTATGTTCTGTATATGTATATATATATATATATATATATCACCAAGCGCCTTCCCTTGGTCTCTTTCCAGTGTGTATGAGTGCACGTCCGCCTCTGTGATGGGTCTCGTTAGCTGTCAAGTGTCATCTTTATTAGCGCTCTCGGTGAGTCAGAGAAATGACAAGACAGAGCTGAGAGTCAGTCTTTCATTACCCCTGGCGACGGAAGTGTCATTCCCTCCATCTATTATTCATATTCTCTTTAATTTAACCAGGTGGAAGTAGCCTCGCAGCCTCGGCTCTCACAGATATACTGAGTCAACGAAGCAAGACAAACAGGGCAGAGGAGTTTTCTTTTTACATTAGAAGACACGCAACCTCCCTGCTTGTTGACTTATGGCGTAAAGGTGCGTCTTATTGAATAACAAAGTCACAGAAAAGTACATTAAGCTTTGAGTTAAAAAGTGAAACTGTGACATACAGATTCATAACACACAGTGTACATACATTTTGAGTGTTTATTTCTTTTTAGATTTTATGGTTATGCCTTAGAGTAAATGAAAACTCAAACTTCAGGTTTTTTTTTGGTTTTTTTTTTCAAAAATTTTAGATGAAATAACACAAATAAAATGAAGGCTTTGGAATTTAAAAATATTTTCTAATTGTCTAAGTACAACAGTAACAGACTGCTACCTTGACATTTGACCAGATAATTGCTACCGTAATTTCAGGACTAGATGTCGGTACTTTTTTCACACACTTCAAACATCACCACGCGGTTAATTATTTGACTCTTTGCCAACAGGTTTCAAAAGACTGGACTTTCTGTGTGATGAACAGGAAGGATGGCGAGCGACAACAAAAAGAAAGACTGAGTAAGTGTGTGTAAGGCTGTTTAATTCCGACGTTGAAGACTTTACTGGTCTTTGATTGCTGCCTTCATCTTCTTCTTGCGCACTATGATTTTTTTCCTGGCTGCTTATTTCTTTTAAGTAGCCATGTTACAGGAAATGTTTGGAAAAAGCATTTTTGCAGAATTATTTGAGCATTGTGACTTATAGACAAGTGTGACCTTTATTCATACTTTTTCTTTTTCAAAGTTGGTGTATGTGGCTCATGTGTACTCAATTGACCAGAAATCACGGTAATACCTTCCACATAAAGAACATTAAACAGAAGAGGCCATTGCTAAACAAAAAAAGCAGATTTTTCATAAAGTGCTCAATTGATGCATATTAATGGTAATTCAGTGGAAGGAAAAAGTGTGGAAGGGCAGGGGGTTGAAAACAAACAACAAAGCTGTACCATTGTAAGGATTGTGAAGGAAAGTCCGTTCAAATGTTATGGAGCAAATTCCCAAGGTGTGATCTATAGTTGGATTTGAAGAGTCATCAAACACAGATATATCCAGAACATGACCTACAAATGAAACTTTTGACCCAGATACAATGTTACAAGAGTCTTATACAATACAATATACAATAGTCTGGGCTATGGAGTAAAAGTCTTAGTAGTCTAAAGTCCTCTTTTCAGATGAAAGGAAAAATTTCCCTTCACTGGAAATCAAAGTTTCGAAGAATGGAGTAGTATACAATAAAATCTGCATTAGGTCCAGTGTAAAGTTTCCAGCAGTTCTGCTGCTGCTGGTCCACTGGATCTTATCAAGTCAATGCAGCTGTCATTCAGGAAACGAGTGTTTCTGACTTCATTTCTAAGCAGAACTTGTCACCTGACCTCACTGCCAGTAGTACCAGTATCTGACTGCATGTCTCTCTGTTTGTCTGGCCACCCACTTGTTATAAACCCTATTATGAAACTATGTTGTTGTCAAAAGGAAGATGAGAGACACCAAACTTAGCAATGCAGATGAAATGAAGGTGGCTTCTTTTACACTTCAGCAGAGTCGCAGGTCCCCTCCAAGCCATACCTTATTGATATAATAGGAAACCTGATAGAAGAATTTTGTGGATCTACTGTACAGTACATGGAGATACTATTCAGTCGGTTATCATTTATGTGTTAAAAGTCCTTTTTAATTTGTCTAGAGTAATATTACAATTTTCTGAGAATGTGAAGCAATATTATTCGAGTCAAAAAAATACTAGCCACTAAAAGATATTTCTCTGCAAGCAAATAATTTATATAACTATACAAGAACTTTTTGAATTACATTACTGACATACAAGAACTCTGTGATGATACATTTATTTGAGATCTAAATATATGTATAGGTGTTAAATTGTATTACACATGAGTGAAATTTGTTAAAAATATCAACCAATCATTGGACATTCCTATGTCATATTATTTGAGTTCTTTGAGTTTATGAAAGGTTTGATATGATTTTTTTTATTATTATTATTTAAATAAGGGATCCCTGTCTGTGTTTCATGCTTGAAAAGAGAAAATGTTAATCTTTGCACAATTAATTACATGAATATGATAAAATTGTTATTTTTCTTTTGTTTGTTATTTTTTCCAAGCAGAGACTTTCTTAGGGAAAAAACTAACTCTTAAGGGAGTACCACCTTGCCTGCATTAGATAAAAAAGATCAAACTATAAGCATTCACCAGCTAATGTGAAGCATGCACGAATACACACACACACACACACCCACGCACACACACACACATACATATTTCTATCTTCACAGGGACTTTTCTTTAATTTCTGTTCATTTTTCATTTGTTTCTTTAGCCTAACATGACCCTAAGCATAACCAATCAAAGTACATGCCTAAACCTAAACATAACAAAAACTAATTTCACACCTTAGTCCTAAACCTTATCCCAAAACCCCAGAACAGCACCTCTTCTTACAGGACCAAAGGAGCAGTTGGTCCCCACAGTGTAGTATTTGTTGTATCAAATGCAAGGCCACACATACACACACACACGCACGCAGTCAAAATTCACTTGTGACTACCAAAAGCACACACACACACGCACACACACACACACACACACACACACACACACACACACACACACGCACGCACTGACTAAAGCCTTTAGGAGCTCCTACTTCTCGTAGTTGAAATGATGAAAAGTACAAGGAGATCCTGAATGATTGAGACAAAGGGAAAGAAAAAAGAAAGAGGGAAGAAAAGGAAAAAAAAACATTACATCTGCTAGCCTAGAATTAGAGCGTGAATGTATTGTCACTCAAGTGAATGTTGCAAACTCCAGGTTCCCTCAAAAACAGGGACGTCTCCCTCACCGCCTTTTTCCCCCCGAGGACTAGGTGCGTTTGGGGAGATAATTGATGAGTCCCTTGGCATGCAGGGAGGGAACGAGTGCCACACTCAGCAGCTCACAGTCACACAAAGCTCGCGCTCGCTCACAGTGCATGTATGCCAGCGTCTCAGCAAAAACAACAGACTGGGAGAGGGCGTGCGTATGTTTGTGCATGCAAATGTGTATGTTGTGTGTCTTTGCTCGCACACGCCTGTGTGTTGGGTGTGTTTACCAGGGGAAGGAAGAGGAGGAGAAAAGGGTGATTATTCCTTTCTTTGTGTAGCAAAATCCATCTCTGCTAGGCTTGAGAGAGCACCCAGGAGTAATGAGAGATGAACCTGAAACGACGGTACTCTATACATAATGTTCTGAAGAAGGCCTGTGTGCTCAGTTTTTCTCTCCTTTTCATCCCTGTTCTTCTCCCCTCTCACCTCTTTCTCTTCCTCCGCCTCTCCATCCATGTGCCTTCCTGAGCACTTCAGTGTTTCCTATCAACTGTTGTGTCTGAGCGACAGGGCTTTTTCTGACGTTTCAAGCTACAAGACGTCAATGTCAGATGCGCCGTTCTGGCTTGAATGTCATATTTTATATTCTTCCTTCCCTTTTAATCTTTTAGCAAAAGAGGTAACCAGCAAGACTAAAAAGAGCTAAACGCATCGCAGCAGGGAGAAAGTTTTAATTGTTTACAGAAAAAAAGTTCCACTGAGTTGAAGTAGAAAATTTGTACAAAAACTTGCCCACATCGATTTTTAGATCTGCCTCGAAGTAACAGACCTCAGGCATTATTTAAAGGTAATTTAGTCAATAATTAGATTTAAAAAGGGAAAATCCAGTGTAATACAAGTTCACAACACACACCTATTCACAATATACATAGCCTTCTGCTAGTCTGCACTGCTGGCTCTTGTGTCTCTCATCTTCCTCTCCTTAGGGATTTAGGTCAGACCAGGTTGAGATTGGGAAGGTGGCAAGTCCTGCTGGAAAATAAAAACATCAGTTCCGTGAAGCTTATCAGCAAAGAGGTTTATGGAATGCTCTAAACACCCAAGTGCTGCCTTTCTAGTTTGATAAAAGCCAGAGGATCAACGACAGCAGACATGGTTCCCCATATCAATACTGCCTGTGGGAACATCTCTAACTTCAAGCAACTTGACTTGTGTGCCACGCTCTTGAGTTCTTGATTTCTTAAAGAAATTGGACTGCACTGTTGCTCAGTATCTAAAGTCCGCTTTTAAAATAACTTTGGATTAAGTACAGATCAGCCGATTTTCTTCCAAGCTCAGGCAAGTTGTTTCTGATGTTGTCTCTGGTTGAGAAGTGGCGTAACAAAGCATGCTTCTCAATCACCTCAATACTCTGGTTTCCCTTTATCTTGGTGTCCATCTTATACTGGATTTGTTTCTTCAACTTAACTGTCTATTGTTATGACTGAACACGTCGCTGGGTAAACAGCCGACGTCTTCAGAATTAACCGTTTGTGGTTTATCCTCCTTGTAGAGAGCTGGTTGGAGAACTGTGAAGTCAGCGGTCTTCCCCGTGATTGTGTAAGCCAACCTTTGTGTATTAAAATAACTGATTTTATGTTGTTGTTCTTATGCAATTCAATTTCCTGATGAACAAATAAAAATAACCAAGATGAGTACTTGCAAATAATTATTTTGTGTGCAATGACTGTGTGCAATACATATGTTTAGCTGTTGGAATGACATAAAAAAGTATCTATATTTCAATGAGGTTGCTTTTTGCCACAGTGCATCTATGTGCATATTGGAATATTTTAAAACAGATCAATACATATTTTGATTTAACTGTTGCACCACTATCATAGTTGCACCGGATATTTGAACTTCCCTTCAGTTCTTAACAGAAAAATATTTCATAAGTCAGGACTCTTCCCTTTTTCAAAAGAATCACATAGAATGTGACACTAAAAATCAGTGCTGATAAACTAATTTAGCTGCTAATTAAATTTTGATTTATTTAGAAACACTTCAAATTTCCGCCGTTGTTTGGAAAGTCTATTATAAATAGAACTGCGGCAAAAATTATGTAAGAATGTAAGTAAAAAAAGGTTTACAGTGTTTTCTTACATTGTAAACCTTTTTGCAGAGAAAAGAGGAATATAAATTAAAAAGAATTTCAAGAGAAAAGAAAATACAGTCCAAACAAAATGCATAATTAGGTTTTACATTTACAAAACATTGATTTTATTAGTCTAAGTGAGACGCATTTTACATAAATAGTTTTGATTTACATCATATTGTAAAGATCAACATGACTGAAATATGACATAAATTCAGTATGGTGTGTGTCAGAAACTGAGAAGCTGTAAAACATCCATTTACTGTAAATGAATGTGGTATTTGTAAAACCTACTGAATTTATTTATTTTTTTGAGTTGCTAATACTCCAATGCAAAGTTAACAATGAGGAAAATACAACATAAGCAGTCAAAGGAATCTTCAAAGGTAGTAACTATGAGTTAAAATGCTGGAAAAGAATCTCAAAGCTGTCACATGAGCTTTAATAAATATCTATAGTTGCTTTACAATAAATAAAAGTTTTTCTTGAAATCTCACCATTCCAAACTAAAGACACCGCTAATGTAGTGTAACGTTGTGAGTAAATAAATACTCAAACCAGACCAATTTTTGCATGCTTTTTTTTCCCCCCGTCACGATTTTATAACATTGTACGTAAACTGCTTAAGTTTGGTAATTTTGATGGTGTCTTGCAAAGCAAAAAAAATATCGATGACATTCAATTTCTTTAGTGAACCGACTGTCTTGAAGTTAAAGACATTGTGCACGAGTATTTGCACACTCTGTTGCGCAACTGCATACAATTTGTCCGTTAAAATAACGTGCTGTTAATAATCAGACAAAAAAAAGGGAGAATCCAACCAGACTTGACAAGAAATTATGACATACGGCCAAGTTCCCTAATATTCTGACTGGAACCATAAATACTTCCCCCTGTTAACAGTTTGAGGAAGCTGTCATAGTCACATTTGCCTGGGGACAAATTCATTCACAGGAAAATAATAAGAAACCTACACGAATTAGGCGACATCTCTGAGTGTCACACAGACAGTATGACACATTATAGGCTTTGAGATTCATTGTGTGAATCACTAAACAATCCTTTATTTCATCAAACTGACAACAATGAGATTAACATTAACAGAGATGCTTTCATGAGATGCACAATAAAAATAAAGATTGGGCTGGAAAATGAATGCCTCAGAAAGCTTGTATGGTACTTTCTTTTTCTGAATAGAGTCGTATGTGAACACACAATCCTTCATTTTTAAGCTGAAAAGTGTGTTCAAATCAATCCTTCAGTACATAGTTTTACATCTGAGAGTCAGGGAGGAAGAAATAAGTGCACGCTTGCAAAGTCTTACCCATGAGTGCAGGAGGCTCTTGCACTCAGTTGGTTTGTCCCTGCAGCGTGTGTTCCCACCCAACGCCTCCATTCTGTACCCCCTGCAGAGGCCTCTGATTGCGTGGAAACCGCACTTAAGGAGAAAATTAGGATTGCCTCCTCCCTAATTTAGAAGTATGTCTTAATTGGTTTCATTTATTACAGATGCAAATGCAAAGTAAATACGAAATTATAGTTGTTTTTGTTTATGCATAGATGAGACGATGGGATGAAACACCAAGCAAATATTCCAGGAGCAAAACCAAAGGAAGGGGAAAAAATAAAAAAGAAAGAAAACTTTTGTTGCTTCAAAGTTATTGGACGAGATGAAAAAGCATCATAAACATAGTTGCAAACAAGTGAAGTGTGAGCAAGCACATAAAATGCACATGTACAAGGGCTCAGGAGTATGCAACACTTAGGCTCATAGAAAAACCCTGCAAGGTGAACTCAAGAGGGCTGAATGTAGATGTGGAAAATTACTGCTCTGATCTGACCACCCATTGCACAATCAAGACTCAAGCCTGTGGATTCCGTGCAGGTATATTTATCTCCTGTGGGCAACAAACTGTAAATTCATACAGACACCCAGACAGAATTGAAAACCTCAAAAGACATTTACTCAGTACACAGAGAAAATACTCAGCTTGGGCCCATATGTATGCATCTCTGGCACATCCCAAGAGCTTATACATGTCTTTTAAACAAGACAGGTAAACACGAAGTAAAATACAATTTTGAAGTACAGACAAACAACACTCGCAACAAACCCACCAGACGCTCCTTGACCAAGAGGTCCCGCCAATAGATGACAGCGGTCAGCGGTCACCGTCCCTCTCACTGACTGGTTCTGTGTTGAACCAGAACCACATGGCCACCACACAACATCCTGGGCCAGGTGAATGCACCGTGATGCTGAGCAACAAACACAAACACCATTCCGGTCTCGCTTCTGTACATATACACACAGGGGCAAGCAGTGGGGCATGAGCGGTTAAAGTTTATTTCTGGACGTATTCATTACACAGTGAAAGGCTTGCAGTTGGGGCTTAGCAATTGTGGCGCCAGCATGTGATTGTGGCAAGACGGCCTGACCGCCCAAAAATGGCTGAGCTAACAGGGACAAGGAGAGCAGGCAAGGTTTACACTTTTCAGTCAAGTTTGGTCTTCTCATCATCCTCTCAGGAACGTTCTGTAATGATTATGTACACTGCTAATACCACTGTTAGTGCTTTGCCAAATTATTCAAACCTGTTGAGCTTTTATACATTTTGTGGTGTGACAGCCTCAGTCTCCACTGGATGTGAAACTTTTTATGGTTTTGTCAAGAAAACATGATCCAAAGTTAAAAACGTTTTTCAGCTTCCAACAGATTTTCTTCCAGGGTTTTTGCTTCGTTATTCTCCATTCATTGTTAAATCTACTCTGACGTTCACGTTAAAGAAAAGGAGAAGAAAAAAAAGCCAGATTTGTGTATTAAATTATTAATAGTTGTCTTTTCAAAGGACTCTTCCATCTCTACAACCCCAAATGAGGCAATTTTCAATACTCAATATTTCTTTGAGTATTGCCCTCCATTTTGGGCCTGTGAGTTTAGTTGTGTTTTTTGCCAATCTGTGGTTGTGCCATATTCTTTCAGACAATGTGATGTGAAATATTCATAGCTGCTGTAAACATCTCCACAATGTTGTTGAACTTTCTGTTTTGTTTCTTGGTCTTCACGATTCTTTCTTTCTTAAATTTATTTTCCAAACCTCTGCGGCCTGTATTTATAGTAAAACTCATTGAGTAAGTTGGTTGAACTATATTTTATTTAGGGTGTCAAAGTAAAAAGAGACGGTTTCACATGTACATCAGATAAGAAGAAAAAAAACATAACTTTTGTTCCTCTTCACAATTTGGTGTTAATTTTTATTTGCAGATCATTAAAAAAATCCCAATCAATACATTATACATTGCGGTAACTGAGGAAAGAGAATGCTAGCATAAAATGACAAGGAGAGGGAAAAAAAAGGGATCACGATAGAAAGAGTCACCAAGCAAACTTGATAATAAACAAAGAAAGAAAAGAAATGATGGAATAAAAAGCGAGAAAAGGGATTTGAGAAACATGACTTGTTTGGAGAGGTAGCAGCGCTCTAACCTTCAACTGCAGAAACACATTTTGAAAGTGTGAAGAAAAAGAAGAAGCTTGATTCTGTCACCTTTGCCTTTCAGTGGCCTACACGGCTGAGGGTGTTTTACTCCGAGAAGCTCTGGAGCTGTTTTGTGATGAGAGCACCCTGAGGGAGACACAGTGGGACACCGGGTGTTAGAGTTCAGCTGTGTTTGCCTGTGCACAACCTGAGGAGGGAGGGAAAAAAAAAAAAAAACAACACAAAATCAATGATGAAACTGTTAGTGGAGGGTTTAAAAGAGAACGTTTAGAGAGGATCCCGGGGTGGAAGGTGATGTAGCTGCAGTCTGTAAAAAGCATGTGGTCGGACTCTGCACCGTAAGAGAACCGGGGTCGTGGTGCGCTCTGTTTGTGTAAAAGCAAAGCGCTGATCGAACCACTGGGACGTAAGAGGTTTTTTTGAACACGTGTTTTTAGAGTATTTATGTGAAAAAGGGTGACCAGTTGGTACATGTGTGCATCTTCACTTTCACATATGCCAACAAAGGCTCTCGCTCTCTCTGGTTATCAGGCCTGCGTGCGTGTGTGTGTGTGTGTGTGTGTGTGTGTGTGTGTGTGTGTGTGTGTGTACGCGAATGTGTGTGTGTGTGGTTGGGGATGATAAATCACGTCCCATTCTTTAACAGTGACAGCTCTTCGTGGCAGCAAATCTGATTCTGGCCTCTTAAATCAAGACATGTGGTTGAACGGAGGCTGCAAGATCTGAGGTTTGCAATGCCTCTCAAAGAGAATGTTTGAATGGGCCTTTTGATAAGAAAACAGCTTGAAGCCATCCCACACAGGCATGAAAACAGCATGCACCTCCCGTACGAGAGCCAAACAGATTGGAGGGGATGTGATGTTGGATCTGTTCCTATTACCCAACGAGCCAAGCGAGCAGAGTGATTGACAATGATTAAGTGTAAGAGGGTATGCAAGTGTCAGTCCCTGAAACATATTTCCTACGTGTCGCTGTGTGGGAGGGTTGGGCAGAGCCTGTCGATCAAAAGAGACAGGATGAGTACACGGATGCCGTCTTTAGAGCTCCGGATCAAATTGTGTCTCGCTACACCTGAAGTATCACGTGATTCTCTCCCCTGTGGGTTTGTGATGTGTACTTTTTTTTTTTTTAAAGTGCAGGTCAGCACAACAATAAAGGGGTGATGTTTCGAATAAAAAATAAATAAAGAAGAAGAACTCCAGCTTTGGAATCCGATCATCTGAATTTCAACTTGGAATGCGCCGAGGAGTCTCTGCCAAGTTTCAGGAAAACAGCACATGTTGACAAATTGGTTGAATCGTGATCAAGGCACCTGCCACATTGAAAACCTGAAACAGGCACCATTTGGTGGTTCATTAGGTCGGCCGTTCGGTATTGAGAAGAGAAAACGCGTGCCAAGCCTCCCTTTCAATCACATGGCGCATGCAGAGATTACCACCTACTTAGGATCGGTTTTGGATCAGACTTAGCAAAAGAAAAAAAATAAATAAATACATTTATTTGTCGCACTCTTCCAGGTCCATTCAGGTGCATTCCTTGGTTTGCTTTCTTCTTACACCAAACAGCATTCATTATGATCAACGCCCTGCGCACAGAGTTGTGTTTCATTAAGTACCTGCTCTCTGTTACCTACTTTTCAGGATTAGTGCCCCGCTGAGTTCAGTGGATATTATATGTTTCCCCTAATTGCAACTGCATGGCAAAATATAAACATAAAATGAAAGCGGTTATGGCAATTTCGCACGAGCACAACAGCGAACTTTCAACAAGTCAATTATTCTAATGTTATGTCTTTATTTACTCTTAACCACCTTCTATGTGATTTATGAGAAATCGTACACTCCAGGGAAATTATAGTGCTTCTTGTTATGCCAATCATTTCTCTGCTTCTCCGGGCCATTGTCTGAATTATATCTTCTCCCACATATTAAATCTTTTCTGATTAAACCTGTCTCTTAGACTTAGTAAATACTGAAAAATATCAGATAAAATTGCAGGGAAAAATAAAACTAAATTTGTGTTTGCTTGGCATCATATTGCAACATGATTACCCACTCAGTCAGCAGCTGCGAGTGCTTTAGAGATGTAAAAAAATAAATAAATGTAAGGAAATGTGAGAAAATAATTCTAATTTGAAGTGAGATTCCTGCAGAACCACTGTATGGCAAATGTTTAAATGCAAACTGTAATGAAGGAAAAAAATATTGTAAATATTTTAATTAGCAACAGATAAAAATACCATAAAGTAGTTTAGTGAGCTGTTAATTTCACTATTTGTGTGTGACTTTTCAGCAGAGAATGGTAGGCTGTGTGACGTATAACATTTAAAATCTCATCAAGGGTTATGGACTGATATAAAAACTTGTTGAGAATTGATAAAATTTGTGTTACACCAAAAAATTTGATCCAGCTTTAGTTTAACCACAGAAAAGTTTGACTTTAAAAAAACATTCATATAAAGAGATTAACTAAAATATTTTTATCTCTCAACTAAATGAACATTATTGCTGAAGTTAAATGCCAAAGTAAGCTGAATTCTGTAACTCAGAGGCAGATAATTCAAATAAACAGAAGGGTTTATTTGTGGTAACCAGGTAAAAAAAAAAGAAAAAAAAAGTCTGTGCCGTCTTCTCACAATAAAACATTTTCAGAAATACTTCATGCTTGAACTTGTTTGACAAGTTGGGAGGCAGAGCAACTTCATTTATAACTTACTTCACAAACCATTTTTTACTTATTTGCTTATTTTTGAACTAATGACTACAAACTAGATGATCACTATAATTAGTTAGAATGAAACTCTTTTGATGTAGAAATTTTAAAATTCATTGCAATTTAACTACCTTATTTATAGATATTTTAGCTTTTATGCTACAATATAAAAAAACATGCATTTACTCAAAGCTATCAATTAGACATTAACCAAATAAAATAATTTTGCACATATATCAACATTTTTATTGGTTTGAGAATAATAGTTTATTTCTATAGCGTGTGAACATTTAGTTAATAACCGGATGAATAATAAAAACATAAAAAAAGCAGCATTTGAAATCCACAGAGGATCAGTCAGAGAAGGGAATGAAGAATAAAAAGAAAAAAGGAAGGAGGTAAAAGAGGAGGTCACAACAGTTGCAGAAAAGTGTTTTCTCTTGTTTTTTTTTTTTTGCTTTTTTTTCCAGAGCTATCAGGAGCTTTCTCTCAGGTACCCTGAGAAGCTGCATGCAGCAGCAATAGTAACAGCAGCAGTGTGTCTTTGGCTGACCTATTTAGGTAATTGCACTCTTCATTAAAAAAAAAAAAAAACTCCATCTGCAAGAGAAATTACACTTCCCCAATGGTATCTAGGTAACATAATCTCCCTCCGGCGGACTAATTGCATGGCATGATAACCTCATAGGCTCAGCCTGTTTAATTTTTCATCTCTTTTCAAATAATTATGGATCAGTAGAGAGAGGTATTGATTTGATTCATTAACTTCCTACACTGAGCCAAGGTTAACGATTACACACATCCCAAATTACTCAGTTAAAATCCGGTCTGTTTGATTTGATTGGCTTCCACTTTATTATTGGCAGAGGCTGTGTTGAAACATTGAACACACTTAGGTGGAAGGGGACTTAAAAAAACCCCAAAAAAACAGATGTAGTGTAAATGTGCAACGCCGCACAATTCCTTGCCCGTTGTTGTCGCGTGAAATTAAACTCTCCTGTTAGATACTCTGCCATATATTTTTCTGATAGTGTTCCACCGCTGGCATTTTTCACTAGTGCTTGAAAAGAAGCTGCGTCCTGAAAGCATAGCACGGAAACTGAAAGCCTTTCAATAAATGAGTCTCACAGCGGCAAAGGGAGCTTCAGTTCCACCTTACACTTTGCTCAGACACCTGCTGTGCTCTGCTTGTGAACAAACAGGTCTTTAGAAGACACAGGGCCTCAGGCTGGGTGAACAGGCAAAGGCAGCAGTTCAGCTTTTGACTTCAGGCTGTCGTGCTTAATGTGCAAAAGGAAGGTTTCAGGGTATCTGTGAAAGAAGCTGTAATAAAATTGTTCCAGATTGTCTATTTTCTTCAACTTTACAGTGTTTTGTGAAATAATACGCTGATGCAATCTATTTGTGGAAGGGAGTATCCCCACATCTCTTTTTGTAGTCGCTTCAAATTTTAAGTCAGCATGATCTGTTCTTCCAAATCAGAAATGTTTGGTTTTTAAAACAGGAATGATTAAACAAACCTGCTGGACTTTGACAAATGGAAGTGCTGTAATAATTTGCATGCATTTTATTCAGGAATGTTTAAATATTTCTATGTAAAACAAATTAAGATTTGACAGAATTTTTGTATTATTATTTTGAATATTATGATCATTCAAAATTACAATTTTGAAGATGTACTTCTTTAGAAAAAATCTTTAGATTGGTATTGCTCAAATAAAAAAAATATTTAATGAGAATAATTTTTCCAAATTCATTCTCATAAAATTAATTTATGTGTACATTAATGAGAATACATTCCATGAGAATAAATTTATGGAAACAGGCAGAGCTTTGTATGAGCAAGTGTTTAGGCACCCCCGAATGGTTGCTATGGGAGATTCAAGGATTCTTCAGACTTTCATGAAAAAATCAAAGCAACACTCCAGGTGTATTGATGATGAGTCTAACATTATAGCATGAACTAGATAAAGGTAGACACAAATTATTCTCAAACCCGAACAGAAACATTTTCAACCAAAAGCCTTCTGACAATTTTTAGCTTTTAGTTAGTTGACATCCTGTGTTCATTCATAATCCAACCCATGTAAACACGTAATGCCCTCAGATGTGTCTGATGGACACATTGCACTACAAATGAAATAAATGTTACTGAACCAACAATTTCTGTTAAATTATAATCACAATATTTTGATACTATTGGTATGTAAAAAAAAAAAAGGATTTTTAGAATTAACCATTATGAAAAAATATATTTCCAAACTAATGTACTTGCTTAAAATAAGAAATAATTTCAATGGCAAAATGTTTAAAATGTTCCGAAATGCATTTTTCCTACTTCAGCAAGCAATAAAATAAACCCACTTCTTGTGACAGGACTCATAGGTTGAATCCCTCCCGGATGATTTCAAACAGACACACGGACATTAAAATGACTGAAAAGTCTAAACGATTTCCTCCCATTAAGTTTCTCCTCCGCTCTTCTTTCTTTCATAATCATTTCTCTTATTTCCGACACCTTATGTTGGGAAAGGGGAGGAAGCCGGTCTTCACACAGCCACAGATGAATTACATTTCCCCTTCATCATTTCCAGAAAAAGGGAGAAAAAAAATATATTAACAAGAAAGAGTTGCTGAAAGTACTAGATTTCAAACATTTAAGTGGTGGCCATTTCTAGGTGCCCAGTGGGAGCAATTTTGAGTTTGCTCCATTATGTACACAATAAATGTTTTATATATTTATTTTTGTCTTGTTGATCACGCTGTGGGGTATGCACTAATCTACCCCCTGCCTTTGCTCTTCGTCGCAGTTTTCCATATATGTGACCGATGGCTAATAGCGTGCCCAGGCACACACTCCGTCTAGTGATCTCACCTGCTCTGTGTCTGGTTGACTACGAGGTCTTTCAACTGTGTTATTCATGAAAGACAATAACAAAATGAGAGTGTGTGCATGCGTGTGTGTGTGTGTGTGTGTGTGTGTGTGTTGCGTGAAGCTAAGCATGCCTGTGTTTGATGTTGCACTAGTTGCTAGGGTGAATTCAAGTAGTTTCACATGGCTGGTAAGTGAAAGATAATTTTGCTGGACGTTTAAGGACATGTTGGGGGGGGAGGTTTATGCAAACTGTCCCACACCTCTAGATGGCATCTGGATAATGTCTGAGCAGTTTCTCACCGAAAGACTAAAAAGAGGCCTTGAGACTAATCCCTTGTTTCCTAATCAAAACGAAACCCCCCAGTTGGTGGCCTCTCTCTTTCGTTATTTAGATTTTTCTCACATCCTCGTTCTCACTTTTCTCTTATTCTTCTTCCTCTCTTGCTCTCTTTGTTCTTTTGGAATCAGGCAAACAATGGAAACTCTTCAGTCTTTCCATGGGGTGTACAAAACCCCCCAAAAATAAACAAAATACATTTATAATAAAAATAAAACAAGATCCTTGGACCTCTTGGGTCCAGAGGGGAAATCCGCAAACTACTCCTCCAGTCACCGTGCTGCCGTAGAGGTTCGTGTTACCTTTCACCATCCATCTGTGGGCAGAGAGAGAGTGCAGACAGACCAGTCTGCTTTTATTTGTGCAGCATTTCCATTCAGGGTGATGAGGCCTGCCAAGGTTTCACAGGTACTGGTAATCTAAACCTTGCTTCTGGGATGTTGGTTGTCTAATTTATGGGGTTTAGACAGCAGGTCAGGGGTGTCTGAGCGGTTGGGTAGAATGGCTCTGTTGGATCAGTCTGCCTCTCAATCAGACCCTTCATGAACCAGACTGGTGGAGAAGGAAGGAGGAGGAATCGGAGGAGAGCTTGTGGCTGAAAGGCTCTGGATGAAGTTATTCCTCTCTCGTTGCTTTCTTTTCAAACACCTAGTTTTTTTTTTTTTCTCGCTCCTTGTGAGATTCCCCCCCCCCCCCTATTTTAACCTGCATTGAGGTTCTACTAAGCATACAGTGCAGAGGCAGTCCCTGAAGGGTTGTTCTCAGGCTGTTGACATTGCAAAAACGTACATTTTAACAACTGTTTAAGGAGCAAACTCGGTACACGGGACTGACTGAATGCTTGGAGTGTTAACAGGGCCCTGAGTGAGGCTCTGCACTTCTCATGAAGGAGATTCAGACACATTCGGAGAACCTGTAGCTTACTGTGTTTTTCTCATTCCTGTGTTGTCCTTTGCTTGGATATATAAATTAATTGAACTCTTGAATCAATATAAAAATAGGGGAAAAAAATAGCACTCCAGCAACATAGTTTTGATTGAAGAAATTTAGTCATACAGAAAATCTTAAGTACAGACTCCTTAGCTGATTTTTGTAGCTCAGGGAACAATTAAGACAACAAAGAAAGCCAGAAGAAAGAAGATATTTTTTCAAGTAACCACCAAACTGTTCCTCAGGTATTCAGAAGTCTCTAAGAGGTATTTGAATGAGACCAATAATGACTGCAAGTACTCTCCAACGCCAGCCCAAAATTATCTAAAGGGATTCTTCTGAATATTCAAAAGGCATTGCACTACCAACAATCGTCCTGTATGAAACACATACTTTAGCAGTATATTAAAAGAGTAAAAACAGCAGTTCTCTATTCAGTTGTTGTAGATTCACTTGTTCATAGAATTTTCTGTGAAATGTAGCTCCAGATTATTTGTGGAAAATACACCTTTTCATGAATTTTTCCTCCGAAATACTTAGATGCAATGGTACTGGACTACATTGTCTAGCTTTTGCAAAGCAGATAATCCAGAGACGCCAATTGGTGCTGATTGGGTAAACCGAGAAATATTAGTTGTGCCAAGATGACTTCCGCTGTGCATATTAATGTGCAAAGTATACTAAACTAATTGTCAGATAAAAGCACTTTACTGGGGTTCTCAACTATTCCTGGATATTTGGGGTCAGTAGAGGAAAGTTGTGGTGAATTTCTTGGATCCATTATACCTGATCACAAAATGAGACAAGGCTGCACAGTGGCGCAGTTGGTAGAGCTGTTGCCTTGCAGCAAGAAGGTTCTGGGTTCGATTCCCGGCCCCGGCCTTTCTGCATGGAGTTTCCATGTTCTCCCTGTGCATGTGCGGGTTTTCTCCAGGTACTCCGGTTTCCTCCCACAGTCCAAAAACATGACTGTTAGGTTAATTGGTCTGTCTAAATTGTCCCTAGGTGTGCATGGTTGTTTGTCCTGTGTGTCTCTGTGTTGCCCTGCGACAGACTGGCAACCTGTCCAGAGTGAACCCCGCCTCTCGCCCGGAACGTTAGCTGGAGATAGGCACCAGCAACCCTCCCGACCCCACTAAGGGACAAGGGTGTCAAGAAAATGGATGGATGGAATGGACAAAATGAGACAGTGTACAATTCTTCAAAATTAGCATTCACCTAAGCCACTTTAATACTTTTGTTTTTTTACGCTGCAGTTCTTTTCCATCATGCAGTTACTCCAGAAAAAAATGGTATTCAGACTGGAAGACGATAAAAGGCGAGCCACCTCCGGCGTCCATGTAGATTCACTTCCTGTGGAAATAACTGCCCACTAAAAACTTGAAAAATAATTTAAAGGAGATGCAAATGTGTGAAAACAATTCAAGTTCACATTTGGTCTTAGCCTCTTTTGGAGCTTTATCACTTTAACTAATTACTTTTTAAATAATCATTTAAGTGTCATAATTTTATGCTGTTTTCAGTAGCAGACACCGCTACAAGATATACGTCCTCAAGCATTGTTGGGAAGCGTTGTAAAAGGCAGAAATCTATCAGTAAAAAAATATACAACACATCCACTATGGAAGAAGGGGCACATTTCACAACAGATGATACCAACAGTCTATTTTTATTTCCATTGTAGGCCTCAAGTTACTCATTGATCTGATTTCTAGTTCTCTTGGTTCAAAACCACAGCAGTTATGTCCCTCTCAAGATCCGCATGAATTTGTCTAGGTTTCTCACTGCACCTCTAAAACCAACCTCTAAATCATATCTATGACATCTCTCCATCATTGGTTTGCTGCCAGTTTACCTCACGGCAATATCCCACCTGGGTTATAGCCCAGTCTATCCCTTCACATAGTTCCCAATTGAAACATTGACAGCCTCTGGATAGGTGCAGTTCGAAATATATGTTTTGTTTTTTTTTTTCTTTCGTAGTGCTCTCAAATGAAATGTTAACAGTCTGTCTAAAGAATACCCTGAAGACACATATCAGTTTTGTCTAAAAACAAGGTGTTGGGTGTAAATCTTTCAGAAGCCCTTGTGAACCACTGTGTTTAAAACTCTCCAGAGATCTTTTGAAGCTACTTTTTGTTTGCTAGTTTTTCCTTCAAAATTAATTAAAATTACTTAAAAATCTACAGCAGAATAAGTTTAAAGTTAATATATTGCTTCATTTAAAAAAAATAAAAAATAAACAACTAACCAAGGTAAGACCACTGTTTTATATTTTAGCTTTTATGCTCACGTCCCATCCGAATTTTAAAATCCTGAGTCCTTTTTGAATTCTGAAATTGTGTTTTCTCCAAAAACATCATAGCACATACCTATCTCTCCTCAGAATTCTGACTCCAAACCCAAGCACCAGTGGGCCACTGTATGTGGTGAACATTTATCAAGTTTCTTTTTACTCTGCACAAAGGATTGACTGTTCTGGGTTTACTGCAGGGGACAGGCCTCACAGGCCAATAGTCTGAATATGTATGCATTAGACCTCGCCATCTTTCTGTGGGGATATTTCTCCTGTAGATTTGTGAAACATTTCTGTGGTCAAGTTCATGTATTTTGCATGGAGTTAAGCTGAGGTAGCGTTTATGAAAACAGACAAAAGAGGAACCCAGTTATCCAATTCTTACTGTCAATGTAAAAATACTTTAGTGGCTTTTTTTAATAAGTTGACAAAACTAGATCGGATATCCTCAAAATGGAGGGATTAGGAAAAGCTCACAAATAAATACTTTTTACTACATCAATAAAAGTGTGTGCTTTTCAACACACACTGGCAAGTTTAAAGTTGCACACACACACACACACACACACACACACACACACACACACACACACACACACACGCACACACACAAAATTTCAATACAGTAAGTGGGAGACCCTTTTTTTCCTCAAATGGGATACAACAATCCAATCAGGCATGCAATCATGCTAAAACAGAGTAAACATGGCCAATTACAGAGCATTTTGCTGGATGCTGATTAGTGCGTGTTACCCCCAGGGCTACAGCGAGGTAAACAGAAACAGTGACCGCCGGCATGTTGACGTTCTCCCTTCACTTCACTTGCCCAACCGGATGAAGGATGACAAGTCAGCGTGCGTAATCTGTTAAAGGTAGAATAACAAATACCAAAGTGCCACTTTGGTTCCTCCGTCCCCCGGCAGCCGTTTCCACCCCTGGAGGGCAATTTGGGCCAAGATTTATTAGACATAATTAACTGACTGTGCTGCTCCTGTCTTGGCCCTGATATTTAATTTGCTCACTTAAACAAAAGACAGTCAAAGAGAATGCATGAGTTCTCCATGTGTGTCTTTTTGGTCCGGCGTACTGCTCTGCTTTGCAGACTTTTTAAGAACTCAGCAGGTTTACACAACAATATGTGTACCTGGTCGCTGGATGGATCTCTGTGAACAATTGCTTTCTTTTTGCCACTTTTCCACGAAGGCCATATTTGGAGACTGCACAATTAATATCTGACTTATCAATACAAAATATCTCACTTGTGAGCTGTGGTGCTTATTATCTCCAGCAGTCATTGGGCAATAGATTGTTGCTAAAAAAGTTATTTCAAGATGCTACGCTCTCCTTTTAAAAAAAAAGTATGATTTGTGTGTTGCATTAGACTCATATCAATATTGCATGTCAAGTCTCAAACGACAAATTTTAGTTCTAAAAAGCTTACCATAAGGTGCAAAATAAACAGGTCTACATTCTTGAAGACGGCATTATGTAACTGGCTCTTAGCAAGCCTTTATTCTCTTCTTGTCCTCATTCTGTCATCATGCACAGTTCTGGAAGCAGCATGTTCTTCGTAACCAGTTAGGACAAAAGAGCCCTAAGCTGTGCTTTAACAATTAGTTTACATCAGACTTGCGCGTAGCTCACCAAAACTCAAGAAGAATTAAAAAGAAAGGCACTAGTCTTAAAAACTAAACTATCTATCTAAAACATAGCTGCAGCAAAGAGCATTAATTTTGTTCAGGGCGTGGTATCAGTGGCTTAGCAGTGAGGGACAGTGTGGTGTGTTGTGGTTCTGAAGCCAGCACACTATGAGGAAGTGTGTTCTCTGTAATACTGGAGGTTGTGGTGGGGTGAGTGGAAAGAGTGTGAACGTCTGTTTGTTTGTCTGGCTGTCTGTCTGGTTTTCAATCTGAACTGATGAGTGTTTAAAGGCTCTGACTGGAATCCCCCTTCCCCCCCTTTCAGCCCTGATGTCTGTCCAGCTGTTCTGCAAAGAGGCAGGAGTGTTGAAACACTTCCGGAGAGATCAGAGTTCTTCATCTTGAATCTCTTATGTGTTCAGTGACTTTGTTATTTGAATGACGTCCGAAAAAGGAAAAGAGGGAAGAAGATTTGACAGGATAGTACAAATACAAAGATCGTAAAATTGTGGTCAGCTTTTTCTTAGCAGATATTTAAGATGACTAATAGTTATTATGACGGAAACAAGTTACTGGCTGTTGTTTGGCGTAATTCTCTTCCTCTATTGTTCTACAGAAACACGTGTTTTTCACATCTTCTATGGTACGTCTCCGTTTTATCTTTGTAACTGAAGTTCACACTTCGAGAAAATCGAATGTACTTTGATAAATAATTGTAATTGTTTTAACATCATTTATTTTTTCTGCAATTAAATGCTGCAAAACATTTATGAGTTACTGCATTTTTGCTTATTTTACACAGAATATAGCTGACTTTGTTCCACTGAAATTTGTTACCAATGTAAGTGTACACAAAATGAAGGCGCATTGGGCTTTATTTACAAATGAGCTTGTGTGCAGGCGTGCGTGTGCATGTGTGTGTGTGTGTGTGTGTATGCAGATTACAGCATGGCTGCTCTCAGACGTAGCATGCCCGTGTGTAATGACGAGACTGAAACAAGCGATGCCCTGAAGCTACTCGTTCCATCTGATGAGCTGGAGTCAAGCTCTGATAGATTTCATCTACCTTACCTTAACCTTAATTTGCCAAGATGCGGCACGTCAAACAGCCTCAGGACCAATGGAATCTGTCAGCCAACTTCAAAATGTTTTTTTTCCTCCCTTCCTATTTTTTCGCTGCTGCAACAAAGGGGTTCAAATGTGCATCCACTCAAGCAGCAAAATATCCTTCTATCACCTCTCGTTTGTGTGTCTGCTTTGTGAAGCTTTCCATGCAGAGTCACTATTAATCGCTGAATATAAGAAAAATCAGGGCAATTATTTTATGGTCACTAACCTGTTGATAAGTAGAAACATTTCTAATTTTATGAAGGGTCTCACATTTGGGATTCCAACAGTATCAAATTGTATTTTGATTCAGTATAGGTACGTCTGAAAAAAAATACATTTTGCTCCTTTTATTCATTTCATAAAGTTAAACTCATATTATAGTGATTCAGTACATATAGAGTGGAATATTTCAAGCTTTTATTTCTTGTAATTTTGATGATGATTATTTACTAAAATCACCTGCAAAGGTTTTCTGTGCTCCATGGTCCAAAGTCTTCACTCAGGTGAAAGTAGAGTTAGCATTTTATTTTAACATCAAGGTCCCAGAGGGGACAGACACTGCTAATGTTGCACATTTTGTTCTCTGAAGTCAAAGCAGTCATCTACCAGTAAATGTTAGAGTTTTTCATGCTGTTGACAAACCTTATTGAGATAATTATTTCATTTTCCAGAAGAGCTTGGCACCTGCCCCACATAGCCAAAGTGACCAACAGCTGGTTCAATGACCATCAATGATACTGTTCTGTACTACGCATAAGGGGTAGTTTTACACACACGGGTAATTTCCTTTTACTGGTAGCCCTTTTTGCCTCTTACTGATAATTCATCCTTGTCTCAAAGTCTAACTTCTAATCCTTACAAATAGACAGTTTTATGTCTCTTAAGATGAATTATGGCTACCGTTACTTGACTTGAAGCAGACTACATGTGTGTCTTCGACCTTGTGTGCTAGCATGAGCATATAGCCATGTGCGGCATGTGCGAGCGTGCACGTTTGTGCGTCTTGCATACAGCTGCTTGCTTCTTCCCACAGACTGCCTCTGTGGTTACCTTCTTGGCCCTCCGTGCCGGAAGTCCCACACCAGTCGCATGTGACATTGGTTCCTGACACTCGTGTTTACAGCGAGCACAGACGAGAACATCCCCCTCCAGAAATGTTTGTCCTTAGTAAAAAAAAAAATTAAAATGGGAGGGAGATTGTGGGGGTGTTTGAGGTGTTTGTCCTTCTGAGTCTGTTGGGAAATTGTCTGCGACTCTGAGTGAATTCATTCCTCCCCGCAAACGCAAGCCTCTCCACAACAGATGCTTGCGCCGCATTGACTTTGGTCTGTTGCGCCTTGAGTATAAGAATAGTTTTCTTGTTGAGGTTTTTATGTCCACATGTTCTACTTTGCTGTGGATATGTTTATGGCTTTTACAGGCAGCAGGAAAATACCCCAAATCCTTTTAGTTAAACAAATGGCATTAATTCAAAAAAGTTGAAAATTCATATTCAACTACATTTACTTATGTAAAAAAAAGAAGAAAAAAGGTTAAAAACTTTCAACAAAGAAGAAATTCCTCTCAATATAATATATATTATTGTTCGTATGATTCACTTCCATTACTATTGTCTTCTAGGTGTTTAGTTAAGTAGTGACAAAAAAATACAAAAGAAGAACAAGGAAAGAGAAATATGGCCCAGAACATTACCACCAGCCGGGTCATTAATGAGCATTGCTCATGCTGTCATGGCAACTATTATCACAGTGATGTCGCTAATGGCATCTGAGACAGGGCAAGAGAAATATGTGAAAATTATTGTCAGATTCAATTAGAATCCTTTCGTCTGAACTCAGCTGGTCCCCCTTCAGGCTCCTCATTGATTAGCTATCAAACTGAAAGAAGAATGGGAATGGTGGGCCTGAGACGCCCTGATGTGAGACTCATCACAGGATCCTGACGCTCACTGATAGGAGAAGGCTGACCCTACCCAGCAACCTTAATCAGCATCATTGCAGACATATTAGTATTATTACTGTAGAGCAAACTATCATCTGCACTCAGAGAATGATTGTTGTGACAGCGTCTGAGGTGGCTGGCGTTGCACTGGAGATTGTTTCAGGGCCGAGTTCGACACAAAAAACCTTAAACATCTCAATGAAACTGTCAAAAAAATTCAAATGGATTTTATTCTTAATTTCAACAAATCTTTCATAAAATTTAGAGTCGTGAGGTAAAAAGTAAATAATACACAGTTTTGCATGCGATTCATTTAGTACAAGTAATTGTCTTCACAGGCCATCCATATGAGGGTCAGAGGCATCCTGTTTTCTTGAGATATTTGTTAGCAAACAGAAGTTAACTAGAAGACAAAGGAACACTTGAGGCAAGATAGCAATAAAGCTGTGGAGAGGCTTAAAGCAGTTTATAGTTGTTATAAAACAGCAGTTACAAAACAATATCCCAAGTTTTGAAACTCCTCTGGGGTCAGTGAATGGCATTCAACTTTTGCAAGTGCAGGGAAGTTGGTCTGAGTTGGATAAAATACAGATTGAGGTAAATATAGGGTAAAGCCAGAGAAAACCTGAAGAATGCAAAATACTTGAAGTGGGGAGATGCTTTATGGTCTAGCAGGTCAACAACCCTAATCATAAATTCAGACTTAACGGAATGTTAGATCAAAGAATATTTATGTCTAGAACGGTCTAGTCAAAGTTTCTGTTCACATACACTCCCCATCTCATCTGTCCGACCTGTAAGAGCAAAATGATCAGATCTGTGGTTTAATGTCTGTAATGTCAAATCACAGTAGCTGCACTCTAACTAAATTTGAAAAAGGCTGTAGGACGAGAATACGTTTGCGAAGCATCAGCGAGTAAAAATATTTTGTAAGACCCAGTGAAACATGGAAAATAGAATATTGAGTAATACACCAGTTTAATGAGAACCATCTTGTCCCACTGGGCAGGTGCTTTGCTAAAACAAGTGAAAAACAGTATGGATGTTTAAATGCGGGTTGCTGGAATAAGTCGGATTGATGACTCCCATTTGGTCAACATGTTTGTGCCCTTTGGAATGCATGAGGTTGTTGTGGATGGCCACATAAGAGAGGCCGGCACTGCATGGTCAAATTCCTGTGGTCGGACAACAGTGGAGCTACAGGACTCTTTTTCTGGGAAAAAAAAGAGTTAAAAAGAAGAAAAAAAACAACGTACTTGCAAAAAAATCATTACTTATATTTGCTGACATGCTGTTGACAAAAAAGCTCAATGCAGTAGATTTTGTTGTATTCCTTGTTAGCCACAATGCCATAAAAACGTGTTTGTCTTTTTACACATTGCTTCTGTTTTTGTTACTCTTCACTGTTTCAGATAATTGTGAATTTAGTATTTATTGTGGGATATTTTTTGTCAAGACCAGGTTGTTGTGGATTTATGGTTTTACTCAAATAGTAAAAATCAGTCAGAGTCTCAGAAACTTTAATTTATTCAAGTTATCTTTGTCTGATATTATAGTTTGATTAATAATTTGACACAGGCGTTACGAAAATAAAAGCAAAAACAAAATCTGTAAGGGGTCAACTACTTTTCCCTGTAACTATATATCATGCGTTTCACAGCAGGTCAAACTTTGAAATGGACACATTAATAAAACAGAAGGACGTCATTTTTTTTTCTTCTCCTGGATAAACAATATGGTTTGGATCGAGTGTATATTTTTATTAATAATGCACTACGTCGGCAACCTGACTTTAAACCACAAGACATGTCAACCAGGCCAAAACTAACTTCTAAGGCATTTTGGAATTGTATCATTGCCCTAATACCTCTAAAGATCAAATGACCGCAATAATTAAAGGTTGTCATATATATGTCTTCAGGAAATAGAAAGTCTGGTGGACAATGTGGGCTGTGTTCCTACTTTTGGAAATTGTTTAACCTTTTTATGAAAGACTTCGACTTTATGAAATGAAAAGGCTGTTAAAGAAACCTTGCACGGTGGAGAAATGCATTCCAGTCGAACTCTAAGCCTTCAAACCAACAAGTCATCCCTTTCCACGTGATCACAATGGAAACATCATGTCTGTGGTTACTACAGTACACTTCTGATGGCGTATTTCCTATGTAGAGGATTAAGCCCGAGGGCAACAATCTACAATTCTCCCTCAGGGAAGTTTGAATTCCTCTGGGACTTGTGTTCCTCAATTTTTCACTCAGCCAGCCTAACAGCTTCTGTGGGATTTTCCAGCTTGTCTAAAATAGTGGACAATAGCCTACTTTCTGTAGCACACTCACACACATACATGGATACATATTATAATCTCTCTCTCTCTCTCTCTCTCTCTCTCTCTCTTTCTCTCTCTCTCTCTCTCTCTCGCTCTCTCTCCCTCTCTCTCTCTCTCTCTCTCTCTATATATATATATATATATATATTTTTTTTTTTTTCTTTGCTTTTCTTTTGTCTGCCAAGATGTAGAAACATCAACCTTATCTATCCTCTTCTTCTGCCATCTCCTCGAACGTCACACAGTACATCTTTAGTTAATTTGACAACGGAGGCAGCCCCTGAACGAGGCTCTTTCTGTGATCATTTTAAATCTCTCACAGGTGCTGCAGACGTTTAAGTAGCAGACGTTTGGATTTGGGTTGTGTTTGTTCATACCTTACAATAATGCCTTGCCTATAATAACTTAACTTTTAAGCTATGCATGGGAAATAACAGTTATTAGTTCATAGTTCTGAGCACAGGGCAGAATAACCAGCCCACGGACAGATTTTTCATCAGATACTGGAACTTAAAAATGATGCTTTAGGCCAACTCCCAAAACTACATGAGGTGAAACAAACCTGCATGCTTTCAGACAAATGGGGAAATTTTCCTGATTTTTGTGGGAACTTCTAAAGGTTTCCACCTTCCTCTTTAAACTCCTATCAACTGAGCTCACGTGGTGATTTCAGGGCAGATGGATAAGGTGGCTGCAATGTAATAACTGCAATAAAATACCTCAACGTCATTAGAGTCTTTACTAAATACCTCCATTCTTCCCATTTTGCTTGGGCAACAAAACTGAGTCACCCCGGAATCATAGATGGAAGTTGTCCGTTCTACATTTAGGCAAAGCAAAGAATTCCAAATGGACAAATTTAAAAATATTAGCAGCTATCATTCATAATGACTGACATTTTTCACTAAGGCTGATATACCGAAAAATAAGGCAAACATATAAAAATCCATTAAAGCAGTTATCCAATTGTTAAATTGAATCCCATGGCACAGCCTTTGGAAACGCATATACACACAAGTTTCTGTTCATAACCTATCAATAAACACTCATTGAGTCTCCAACAGACAACACAGGCCAGCAATGTGAGAAAGAGACCCTCCATGAGGGTAAAGCTGATAGGATCAGTTACAAGCCTTTTACAGCGTCTTCACAGAAGACTCGCCACCTCTTTCTGTTTGAAATGTTCCAAAAGGATAAACCTGCTAAGAGCTGTTCTAACTACTGCTGTTATTGCTTAAACATCCGTCTCCAGCCCTCTGCCACCTCATTTACTCCAGCAATATCTGCTTTATCATCAGTCACACAGTCCGCTTGTCTGCGTTGCTTCACATGCTGTAACAACAGCATACCAACTGGGTCGCATAGCTTAAAACAACGATTTTTTTTAGACATTAGAAGAACAGTGCAAGTACTAGAGTTCTAGAGTACTACACTTGACCAGGTATTCCATAAATTTAATTATATATATATATCTATATCTATATCTATATATATATATATATATATATACACAGTCCAGTCACATTAATGTGACCACCACGTACTTTCCACTTCAGAGTTAAATAACCAATCACAGAAGGCAGGTGGCAGCACAGTGCAGTTGAGCGTATATAAAGGGTGTGTGTGTGGCTTCGGAAAACATTTCAATCGTTGGCGTAATGCAGAAACGAAGCGATTTATCCGACGTCCAAAAGGGCATGATCATTGGCTTTCGGGCCAAGGGTGGAAGCATTTCCGAAACGGCTGAGTTTGTGAACTGTTCGCGTGCCGCCGTGGTAAAAGTGTACCGTGCATGGCAAAATGGGACTGTCCAAAATCAACGACGTGGCAAATGTGGTGCACCACGGGCCATAGATGACAGAGGCGAACGACGGTTGCGGAGATGCGTTCGGGCAGATAGACGGGCTACCGTTGAGCAACTGACCACTAAAATGAACCAAGGGGCTACCACAAGTGTCTCCCAAACCACTATTCAGCGAACATTGCTGCGTCTGGGCCTCCGAAGCAGACGCCTGGTTCGTGCACCTATGCTGACTGGTGTTCATCGACGACGAAGGCTAGAATTTGCACGCCAGTACAGCAGCTGGACGTCCACTGAGTGGCGACAGGTAGCGTTTTCAGATGAATCGCGTTTTATGCTCCATCGGACAGATGGACGTTGGCGTATAAGGCGTGAAACCTCTGAAAGGAACCACCCTGCAACCATTGCAGGAACGGTCCAAGCTGGAGGCGGGAGCATTATGGTCTGGGGAATGTTTTCCTGGCATTCTCTGGGTTCACTGATTATTGTGGAAGGCACGATGGATCAATACAAGTACGCATCTGTCCTTGCGGACCATGTCCACCCCTACATGCGCATTGTTTTTCCTCAGGATGATGGCATCTTCCAGCAGGACAATGCGAGGTGCCATACAGCTGCCAGTGTACGTGCGTGGTTCGAAGAGCACCAGGATGAGTTTACCGTCCTCCCCTGGCCAGCAAACTCACCTGACTTAAACCCAATCGAGCATCTGTGGGACCATCTCGATCGAGTTGTTCGCGCCATGGATCCTCAACCGCGTAATCTAGCGCAGCTGGCCACGGCATTAGAGTCGGCATGGCTCAACATCCCAGAGAAGACCTTCAGGGACCTAAGTGACTCTCTTCCTGCACGTCTCGTAGCAGTTCGCTCTGCGAAAGGTGGTTATTCTGGCTTTTGACAGATGGTCACATTAATGTGACTGGACTGTGTATATATATAGATATAGATATAGATATATATATATATGTATGGTATAACGTTTCAGTAAAGTTCCAGGACAGTATTATCAGGATTGGTCGCTCTCCCTTAGAGTCATGCCTCAAGATATGTGTACAGCAGCAATCAGAGAAAGAGCATCCTAATCAGCTGGGGAAATTATTTTGTGTGCAATTTCCAGGTATGCAAAAGTTGCAGTAACCCCACTGTTCCCATGCCTAATCATGGGAACGCAAACTGTATCTTTGTGTGTTTTTTGATCACTATACAATTACAAACATTTTTCCGTGAAACTCAGACATGAGAAGTTGCTCTGCCCAGTGCTTTACTTTGGAGTAAAATTGGGTGCGGTCTGAAAAAAAGCACCAAAAACTGAAACTGGACTTTTCCTGTGATTAGTGGATTGTTTTTTTTTTGTTTGTTTGTTTTTTCTCAAAACAGTCAAAAAAGAAAAATCCTTAATCTCCATATAAACATCCACTTCTAAAAAGAATTAACAGCATATCTGGTTTGTTCTTATGTGCTATAATACGTAATGATAATAATTTGTTATGGCATCCCAGTCATTCTTTTCCGAATCACATTGTCAAATCGTCAAATAACACAATTCATGTACAGCACCTGATCCAGAGTGTTTTGTCCTTTATACACTTCCTGGATATCGCTTTACAAGAAAGGCTTTACTTCATGATAAATATATCTCATCACAGCTCTAATATGACGTCAATATCAAACTCTTAAGTAAAAAGGCATATATTTGACGGTCTAAGCAACTAAAATAATTGAATAAGGAAAGTCTAACACAATAATTTTACACACATTGACTGACAAAGAATTTTTTGTGCATGAGATCACAGTGGACGTCATCACAAGTTTACATTCCAACAGCTCCACAAACGGTTTGACCACTAGGACAGATGCAACCATCAACCAGTCTGGCCATATAGGCTGAACTGGATGCTGGAATTTAAAGCTTGCCACTTGGAATTCCTTTGGCTGCATCTCCACATATCTGAGTGCATGTTTTCAAACTCTCTGTGGTTTCTTTGAAGGTTTTCTGTGTGACGTTTTGCTAGATGCATAGAGCTGAGCAAAAAGCTGCACTTTTAGTAGGAAAGAGTCTGCTCCTCTGGTTAAGTATCTATCAACACCAACAATGAGGTCAAAAGATCTTGCTTTGATCTCATAGAGTTAATGACAGAAGGTGAGAATAGCCGGATAATGGGCCCATGTGTCTCTTTGCACAAATACCCTTAGCCGTGTATGGTTATGAACCCTTCTTCTATCAGCATGAAACTAACAATAGATCACACCTGTTGGTCCTGACTGCAGAGACACTAGACACCATGTAGACTCCCATAATCTTTGGGTGCTGGCGGATGTCATTTAATATTTTGCAGAGTGACACATGCAGACACATCTACAAGCACACACATACAGACACACCCCACATTACATTATATAGCACAAAAGTATGCAAACAGTTTTGTTTTGTCTATAGACTATTTTCCATTCCCCTAAAAGGCATCATAGGATGATGCCCCCTGTCTCTGTCTGTAGAAGTAGTGCTAAGCCTTTGACAAGCAGTTTTAGAAACATTTCTACAGATAATTTTCACACAGTTTTCAACTGGGGTAAATCTTAATTTTAAGAAAAAAATTATTTGCCGATCAAATGTGATAATGATTAACTTGGTGACCTACATTTCAGTCACGGGTTCATTTTGTACTGTACATTGACAAATCACCTTACGACAGACCCACATCTCGTTAGTTATTCAGTACCAGGTCCCCCCCCATCACCAGCCATGGTCAGATTCCAAATTGTTGGAAGCACAGGAAAGTCCCCTGCTGGATCAGATTAGTTTCAAACTGCTCTCTGAGGGATATCCTCTTTAAACATGCAAACATGGGAAAACAAAGCAGGAGTTTGTAGTAATACTTAATGAAACCAAATTTACAAATGGAGATCTTTGGAAATTGAATGATTAACTAGTTAGTTGATAAACTTCAAATGATGGAGGATTTTTTTTTTTGTAAATTTGCTGTATGCTCACTCTTCAGTATAAATTAACTCTGTAGACAGTATTCCTCTGGACCTGCTACAGAATCCTTATGGGATTTAGATCAAGAGTCTAACCAGTTTTCTATTTTCGCTGCATAAGTATATTTTGGTTTAATTTGAAGTATTTTGTTGTTTTTTTTTACTAGTGTTGACCTCTAATTTGCTCGGTACAGTATATCTTGATGTCAACTCTGACCAATTTTCCTGTCCTGCTGAAGAAAGGCATCCACACTGCATGGTGCTGCCATCACCATGTTTCACAGCTGAATGATATGAAGAGTGATGTATACTAGGGCTTTTTATTTTGCGTTATCTAGAATGTTGCATGTTGCCCAAAATGTTCAACTTTGCTCTACATATTCCCAACATTTGCTGCAAACTTAAATGGGATGTCTAATTGGATTTGGTTAGCAGTGGTTTTATTCTAATCATTCCAGTAAAGTCAGAGTTGTGGGATGCATGACAAATAGTCAATCAATTGAAATTCCTCCACCAAGTGTTGTGGCTCTTGACTACTTATCTCATTTATGTAATCTTTAGTTGAGGTGTGTTGGTGTAACATGTAAAATCCAAACAAAATACACATAATGTAAAAGGATGTAAAAAAAAAGTTCAAGTAGCATGAATACTTTTGCAAACTACTCTACATATGTAAGCTTAGGCGTAATCTTTTTAATATTGAAAATAGTAAGATGGCAGATGTGTGGCTCTGTAAAATAAACTGAAGCTTTCAACTTTCCTTAGAGAATTTTGGATAACATTCTTCAAACCGTCTTGTATCTCAGATTTTGGCAACAACAAAAGCGCCACACATTCCCAGTCTGTTGACGACGTGTGCAAAAATCAGAGAAATGTGAACATGCTGCTTAATGAACATTTGTCAGCTTAGTGCTCACAATTAATTTACAGTCCATCCACTTAGAAAAACCCAAACCCCGTCTTCTTTTGTCATCCACAGAAATCAATTTAGGAACCAGAGAATGGCCTCTCTGGCCCACTCATTATCCCAGCATACGTTGTTGCATTTGTAATTCTCATGTAATCAAAATTGTCATTGATGTGTGCTCTCGTCCCTCTGGCGAGGCAATTCATGTAACATAGAGGTAATCACAATAACTGTGTAGTGACAGAATATGTTGATTATGTGATTAAGTGTGCATGTAATTGGCATTATTGTTATTTTTAGCTAGAAGTTAATTGCTAATGGAGATCCTAGTAATTGGATCACCGAATGGCAACACTGCAAATCTATTAGCTCCTAATAATTGCTGCAAAGTGAGAACAGAAAGAGTGGGTGGAAGGTGTTTATAGGGGGATAAGTGGCTGTCTGTGCACTGTAGCTGGGATACAGATAGCATATTTAAAATCCGCAGCATTAAAAAGCTAAAATGTTAAATTTGTCGGGTGAATTTAATGTTTGGGATGAAGTCTCTGTTTATTTTGTATTGGTGGTTGTCTGTGTTTGTAGTCCTCATGAATGTTGACTCAGACCTAATTAAAATGTCTTGTTGAGAAGGCGGCATTTGAGCAAATGATCATCATAACTGAAAAAGTACAAATATATTTAAATAATGTTGAATTTTACCTAAAAACTGTTTTTTTTTCTTTTTAAAATTGAAGTTTATGTTAAAACTATATTACAATAATATAAATGTTTATTTGTTAATTTATATCATTATGGATTTCTGCTAATCAAGACCAACATTTGACATTAGATAAAAGAAATATACAAAGTAACAGTGAAATGTGATGATGACTGGTTTGACATTTGTCCTGCCACTAGTCAGTGATAGCGCTCACAAGAAGGGTAAATCACAATAGGTCATTCCTAAACAAGTTGGCTCTAAGCAAAGTGTTTGTTTAATCTTTCCACGGTCTGAAGAGACTGGGTCTTTAGACATTCGGACTCCACAAGCTTTTCACCCTGCGCGCTGTCTGGCCGGGTCACAATGACCCTGCGTGCGCTTACAAGATTTTATTTTGTGTGTGGTTACGGGAACTAATGATCTGACGGGACAACCCTCCCACTCCCACTTTGCCATTTGCCGTGGTCTTCCTGAGGGTCGCGCTAAGACTGTGAAAGAATCATAATGGGATGTTGTGTGGAAGGCAACAATTTCCTCCAAAAAGTGAGAGAATTGTAAGGCAAATCCCATTTCTGTTTGCCAGCAATTGAAAAAGCATGGGCTGCAACTACAGTCAGTCAACGGCCACTACAAAGAGACAAAGCGTCAACATGGCCTGCAGCTGTCACATTCCTAGTGTTAAGCCGTCCCTGAACCGGAGAAAATGACACAAATCTGCAACCTGGACTAAGAGGAACAAGAACCTGGCTGTTGTTCAGTGGTCCAACAGTTTTCCTTTATGTGAAACTAAATTTTGTACTTTATGTTAGCTGCTGGTGAAGGTCTACAGTGTGTTGTCAAGGCTAAAGCTAGCACAAACATCCACCACAAACATTTAGAGCACTTTGTGTTTTCATCTGCTAGCAAGGTTCATGGAGACACAGATTTTATTTTCTGCCCACATTGCAAAAAACCCCCCAAAAATGTTATTGACCATGATAACACTGCCGGATTTTCAAACTCACCTGACCTCGTATTGAGAGACAGCAGCCCCAACAGTACAGTACAGCACCAACCACCAACCACTACAATTAAATCAACCTTTACAAACATTACAAAAAAGACACAATTATCTTTTATTCTGTAAAAATAATTAATTCAGTAAGAATTAAGTTATTCATACTTTTTAAAGTTTGAATGACAAACGTTTGTTTGGTATATAAGAAACTGTAATTAAAAACACAAACAAGAGAAATGAACTTAAGTTAGAAAGTTAGGAACCTTAAAGACAGAAAAGTAAAAAAAGAAAAGAAGTAGGTGGTATGAATTTGAAAGAATAAATGTAGACGAAAGGAAAAAAAAGAGCGGCCTAAAAATGAAGAAAATTTTTTTAAAATGACTAAGAAGATGAGCAGAGAAAGAAAAACAGCAAGAAAGAACGACAGGAGCCTGTGCTGTATCATTTGACAAGGGACCTCTCCAGCGCTATCAGATGGAGGCGTCAGAACGATCAGTCTCACACACACATATACACACAAAATCCCTCTCGTTCTCAGGCTCTTTCCCCTTGTCTCTCTCCAGAGCAGGCACCAGCCGCTTGCTGATAGAACAGGCCCATTAGGATCCTGCTATCGCCCTCAGCAGCGGAGAGATTGAAAGGCCCAGATAGTTACTCTGCAATCCGCACGGTCCCAGGAAAATCTCTCCATATCAGTCACCGGATCCCTTACTTGAAACAGAGGGGAAGAAAGTAAAGGAGGTGACAGAAAGGAAGGGGAGAGTAAAAGGCAGATTACACACCTAGTCAGCCTTAAAGAGGGATAATTGAGAGAGGAGAGAAAGAGAGAGTTGGGAGAGAGTGGCAAAAATTGTTAAAAAGAAGAAAATAAATTCCCACAGACAGAAGAGAAAGAGAAAAAATGTCTTTTTGTCAACACTTTGTTTACTGGAAGAAGATATCCAGAGCAGCACAGAAGGTGTTTTAAAGTGAAAGCTTTTATTGTCTGACAGAGTGAATCCTATCGTACAACATTAACTTTTAGGATGTCATGCATCTCCACGCGGCACATAATAATTCAATAGCAGATAATAATGTGCTTTCCTGTACAAGGCTCTGTTGCTGAAGTCACTATCTCCTTCTCTGAGCCAGTGGGGGTAAGCACAGTCACTTGGGCAACGGGTCAGAGGTTCTGCATGCAGCGTTAGGTCAAGGTGGTGAACAGAAAAAGGTAACAGGATTACAAAGGTATGTCCTTTAATGGTCACACGCTTAACTGGGACGACAAAGGTCAACTCGGTGGTGCTAGGCTTGCATGCAAACCTCCTATCCTATCGGTGGGGACCCAAGAGCAGACAGATCTCAGGCCCTCCATTGAATGACATCCAGTGAGCAAACTAGGAGGCGTTTTGTATGCAGCGCAAAAAATTCCACTCACTTTCAACTGTTTTAAATGTCAAATACAAACTTCCATATATTTTATACTAGGAATTTATTTGACAAGTCAACATGAACTGGCATATAGATGTGAGATGAGAGAAGTATGCACAGTTTTCAAATCGTATTCAAAATAAAACATAAATGTTTTATAGAAAGATGAAGAATCACAAAAGTGGACAATGAATGTAGAAAATAATAACTGTCCGTCCATCCGTCCATCCATCCATTGTCTTTACACCTGTATGGTATTAGGGTCGGTAGGGGCGAGAGGCGGGGTCCGCCCTGGAAAGGCCACCAGTCCATCGCAGAATAACTGCATGCAGGTAAATTGAAAAAATATTGGTTGATTAACGTTCTAACTACACAAAATGTTTTATCAAAACTTAAAACAAGGGAATCTTGTCTTTGATTCCATTCAAGCCATCTTCTTTGCTGGGACTCTGTGTCTCTGTTTGCAGCCCACCAGTTTCTGATTCTCTTCATTTAATTCAGTGTTCAGAGCTCAGCTGAAAGAAGCTGCCACAGTTTACCAGATCAAGGTCTGCTGTGTACAGTACCTTTTGGAAAACAGACGAGATCTAATTCATTTCAAAAGAAGTTAAAATGTAACAAAAAAGATAATTATAGGAAGGAATAGTTGACATGTATCCATTTGCTTTTTATTAAAGAGTTATTTGACTAAAACAACTTTTTGGTCATAGATGTTATAAACGTTCATGGTTTAACAATTATCATATATGGCATAAGGTATTTATGTCAGCTAAATCCAATGTAATAGGGAAGGCCTTTTGCATAGGTTGGTGAGACTAACTGTAAATGTGAAAAAAGTCAGGTTTATGTGGGGCTACAGCTACAATTTGTATCCAACCCCATTTATCTATTTACCCCTAAAATCTAGTGCACAACTTTCCGAGGCCAGTGGTGCGACTGGGTGTATTTAATAAAACTTATGTTCTGTTAATGGTAGAGAACATCAGAAAATCATAGTCATTCTCTACATCGGTGTTTTCCTGTCACAAAAATATTGCGATGAACTACGCTGAAGTTTGTGTCTTTCTAAATGGCAAAATTGTCAAAAGCTCAAGAGGTGTGAATGCTGTTGCAAGGGACTGTAGATTTGCAGGGGCTGTTGTGCCTCTGCTGGAACTGCTTGTCATTTTCATGTCTAAATGCAGTTTTTAACAGTGCGGGACCATGGCTAATCTGAGGGACGTTTGTGTTGTTAAAAAACTGGACCTGGAACAAATGGCTGATTGACTCATACGAGGTGGAAACCAACAAGCTCTGTGGGAGCTCCCTAGCTGGCATCTGATTTGGCGAGTGAGTCACATAGATTGAAATAGGCAGTCAGACTTTTCTTGCACTGAGTGACTCAGGACATAAAAACAAAGTTTTAAATTGCCGAGCGCATATAGGTCCTTGTGAAGCTGCCGTCTGTGTGATAGCATAGGAGGCAATGGCTGTGTCTAGGACTTTGGCTGCTCTAATAACACCTTGCCATTGGGAGACTAATGAAGCATGTCTGCTTTCTTCATCTTGACAGAGAATGAGAGGGCGGACACATTCTCGCGCAAACACACACAGAGTGATGCAGATTAAGAGCGGTCTGGATGTCACTACAGTAATTGTAACTTAAAGCGTCTTTTCACATTGACAATAAAAAGCAAGACCGAGGGGGGGGGGGGGACGGTGGGAGAGAAAGAGAGCGCAAATGACAGCGGCGTCTAATGACAGCGGCGTCTCTGTGGTTTTTCCTGCTCTGACTTTAAGGGTCGGTGAGTTTGTGGTGCTTATACCTCAGGATGCCTTTCCTCCTGCCCAGGGGGGCTGTTTGAAGAGCAAGAGCTGATGAGGCTTCACTGAGAAGCCACGCGGTGGTTTAACGGTGCAACTAATACGGCCATTTCCTGAAGTCGGCCGAGCCAAAGTAGCAATTCCATGGAACGGTAGATTTCTATTAATTAAATCATAATTGGGTTTTATATATTTATTTGCTGGAGACATTGGCAGGGAGAAGAGTAAGATTAGGCAGAGATTTGCATGTAAAATGTACGAGCTTCATTAGACTACCTTGGCAAAGACGGAATAATTTGCCTGCCTGCGGGGCACACAGATGGCTCTGTATGTTTGCTAATTTGCTCTCCTTTCAAGGTCATTAGTTCTGTTTGGAGAACTATCGAAAAGTTTATTTGAGGTGGGTAAGTTCTTAAAATGCTTATAATGTGACAGCTCCTTTTTTTATGTCTGCCTGGAGTTAAGACTTCAGCATCATTAAAGGAGCAGTTCAGGATTTTTGAAGTAACAATAAGTAAAAAAAAGTTTTAAGCTCTAAGAAAGCCCAAATTTCCCATTGCCCCCCTCCTTACTCAAACCCTCTTCCTCTATTTATCCCAAGGCCAAAAGTATCATTGTGATCACTGGTTCAAGACAGACTCCTGTTTTTTCTCTGAGTTTTTTTTTAGCAGCTTTAACTTAACAAAAGTAGTTTCTCCAGTTCAATATAATCAACTCTTTCCAGAGATTTATTTCAGCTGCAGAACCTTTTGATTCACATCGAGAATGAAAGCAGAGTTCATTCTTTCTTATTGCTATCCTGAAATAAATACGTGAAAAAAAAATACAGATCTTCAAAGTATAGCACAAAATATGATCAAATATAATCAGAAACAATGTTTTATAGCATGTTCACTTTCCCAGATTATCTATTAACAGCAGCAGTTTAAATAACTTCCTATGAAAATCATCACTAGTCTAGTAAGAGCATCTTTTGACAAACGTAGAAAATATCCAGAGATAGTATGATCAAAATGAGTAATGTAGTTTTATAGTTTATGATTGAAGGTATTAAGACACAATTAGTAATGTATATCTACCTGAACACCTTAAAGGCCCTTTTTGGTATGCAGCTTTAGTAATTTGTTCCAGAGACTGAAGTTAAAGTGTGGTTAGAGTCCAAAGTTAACCTCTGTATTACAAGACAACTCCAAATTCATAAATTTCCAAGATGTTTATGGAAATGTTGCTACATAAAGTTTTAATGATCACATCGGCGTTAGGTTGTTAATCACACTAGTGCCGAGGCGTTTTTCATCTCAACTGTATGTATAAGGTGGGATGGCACCAATGGCCTGTGTGAAGTGTGCACTGAAAACAGAACTGCCTTTCTAGCCAGAGCAACACTTAGAAAATTTAAAGAGATTTTTTTATATTTTTCTTATACTCTATAATAAATCCTGGTGGTGGAAGGCTCACAGTTGGTCCGATATGTCACTTGTTTTAACTGATACTAGCAACGTGAAACAAATCAAACTGAAAATGTGGGCTACAGTGTTATTATAGTCGATTTTAACTCCACACATACACAAGGAGTATTCAACTGTTTTCTTAGACAGATCAAACTTTTGCATTTTGCAACAGGCTTCCAAAAGATTTACTGGTGGTACGTTGCTGAGTTGTAAGACATAATGAAGGAACTTTTACAATCTCTGAACAGAATTACTTTTTATATCAGAACAAAGCTGGGGTGTATATAAAAACATAAACTAATAAATAATATAAAATATTTTTGTCTTAACGTAAGTTGTCCAGATCCGAACCAGTATGCTGTTCCATCTACATTTGGCTCCTACAGACACTAATGAGTATGAGTCAGACTTCAGATACCTGGATGTTTATCTAAACAACCCTTGTTCATGTCTTAGACTTATTACTGTACAGTGACAGAAGCTGAACCTATTTTTCTAACCATGCTTTTCTTCCCTCTTTATACAGGTCCTGTTTAGTTTTCTCATGCAGGAAATGAGTTTTGACATAATGGATTTTTTTTTTGCTTTGGCATTACAAAAACACTGACAGCACTGGCACAGTGCACAGCAGAGGTTGCTAAGGCTTTCCTGGCTTTGTTTATCCACAGACAAACCAGCCTTACTTTAATTTACCAACGGCTGTAGACAATTTACACACGGTATTCAATTTTTATATTTAATTTATAACAAACTAAAATGTTGTCATTTTTGGAAATTATGCATTTTGACCCAATAATTTAGAGGATTACCCATGTAAATTCTGCTAACTATGAATCTTGAATCTAAATTCACACAAAGAGAAATTAAATTATTGCAACTACATGAATTTACTGTGAATACATGCAAGCTATATGAATACTCTTTGCAAGGCACTATACATGTCGTAGAACAAAGTTAGAACCCCCCCCCCCTCGACCAAAACACTGCAGTATTTATTAATCCTGCCTTTATAGGTCTGTATCTTTTGAATTCAAGTCAATACTCTAAGTGTGATAATTCAGATTTAGCGTGTCAGATTCTCTGCCTTCTGAGATAGGCAACAGCACTGGGAATTACATGGCTGTACTTTTTATTTAATAATGAAACAGACAAGAGAAAAGTTTAATCAGCCTAAGCATTACTGGGGATACAGTGCAGCCGTCTTTGCATAGTAGACAAAGAATAAAAAGAATCACTTTTTATTACTATCTAACTGCAATTAGTTTAACCCTTTTATCTCTCACCATTTGTAACGCTATTTGGGCCATTTCACAGAGCCTGGAAATTTGGGCAGTAACAGTGAAATTGATACAGTGCAGGAGATACCATCAGCCTAGAGGGAAGGGTCGGATGTGTAGTGGGTAGACGGGGGGCCCTGCTTATTTCACAGTCTGTCCTTATGGCTTAAATCCAGCTAGCAGTGAAGGACTTTCTGTTCACTAAGTCATCTTTATTTTTTTGAATTTACAGTTTACTCAATTAAAACACAATGTGTGAAATATCAATTGTCATAAAGATGAAGTTAAATTAAAAACACATTTTCTCAAAATGAAAAAACTGGCATAGACATGTTCATAAGAAGGGGTCATTTGCCACTTGCACTTCAGCCATACATCTGTGTCTGTGCTGTAAAATACTCGCTGCTCTTGAGATTTCAAATCTGAAATATGCTCTCCCCAAATAATAATATGACTAAGACATCTCATTAGCATGCAGTGCAGGGAAGAAGTCTTTAATGAAGGTATCAGAAGAATCTTATTGTCTGGGGATTAACACTTTTTTTTTTCTTAAAAGCCATTATTCAACATTGACTAATGAACGTATTGTATTTATTTGTGTTATTTTTGGTATTCTCTTCATGTTAATTGGCTGTTCTCATATTTCTGCTTTTTATTTATTTATTAATGTCTGTTTTCTTTCTTTCTTTTTTTTCAAAATAGGGCGTTTCAATTACTTCAGCTTTTGCCGTGGAGTTGGAGGTTACGAACATTTGTTTATTTCAGCCCAACTTTAAACTTGAGACCGAAAGAAGTGGGAGACAGATGCATAGCTGGTTTAGTTATAACTTATTTTGCATTTTTATGCCCTTACAAAACACTGTGTTAAACAGATGTATATTTAGACGTATCAGAAAGCGTAAGGTATAGATACATGTAAATAATGGTTTGCATGTGCGCATTACATGTAATATGTTTTGGGGAAACTCTCATACATTTGTATCACTTTTACCCTGATTTACAGTAAATAATTAAAGGTAGAGACAGAATCAGGTTTCACTGAAATTAATTTAAAAGATTACTACGTACATACGTGGTGCACCAGTTACCTAGAATTACTCACTTTCCTCTTGCTGATTAATGTCTTGTTGATCCATGGCTGTGTAAAATGCTGCTCTGCGATTGGCTGCGTTGGTCTTATAAAAATTGGAATCATCAGTTTAACAGCAAAACCATTACAAATGTGCTGCCCTGCAAAAACGATAAAACAAGAGGAACAACAGAAACCGCAAGAAATCTTTTAGCTCATCTTCCATGTTTCGATTTGTACATGAACCAAATTGTGTGTCCAACTGGCCAAAAAGAAGCTCTCTTAAACTTTGATTATCTGTATTAATTAACCCAAAAGTTTTAAATATCAAACACTTACTTTGTCTTGTTTTTTTTTTTTATCAATTTCCAGAAACAGGAGGTTGAGGCAAGATACTAACTCTGCCCTGGCAAAATATGTCCAGTTTAAATTTCCCTAACAGAGACCTCCGCTGTTCAAACTAAAGGTGTGAGATTGTATGTTGGATAGTTTTACACATATGACAAGATTTTCAGTCCTTTCACCGAGTGAAGAGAACGTGTCTAGAACACTGGCAGAGAAATCGGGCGAGGCACGCTGCCACATGGCCAAAGACTGTGAGACCACTGTTGGCAGCCTCAGAGGGGATGGCTGCCTTCCAATCTCCAACGACGACTGAGTGGATGAATAGATCTTAGAGCAGTTTGAATTAGAAAATATAAATTTAAAATGAGGAAATTGATATTTAATACTCTCCTTAATTTTTAGACGTGGTGGTTCGATTTTTTATTGCGTCATACAAAATCCAAATCGACAAATCGCATCACAGTTGTCCAAGGTTCAGTGGTGCACTGCATATTTGAATGAATAAAATTTAAATGCAGGTGTTTCCCTGAGTGCGTTTTTACAGATGAAAAAACTATAAATATGTGATAAAAATTTAAATATTTTTTAATTTTGTGTATTCAACAAAATAACTGCTAAGTAATTTGTTAATTACTTAACAAAATTAAATAATTGTTTAATTACTGCATACCTGGAATGCCACAAAAGAGCTGCAGTTTTAGAAATTGCTGTTTCTTATTAGCCGTCGTAATTTAAACGCATGTCAAAGTTACTCAGATATTTACCACTGCCTATTTTTCTAGCTTCTTATACATCTGCTGTGTAGACAAAGCTGTTTTTTGACTTCTTTATAAGATCTGTGTTATTCAATTGCCATAATTTTATGCCTGATTTGTGCATATATGTTTGCCTGTGTGCGTAACCATGAGAATCCTCATTAGAGGCAGCCAGAAATACCCAAACAAGGAATGATCAAAAACAAAAAAAATAAATTAAAAGCTGGGGGCGGATGCATGTTTTGGATGGTCATTCTCTTTTCCTTCCTAAATATTAAGGCTTTTTGTTTGGGAAAGCCCCTGACTCTTTGTGACTATGGAAGATGGAGTACACACTGATTTATTCTCGTCTGAGGTCAGACGTTAAAGACCTCAAAAACTTCCTGCTTTGTAAGAGAACTGGGGAAAAAAAGTTGTTACTTCAGCAAACACTGGTGTGACAAAGGCCAAACTGATAACATGAAAGGCTAATATATGGGGATTAATATTGTTCATTTGTGGGTAGCGTGTTTTGAATTGTATACGTATGTATGCTTTTGTGTGAGCAGCCAACCAGGCTCTAATAGCTTTGTGTGTGAGATAGAATCGACTGTACGGCTCTGACAGTGAAAAGAGGATAACAGGGAGATGAGGAGCACAGAGGAAAAAGAAACAGAGAGAGAGGGAAAGAAGGAGAGGCACTCAGACACTCATTAGGCTCCAGACGCTATCTGGAGTGTGTCAATAGAGTCATGTTAGTGGGGTGTTAAAGCAATGACCAAGATACAGTGAGAGAGGTGGGGAAAGACGGAGAGAGAGAGAGAGAGAGAGAGAGAGAGAGAGAGAGAGAGAGAGGGGAGAGAGGGGCAGAACGGGAAGGATAAAGCAAGCGCTCCCCCACCATCGCAGCACCTGTCACACCTTGAGATAATCATCCATCATGTCTTGCCAGTGACTGGAGAGTGTGTGGTCCTTTTTAATGGTTGCCATTGACACGATTCGTCTTCCCCGCCACCCACAGCCTGTCACCAAATTGCTACTGTTGCAGCGGGGATACATTTTATTGCACCTGTGCTAAGATGAGATGTGTGCATTTCTGGCTCTGAGAAAGGTTCGCCAAGGAAAGTGTGATTTCTGTGCGTTGATAGAAGGTAAGGAAAGTGGCAATTTCTATTGTCAAAACCCAGGAAACTTGGGCATTCCTCAACAGATCAACTCTGAGCGTGACAGAAAAGAAAGAAGAACCTGAAGTTTCAGTGACGCTGCGGAATGAAGCTGAAACATAAGCACTTGATTTGATAAGTGCATTCATTGGCCACTTTATTAGGTAAAGCTTCCTACTACCATATCGCACTACTACCATATTGCCCCACCCCCAATGTCTTCAGAACTGCCCTAAGTCCTCGTGGCATGGGTTCAACAAGATTTTAGTACATATTGTGACGATTGCATCTTTTGCACATTTGTTGGCTAGCCATCCATGATGGAAATATGCTATTTGATCACATCCAAAACCAGAGCTCTTGGATTAATATCCCAAAACTGTGGAGGCCACTGGAGTCCAGATACTTATTGTCATGTTCCCGAAATCATTTTGCGATGATTTCAGTTATAAGACATGGTGCATTACCCTGCTGGAAGTGACCAATAGGAGATAGTCACAATGTGGTCACAGAGAGTTGGGCATGGTTGGCAACTATAATTGTTTTTTTGTGACACCTAAATAATGTTCACTTAGTACTTAGTCATCCAAAGTGTAGTAATAAAATATCCCCATTTTATTTCATTATAAAGTTAGCGTCTAATTTTGTTTATGACAATTTTTTCGTCCTACCATCCATCTAGTCTAGAGGAAGTGAAGATTTATCAGAACAGGCAACATTTTTGAAATCAAAGATGGATGAACCTGTCTAAATTGTAGACTCACTTTCCTGTTTTTAGCAAACAGAAGTGTGTAATCAGGACCTTTATTTGTATCCCCTGTATGTGTGTTGGTGTTATCCACCTATCAACTCAAACCAGGCTTCCCATTTTCCTTTTATTTCTGATATCAACCAGGTATTTGTGTACACACAACAACCAATCAACTGATCTTTTTCAAACAATTATCTCTAAGTATAAAAAAGGGTTGTGGATAAAATCTAGATGAATTTCAGTAGATTAGCAAGTTTTACAATACTCAGATCAGCCCAGCTGACACCAGCAGTCGTGCAATGTTCAAAGTCACTTTAAATTTTATTCCCCACATGGCTCATTTTAGACTTCAGCAAGTAATCGACATGCCTTGAGTTGATTCCATATCATTGACAGATTTGGTTTTTGTTTTAGCAACCATTTGTGCAGGCGTCCCCGATAAAGGACTCGGTGAATGTACTCTGCACTTTAACCAAGTTTCCACATGTTTTTACAACAAAAGCGATGTCTTGAGCTGGAAGCTAGAAGTCTGAACAAAAGAAGTATACTGTACAAAGAAGTTGTAAATGTGGTAATCTGTGGTATGAATGAGGAGATATGTGCCTCACCAGGACCTTGCCAGGTCTGGCCCCAAGGAAATTGCGGTGAGGTGAGCTCAGACACTGGAAAAGGCGTTAATAGTGGATCTAACATGACTAGATGTCCCGTGGTGCAGCTAGGCACGCGAACGGAAGAGGCCTAGCTAATAGGAGAACTTCGGTGGGAGGGTGGCACACACCCAGGGCCTCTGGCGGCCCTTCAATAGAGGACCGCAGAGATGCCTGCCTGCTGTGGTTTCTGGGTTTTAGATGATTCTAGTTTCAGGTGACATGCCTCATGCTCTATTAGCAGACTCTTCCGACCACAGTTTTCTTTGGCAGCCGCACAGGTCGAGACTACAGCAGCTCTGAGCAGAACCAGTTTTCCACACGGCATCTTTCTCCTCTTCAATCATTTGCACACACACATACGCACACACATAAATAAACATATGCAGACACACATTTGCATGACCAAATCTATATATTTTTTTATATATTTTACACATTCAGACACATAGTCAAACATGATCATGTACAGATACTGACAGACAAGCCCTGCCGTTGGGCTCACCAGTAAATAGTCTCTGTTGATGTACATACTAGGAGCCCAGTGCACATGCACACTCATACACACCCTATATTTTGTGCTGAACCAATAGTGTAGACATGGTAGCAGTGAAGGATTGAGGCTCCAGTGGTGTTTGTTAAGTACAGCGCTGTGTCCAAACATCCTGCTCATTCCTATGAAGTGGTCGCACACTGGTCCTCTCTCTCTCTGCCAGTTTTCAGCACGCTGGCATACAGTCTGGGTGGCATGGGGCCTCAAGTCTGAGTCAAAGGTCTGTCTCCGTGGCTCATGCTAGTCTTCCCTTGTTCTCTGTTTACCTTCTGTGATCGTCTTGCTGTCAGTCCCGAACTGAGAGCAGACGGCAGAAATGTGTTCTCTTTCAGTGGATCCTGTGAGTTGATAACACAGCTATGTAACAAATGTGTCATCTTCGTCAATTTGAATGGAAATCTACTTCCCCTACTGTAAGAATGCTGACTTTTGTCTTTTGTCGATATGTCAAGTGTATTATAAGACCTTGTTTTTTATGCACAAAAGCATGCTTTGTGCTGTTGAAAGTATAATTCCCGTAGTTAGTGTTCAGCAGCAGTTCCAAGAGATTTCCACTAGCGATATCTCAATCATCATCCAGTTGGATATTGGCATCCTCTGAAAAACCGCATTGTCCTGCATCACTTAAACTGTGCTCAATCCAAAATTTGGAGATACTTTTACATGATTTAGGTTTAAACAAAGGAAAATTATCCATTACTTAAATGACGAGGACTGAAATCTGCACAGCATGTAGTTCTTGCTGCATGGAGAATGTTTTAAGCTTCCACCAGTTTGGTTTACACACTATATTAAAGCAGCCATGGAAATATGTTGTTATTTTTAGTGACTGAAACAATAAAGGAAAAATCTTTACTTATATATATTAAATGCTAAGCAAAATAAATAAAGAGCCTAGCAAGCCAGATTGATGAATGATAATATATTTGGTTGAAAGGCTTTTGCAATTTAAAAACACAATTTTAAAGCCACTTTCAAACAATGTCATAAAGTCTTGTAAAAATATTCACACCTTGAACTTTGACATTTTACAGGCAGAAACCTCTGCATGTTTTTCATTTGGAATCTCGTATGTGAAACTAATACAAAAAAGTGTGAAACTGAAGAAAATTAGGCAAAACGGTTTTCAAAAACTTTTACAAATCCAGTTATTGTAGAATCACTTTGTATCTTAATTACACCAGCAAATTGTTTGAGTTAAGTCTCTACAAGCTTTCCACATCTAGAGACAAGAATTGTTCTCCATGTGAACAGCAATTTCAGAATTTGCCACAGATTCTCAATAGTTGGGTTTCAGTCACATTATTCTTGCACCGTGTGAATGTGGCTTGATTTCAGATGGTGGACAGGAAGTAAAATGTCAATGAAGGCAACTGTTGCAGAGATTCCATATTGCAGCGCTTCAGATCCAACTTCAACATGAAAAATTTTGGACATCACTTGTCTGTCAGAAAGAGTTTGAAAGAACTGAAATATTTGCCAACAATCAAGGCTGTTGATGTCAAAAGTCTTTAAATTGTCCTTTAAACATCCTCTTATACCAAACAGCAGACAAAAGTCCATCAAAAAGCCTTTTAATCAAACATTTTTGATCAACAGCTCCATGATAAATATTGCTTGGTTATTGTTATGGTGAATGTCTTTCACATACTGTTTTGTCAGTGAAGATGCTTGCAGCTAGCAGTTGCAACAAACTGGGAGTGCTGGTTACACATCTTACTTTGATCATTTATGGTCCATTTCCACTGATCAAATCTGATTGTGCCACCAGTAAACGCTCCTCCAGGCTCATCCATGGTTACTCAGCTGACAGGCCAAGATGGCCTCAGCACATTTTGACCATCTTTGTTATTCTTCCTTTAGCTTTATTCTCTGCTCTGATTGAAGAAATATCTCATGTGAAAGCAAGCTGTTGGATTTTTGGGGTTTTATAGCACATTCACCATTTTATAGCACAATAAAGTAATTATGTTACCTTAAGTTGTTAAAAGATGTGCGTACATATCAAACACAACTTAAAAGTTGACTTCACAATCTGAAATTGTCCTAAGAATCTCCTACACTTTCCAACACTGTCTAACACTGTGCGCCATCAAAATGCTTCTCATTATGCTGTGAGCAACCATTCTTTGAAGGGTTGGAGGGTTTGCTAAATTGCAAACACTCCACCTTGCAGGTGTTTGCTAAATTGCTCCTGCAACTAGTCTGGTGGAGCTGAGAGGGGAATGTGCTGCTCTAAGGAGGAGCTTTGTGGAAATAGGCATCCGTTTGTGAGAGCAAGCATGTAGGCACAACCGAATACCTCTGCTGGGAGATTGACGGATTACTCAAACATGTATGAATTAATCCAAACAACACTCTAGGTATGTTTTTGATGAAGGAATAACATAACATGATGTACATATAGTAAGAGTTGAATTAACCCCCTTAAAATGTAAACTTTTAAAGTATAATTCCACCACATGCAGCAAAACAATTGTCAGCGTAGCTCTGGGTGCGTGTTTGGAGTTATCCTTCTTAAAGGTGGACTTCTACTCCAGTCTTTATTCTTTTGTGGTTTCTAACAGGTTTCTTGGCAACATTGCCCTGCATTTATCTCCATTAATCTCCCCATTAGCTTGGATCGGCTTTCATATCCCTGCTAAAGAAAGGCATAACCACAGCAATGTGCTTTTGGTTTTGCACCACATATAGTATTTTGCATAAGAGAGAAAAGTTTCATTGAACTCTCATCAGACCAAATAAATTTCTCCTACATGTTCAGTGTGTTCATGATTCGGTTAGTAGTGACCATCAAATGCAACCTTTTATTGCTTCTATTAACAACTGCTTTTCTACATGGAGGCCAGGCTTATGGAGTTCACAGCTTAGCTGCTCTCTTGACAGATTATCCCACCTTTATTTTGGATCACTGCTGGTCCTCCAGAGTTACCGTGGACGTGTTGGCAGCTTCAATGCTTAAATGTCTCCTTGCCATCGATATTGGTGGACTGAGCTCTGCTTTTTTATGACATTCAACATTTTGGAAATTGTCGTGCTTGTTTGTAAAATGTGACAGTAAACACACAAAACACACAAAAGTTTCTGAGTGCAATATGACAGAAGTGAAAAGATTTAAGGGGTATAAATACTTTGCTGATGCACTCTCCTGATTCTTTAGGCACTTAAAATCTCACCCAACTACACATATGCTGCCAGATCCTTTAACATCCCTTGAACACATGTGTTAAATGCATGGCAGTCCCTTTTAAAACCATTTAAAATGGATTGTGGCATGCTGTAAATTAAAAAAAAGATTCATGTCTAAAGCTGAAAAGAGAGAGGCACCGGGGTAGGTTTCTTGACTTAAAGAGAGATCATTTTGACAACGATGCGGGTGTTCCTGCGTCGGTGCTCTGATGTGCAGCTGTTTATGTCGAGCTGTATATTTGCTGTATAATCCGCATGGAATCAGATTTTCAACAGAGGATATTTTCATCGAGGATGATCTGATTTTAATGAAAGCTTCTGTCACTCACAGGACAAACCTGTGTAATTTTTTATATGTTTTACATCGTGTCTTGGGGTGGGAAATGGTTCAAGGCAAATTTGCACGTAAGGCTAACATGAAGAAAACTCACAGATACACTCAAACACACTTGTGAACCTGTGTCTATAACACAGTAGTGGTTTAGTAGTTCACTGAGTCACTACTTTTTTAAGGTGGTGCTACAAATAGTTCTGTAGTTTTACAAGTTTGCTAAAACTTTAGGTCATTGTTGAAACTATATCAAACAAAATCATAGACAAATATTTTTGTTTTTGGGTTTGCAGCCATAAGTACATTGTATCCAATCTCCAAAAAAAGATTTAGGATTACAAAATCCTTGATGATAAATAACCTGCACCTGTCTTTTACGTGTTGCATGTCTCTAAGCTGTACATCAATTATCAAGAAAAATAGGCATTCAAATTTTATTTATTGATTATGCATAAAATTAATAGCTATGTGTAGCTTCAGTCCTTAACTAAGTGAAAAGAACTTAAATAATTCATTTGAATAGTTAAGCAAAAACAGCTTAACACAAAGCCTAGATAATTGACAAAAATATAAACTTTGTGTTAAAGTGGATATATTATGCTTTTAACAAAAGTGTGTATTATTTCTATCTCCATGCTTTATGACAATACTTAACTACAATGAAAAGCTAACAGCTGCGTCGTGGTTTACATTAGTACACGTTTTTATTTGCAGGTACAAAATGGAGGTAGGAACGGTCGAAACATTGGTGCTTGAGCTGTTTGGCACCCAACGTTTCCAAACAGCGTACCTGCATTGGACATTAGTCCAAAATATGTAATTCACTCAACAAATCACTGACAAAATAACAAATTCTCCCAACACTTGCTCACAAAAGGACTGTTATAGCTACAACCAAGCATGCTCCCTTTAAAAGTGGTTTGGCTCTGATTTTCTGGGAGCAGCCCAACGAGCTGGCTCATGTGACCAACATTGACGATGGTATTTACATTCGGCTCATGGTGAGGTGTTTGCTGAGAGGGATAATTTGACAGTCAGATAAACAGACAGACAGACAGACGGATAAACAGAGTGTTGGCTCTGGACAGAGATCTCACTGTCAGTCTCACTGCCACACTGTTCCTCACTCATGCCCAACAGCCACGGGGCAATATTTGAGCAGACAGTCAGCAAGTCTTCCAAATATTGAACAACATGCTGTATCTGTTTTTTTTCCAAGCGGGGTTTGGACCGGCTCTCTCTGTTTGCTTCTTGATCGTCTTCTTGTGGCGTAATACTGCCTGTGGGTAGCTTGAACAAGTCTCTCCTCGTCCCTTCTTCCTCCTTGTCCTTTTTCTATCCAGCTTTCTGCCCGTTGGATAACAAAGGATATCATTTTAACTTTATTGTAATATAAATGATCTTATGAAATTCAGAATGTTTGCTTTTTTATTTTTATTTAATCATCATAATATAGTTCTGAAATCTACACAGTAAAAAATGCCAGTGTTGAATTAACACCCACAGTGTTAATTTTAACACCGAAAAAGTGCGTATATGTGTCCAAGTCAGCTGGTGTTAAAGTAACACTTTTGAAAGTGTTAAAAGGTTGACACCCATTTTATTGTTAAATTAACACCAGACATTGTTAATATTCAACAACACCGAGTGTCATATTAACATTACAACAGTGTTGGTGTTAAAATATAATGTTAAAACTAACACCAGTGTAGTGTTGATCATAAAATATAATGGTGTCAAACAAGGTAAATAATTGACCCCACAAGGTGTAAATATCAACCAAATCCAGAGGAGAAAAAAATATTCAAAACGATACACAGAAATGGAAAGTTCAACTTTTATTAAACCCATTTCAGAATTACAGACCTCCAATGCACAGCTTATACAAAACAGTAGCGGGGCACAATATATGTTCTTTCGTCATTATCAGCCGAAAACTGCCTGTCATAAGGTTGATAATATATCAGAGTAGAGACACAAATAACAGCAAACACATCATCCACAATCTCTATTCTGAAAGCATTCAGATGATCATCAAAACACTCTGAAATGACTTTAGTAGTCACAAAAAATGCTTCATCATCCTTGATTATGATGTTAAGAATTTTTTGAAAAACAGGCATTTCATTTTCAGTACTTGTACAGACAATCATTCCAATGTGGTATTCTGTTCCAAAGCTTTTCACCCATGAAGTTGTGGATACACAAGGCACATTCAAACTGGGACAGGACCTTAAGACCTCACTGCAATCTAACTCACTTGTTTGGTAATCTTTAAGACTGCCAAACTGAAACCTTTGAAAGTAAAAATTCTCCCAATGAAAAGCCAACTGCTTCTGGTGCTTCTTTACTAGTGTTTTAGTTATATTCTTAAAGTTCTTTACAGATTTCTTGAAGAAATTGTGTTTACCTTCAAATCTCATACACCACATATGGATGAGTGGTCCTATTTTTCTGATGCATCTGGGATAATGAATCATCAGATGATGTTTTGGAATCAACTTCTTATCTGTAAATACAGACTTAAAGAGTCTATGATGGTCAGAAATCAAATGCTTTAAGAAATAAGTCATACCATCTGTGATTTTTGGCGAGAATACAATATTGACAATTTGGATCAAAAGAAGAATTACTCTCCAGTAACTGTTGTTCCTGTCAATTAGATCTCCAAAAATCAAAGGTGTATTGCGCAAGAGGCACCATGACTGAATAGCATTGAGGCCCAGGTCATTGGTACCATCCATTTTGACTGCACTAGGTCTGTTGTTTCTCTCAAGGTATCCGTAGTTAAAGCTCTGTATTCGTTCTGAAAGGGTGTTTAAATCTATGGAAGTCCTAACCATGTACTGAAAAAGAAGCTGAAGCTCATACTGCACAACACCTTCCAACAGGTCATGCATAATATCAACTGCATAGTTGTTTGAACAATGAAAATACTGTAGTGCATTAAGAGGACACTCTCTTTTTACACCAAAAGAATGTACAAGAGTGGGATTTTGTGTCACCCCATTGCAATGTTCTGAATAGAGCTCTTCTGTGCGAAAAATTAGGTCTTGGTTATCCTCACTGAATACTGACTGAAACTTTGTTTTATCAGTTAAACAAAAACCGACAACAGTAAGTTGCACTGAATGATTCAACAAAACCAAAAAGGCTATGCAATGCCAAATTATCACCAGTAACCTGAACAACTGAACCTCTTAATGGTACATCAGAAAATGGCACCTTAACACCTTCCGTCTCAAGACATTTCAAGTCATTAATAAGAGGTTCCAAGATGGGACCAAAACCATACTTCTTCAAGTCTTCAGCATGAAAAAGAGAAACAAGATGAATGTTCATTAAAACTGAATTTAGCTTAGCTGGCAAGTTTCTTAAAATAAAATAAATACAACCAAGTTTATGTGAACCCCTTTTGGGTCCCAGAGGATTTGCTGTTTCAAAATCATCGTAATACAACTGTATTTGGAGTGCATGTTCTTGCTCTGAAAATAATGAGTGATTTTGGAAATAGGAACCATCACTGATGTCTCTATATATCCCATCTTCATGGCACTTTACTTGTTGAAAGCAAGTACTTAGTTCCTCATTGGTAAACAATGACTCAAGAGTTCCTAAAATAGGTACATACATAAATTTGTCATTAACAGGAATTTGACTGTAAACACCTGTTGTTTTATGCAAACGTGTATCATAACGCACTCCAAGGACATGCTCTATTGGTTCAACGATTTTCCATTTTTTTCAAAATACCTTTGCCTCTTTGTTTCAGTGTTAAGGTGTGTGAATGGATTTTCCATGTTCTCAAAACATTCTTTGACTTTGTTTAAGGTTTGCTCATTCACTTCAGATGAAAGACATGTAAGAACAGCATCCTGTGCTTGAATATGAACATCATTAACAACCTCTTCCATTGAACAAGTTAAAGACTGCACAATATTTTCAGAAACTCCAGACGCTTGAACTTGGGCAATAACAGAGCTACACATGTCCATTAACTGCCTCTTTTTAGGAATACTTTGTTGACTAACAGTACTACTCAATGGGTCATCAGCACAAACATCACTAATCTCAACACTATCTGTTCCAACATTGTCCACATAAACAGAATCTATAGCAATAGTGTCTCCATGTGCTTTCATCAAGTGCTTCTTGAACCCAGAATATGTGTAAAAAACTGATGAACAGCTATGTTCCCCACATTTCAAACGCAATTTGCACCCTGGATACAAAGCATGACGAAATTTCAAATGCTGAAAAAGATTTGAAGAATTTCTGTGCTGAACCTTACAAATGTAACATATTGGCATATTTAAGTGTTGTTAATTCTCACTCTGATTTCCTTGACTCTGGGGTTCTCCTTTGTTGTTGCCACATCAATCCCATAAACTGTTGTTTGGATGAATGTGTAGAAGTTGAGGAGGGCTGCATCGTAGGACACGGCAAACACAAAGTGCGCCTTAAAAAGTTCATCGAAGGCAGCCACTGCAGTCTGTGCCACACAAGGAATGGGCTTCTGATCCAGGATGACGTAGAACTTCTGAATACTGCTCTTCTTTTCTCCAACACAGAGGAGGAAGGGCTGTGCAGATCCAACTTTGCCAAGGAATGTCGCCATGCTTGTCCCCACCTAAGATTGAGAGACGGCACATTAGACATAATGGTTTTAGTTTCTCTCAAGCAACAAATTAAGAACACTTTCCACCTTCCTTTAGCTGTGAACATCCCACAAAAGGGGATGCAACTTGCAAGGAAACTCCTGTGAGCTTAAGTGAAAAGATCGGTTCTAATGGGCTCATACAATTCTTTGTGCCATTTAATTCCCATAACCAATTTTTTGTTCCATTTTGTCATAAAATTAACCCTGATCCCTCCCACTCCCTCCAAAAATAACTATAAATTCATAATACAAATAACACCAAATAATGACTTTACATTTAACAGTCTTGTAAAAATGAGATCAATTTACTTTAAGTGAAGCACAATTCATGTCAAAAATATACCTTCATAAACTTCACAACATGATCAGCTGCCTCAGTTGCACTGATTTTTACATGTTTCCTCCCTTTGGCGGTTGGAGGCAGGAGATGAACCAGCAGGAGAATGGCTGCCATGTCGCCATCCCATTCTGATAAAATCATAACACAAGCCATGTTTAGAATTACCATATGAAAATGGATACATAGAAAAAAACTGTTGAACATATTTATCTATTAATATGTACCATAATCACGTGATTCCTCCTGAGCAGACAGAAGGTCATCCAGGTGATTGCTCAGTCGAAGGCTTTTGCTGACAGTGATGACCTTTGGTTTGTAGAACGTTGGCCATCTTGCAATGAACTTCCCGAGATGTCTTTTCCAAAGAGCATGATGAAGTCCTGCTCAATCTAGCAGAAGAAAAAATACCATCAAAACCCAATTCAAAAGTTTAGTTAATCAAATCTGAAACTTTCTCACCAAGCCTGGTGTATCCAAGAATCTTGGGAAGTGATCCAAGATGAGTGATGACTGGTCCAGATCATGGAGCATATTCTGTCTATGCTTAAATGTTGCCTTCATTTTCTCCTTAACAACATCCTGGTCTGATGAATGCTTCATTATGGACATTGCTTCTTTGCATCCATCACCAAACAGCTGTTCAGATGTTGAGGTCTCCCTCTGAGTTTTCGGCCCACCTTGATGAACAGACCTGGAGCTCCTCTTGAAGTCACAAGCAGTGCTACGCTGAATGGTTTTCAATCGATAGGCCAGGTAGCCCTGTCCACTTTGGGGATCGTAGAAATGCTCCTATCACATAATAGAAAACACAAAATGTCAATTACATTTTGTTCAAAAGGACAGTTACAAGGCTAATCCACATTGTAAAAAAGAAATAAATCCAAACAAATTATCACCCAAGAAGAGAATCTTCAGGTACTCACGTAGCCAGCTGGTGAGCAATTATCTTTCAAATTGGGAAAGAGGGTGACAATTCCCAGGGCATAGGTAATGCGGACATTGACAGGAGGGACTCTCCTAAAAAAAACAATTCCATAAGAATATTCATATTTCACATAGGGGTTAAACAAACTCGCACCAATTAAGCAAAGATTATGAATAGAAAACTCATTCTCATTAATTTATCAAGATAGATATCTAGATTAAATTCTGGCCCCCAATCAGCAAGCTGAGAATTATTGGTACATACCCATGACTTTCGATCATATCCGCCACTAAAATATTGACAAGTTTCCTTCTTGTTTGATCAGAGAGACTTTTGGTCTTGTTGTATTCTTTTAATACATGTTCTCCCTCTGGTTTTTGGTGCAGAACTACATAGACAATCTGCAACAGATTTCACATGTCATCCTGTGATGAATTTTAAAATAGATCATTTCATTTCCCACCTTGACACAACTCACATCTTTTGCCATCTTACTGTCAGGTGGTCCTTCAGCCAGTCGTCTTCTCTGTGCTTTAGTGTTCTCTGTGATCACTGTAGAAGATGAGCTTGCTGTGCTTGAAGATTCAACTGACGAGGCTGACCCATCTTCAGAAGTGAAGGAAACGTCTGTTACCTCACTCTCGTCAATGACACCCACTGTATAAAGTTTAGAAGACTCATTAGTAAACAACATAAAACTTTATATAATTTTTAAATGCATTAGAAGGAACACTTGTTTTAATGCTTTTAAATCTTACCAAAGTGCTTAGCGACTACTTTGAAAGATACTGTAGCAGACCTCAAGAGTTCATCAAAAATATCAGCATCCACATCAACTCCAGAAGAGTCCTTCAGGTCTACACAGATTTCACTTGCCAAACTGAATTTAGCATGAACTACAAGGAAACAAAAATACTCATCTTAACATGCTAATTTATAGCATTTGGTTAGAACTGGTAAGGGACAATTACATTCATAATTAGAAAATATCTGAAATAACATTTTCAGACAATGAACTGGCAATGGTGGTTGAAATTGTACATCTTTAATTTTGCCCATATTGTTAGCAGACAGTTCACCAAAATTTGACACAAACATTTTTATGAAAATAATTAATAAGCATTCTGGATATGATGAGATAATGAAACTACCTTAAGCTTACTTCATTTAAATGGCAGCTGCCACAACAACATAATTAGTGCTCAACTTACCCTCGTGCATGAATTTCAAGTAATCATAGCAGTCATCTGTCACAGGAACCCGAACCCATTTCTGGACTGTCTGATACTCCACTTGAACCAGCATTTCTGCATAACAAAAAAAGGACACGGTCCAAGTTTTGACACCTTACAGATATTTTAAACCAATCCTTTATCACTTCCACTATCACTTTGAACACCTAAGCTCTGATATAAACTTCATCCAAGCTAGAGTGTTGAGCTAGCAAGACAGAATCCGCTTCCATATCCGCTAGCCGTAAAGTGGCATTTTACACTCTTGCTTTGCGACGCTATAGTCTACGGAGGCCTCTAGGGCTCATGGAGAAACATTTTTTTCCGCTATCTTTTGAGTTCCCTCTCAAAAGTTTAGCTTTACCTAGCAACACTTTATTGCAAAGTTGACGAACCACAGCCACAATAAAACCACAAATTATATAAAATTATATATAAAAATTATATAAATTGTTTTAAATATTCGACATTTATGTTGGATTAAAACCTTTATTATTATTATTTTGAGTTTAATTAACTGCTTCATTGAGGTAATGAACAACTTCGCCACGTAATTTAAAAAAAAGAGCCCCACATGCTCGCGGAGGCTAGCGGTTTGCAATGTTAGCTTTTTAGATACACACCACCAATATTTCAAAAAATACAACTATACAAGTATTTTACATGGTTTAAAATGACAACTAGAACTTACCAAATACAACAGAATTTGAATTTACCGTTCGCCTAGATTTGGCAAAACGGCGGGACCTTGAATTTGGCGGATTTTCCATCCAAAATGGTTTAAATATCGTGTACTCAAACTAAAAAGCACATTTCCAACGAAACAATAGCCATGTATGAATATTTAGCTCACCTTTAGGAAAGAATTGTGTCTTTCGTCTGCGAAAAGAAGCCGTACCGACCGAGTGACTGGGAGACAGAAAGTCCAACACACTCTGCAGCCGTTACAGCGGAGGCGGGGCTTAAGCAACACAAACCAATTAACACTGGAATTTAACAATGCAAATATGATGGAAGTTACACTGGCTGTGTTATTTTAAAGCTGTGTGATGTTAAAACAACACTCACACTCTTTATTTAACACTACACCTGAGATTTTAACACTGGCATTTTTGCTGTGTATCAGAGCCATATAGCTTTCACAATGTACACATTTAATCTTTGATATGCTCCTTTTTAGAAATGTTTTTTAAGAAACTTTAATAAATGGCCATATGTAAAAGAGTTCACAGATATCTTTTTTTTTTTTTACAGTATTTCATGTATCAGTTTTGTGTGGGCGCATAGTTTAACAATATCAGATGGTGTCAGTATGTCGTCTTTGTGTCTTTGCAGTGTTTGTGGATGTGTGTGTATCCACTGTGTGTTTAAGTACTTGTGTGAGCCCGTGCACATGTGTGTTCAGCGTTCCATGCCTGCTGCATCCAGTGACGTTGTCACACCTCTCCCGGTGTCCTGCTGAGTTTCCCGCGGCATCCTGAGGTCCTGGACGCTGTCTCAGTATCGCCGCTAAGGATGGTGGGCGTCTGGCACAGATAACACTCTGATAACTTACTGATGGACAGCCGGGGAAACTTTTTTCCTTTCTGCTCTATTTTCTTACCATCCCCCTCTTTACACCACACAAAACATACATTTGCTTTTTTTTCTTTATTTTTTTTGTTTTGAATAAGCAAAAAGTTTTTTCTTCGAGTACGCCAAAGGGAAAAATACTGAAAGCAAACTGTATTTCCTTAGTTTTTTCTTGTTTTTCTTTCAATTATCCGTCTTTCCTCTTCTCAATTATAGCACAACTTCTAATGTGAGCTGTATATCTTGAAACATAAGCTTTGAGTGGCTTTATTTTCTGCAAAAGTGTCATTGGCATTCTTTTATTCTCTCTTTGTGATGGCCTGTGGGGGAAAGGCTAATATGTTCTGTGTCAATTCACAGCATGAAACTTTTAGATCTATATAAGGTTACTCATTGCAGAACTTATTTTCTAAGAGAAAAGAGAAATACATTATTTATGAACTAATTCCCAGGCCATTGCTAATTGTTTATTTTCTTCACAATTGCTTTGATGTAACCAGCTACATACTTATAGAAGTCTGTTGAAAGATGATTTTTTTTCCATTAGACTCCCTTAATGTATAATTATTGTGTGTCATTCCGCTAAAGTTTATTTCAGAGCAGTGAGTTTTAGTAAATAAATTATAAACCCCAAGTCCTGCACTAAAATGTGCCATCATGCTTTCTTGTTTTTTTTTTTTTCTTCCTAAAGCAAAATTATTTAAAATTGTATTCATTGTATGGACATGTTAGTTCTTTGCAAATATTTATTTTTATGCTTTTTTTAATCCAATAAAGAAAACAATTTGTTATTGAGCTGAGTAACATCTTTTGAATGGGTTGACTTGCTCAATGTTTGTTGGTTGCCTCTGTCCCCCAGGCTGTGTCATCTGTAACCACAGGCTGGTTTCTAAAATGAAGGTAAAACTTAACACACCACCACCTTTCACACCCTCCACATGATGCTGCACAGTACTGGTTAGCTAAAAGAAACCTGCTAGTGCTTTATCATTGCTGTTCTAGTTGATAAGTTGAATAGTATGGAAATGGTTGCTTCTCTGTTTTAGACTAGATCAGGTGGTAAGATTTTGATTTGTTGTGTTTGTGCCAATAGTTTGACACTAGAAAACTGTGATATTTTCCACAACGTTAATACAAACTGGGAAGTCTAATAACTGTGGAAGCCCATTCCTTTCATTTGAAATGCAGTTCTTTTTTTTTCTTTTAAATTGAACATATTCTCATTAAGCATCTTTTCATTAAATTTAATGTTCAAATTAAACTTGCGGTGGTTGGACCTTATATAACCAACAATAAATGTTATTACAGGCAGAAAGCTGAAGTCTCATCCACACACTGTGAACATCCAGTTCGATGCCAATGAACTGTGTGTTTGCCAGGTTGAGGTATTTTGTACATATGGTCAGCCCCATCTCAGGCAGCTTCACCTGTCTAGACTTTGCGTTCCCAGCTGGCAGGCTGTAGGGAAACGGCCTCCTCACTGAGCTTTTACACAGAGTCATGTCGTTCAAATACCAGGGTGCCCAGTGGCGGGATCTGTAGCTCCGTTCTGGATATCAGCTTTCATAGGATCAAAGCACTGGCAGCGATATCCTCCCCCTCATCAGCCAAACAGCACCGCATATACCCAAGGGATGTGATCAGCGGATGGGAGTGAAAAGAGGGAGTGAACGAGCGAAAGCGAGACAGATAGACATAGAATGGGGTTTGAGGGTGGTGAAGAAGGCTGGAGGACAGGAGGGAGGGTGCAAGGAAAAAGGGAGATGTGAGCTAGGTTAGGGGCCTGCGGGGCTCAGGAAGATGGGAGTGGGTGAGCGAGGGTAGGAGGATGGAAAAGACGGTTGTTATGGATGTTTGAAGACAGCGGGGGGAAGTGCTGCTGATGGGAGAGCGAAGCAAGGATTGAAGGTGGGGGGCAGGGTACGAGATATCTGCGTGTAAACAAGACAGCTACATTCTCCTCATCATGTAGGGCCTGAGTTTCTAGATGGAACCCTAACAGCTGAGTTTCCCCCAGCTTTGCAGCATCTGGGTAACACTCCTTAGCCCCCCATAACTCCGTTACCTTCACCACTCTCTTTTTTTCTTTTTTGCCCATGAGTCTATTTACTCACCTGTTTGTTTGCCAAGAGCGACAGCGAACCACCCCTCCTCCACCAACAGTGCCAACCTAGACACCCTCTGCTCCAACTCCCCCAACTTCCCACCCCCCTTCTTTCTATCCTCTCTATCATCTTCCTTAGAGATATATGGAGCGAGGTGCAACACTTTCCTCTTCCTGCTCTCCTCCCTCTCTCCAGGCGTTTTTTGATTTCTCCTCTCACCTCCTCTTTCTCTCTCCCCCTTTCATATCCCAGAGTGCCTCTTTCTTCTGTTCGTCTCTTCCGATCGCAAGTTCTCCTCAAGGTATCAGTGTGTGGTACAGAGTTGTGGTGGAGTCTTTTCTTAAAAGTGCTAGCTCATTAAGGAGTGCGAGTGTTTGGATATGCGTAGTTTGTATTTTTAGTGTGTTTGTTTGTGTCGCTGCGCTGCGGCTGTGTTCGTCGTGTGTGTGCCTGTGCATGCGTGTGGTATGTGTGCGCGGTGGGTGTAAAGCAGACGTAGGAACAGTGCTGAGTCTGATTCTTTCTGTTCCATCGTGGCGTTCGGGAAGCAGAAAACTTTATTCCTGTACAACAATAACATCTGTTTACAGTGTTGAACATGCTGAGCGGCTGGCGAGGTGAAACAACAAGATGTTTAAAAAGTCTTTCTGCATAATGTAAGCATGTGGCGGTACAGTCGATGGTGCTATTCAAACTTTGTTGTAAACCCACTTTCTTATTATAGGTGAAGGCATTAGTGAAAGTGCAGACTGACGTCTGCAGCAAACGAAACGAGATGGTCTAATTATGACTAAAAATAAGAACCAAACCATATCATCAACACTCTAAAAAGTTTTATGTGAAAATAAATAGATGAGGCCAAAAATCTGGTAAATTTTTAGGATGAACTATAAAAGTATAAGGATGTTCTTAAGCAGCTGTGCTTTATTGGATTTATTTACACATCTCTAAAAAATGTTTAAGTTAAAAGAAATTGTTACAAACAGCATATTTCATGCCAAAGTAATGGTTCTGCAAAACAACTCTGTTTTTGGCTGTCTTTCGAGTAGAAAATAAAATAAATAGAAGATTTAAAAAGGCCAAATTGTAGGATTCTTCTTCCTTAATCAGTATCACAAACAAAAATTTGTTGGTCAACTAATAAAGTTGTTTGTTAGCACTTCAAGTATTGCTGGAGTCTTTGCCTTAGATTTTTGACCCTCTCCATGCTCCTTAGGCGTCAGTGAAGTTGTTCCTGAAACATTTCTCATTTCAACATTTTTTCCATTTACATTAAATTGAAAAGTGAGAAGAGAAAATGTGTTTAATATTTTTAGCTATATTTTTGTGTCTTTTGGAATAAAACAATAGGACCTGCAAAATCACTAGAAATTTACATTTTGTTGGATAACAGTAATTGCTCAGGGCAAATTTGGAAATTGAACATTAAAACTTAAAATCTTAAAATCCATATGTCATTCAGCCCAGTTTTTTGCTACATCGACTCCTGAAAACAGATTATAGCACATACACATGAAGAAACCGTTGCTCTCAAGTAAACAAGCAAGTTTACCTGCTCCAACCGACTTCCAGTTCCCTGTTCTGTTCCAGTATGATCATGTGCAATTGCCATGGTGCTTATGAGTATGTTTGTGTGATGCATAGTCTGGAGCATGAATATTGCAGCCTTAACCCAGTTCCCAGTGCTGGGATGTCCTGTCTCTACCGAATGAGACATGGTGTCATGTATTCTAGGTGGTTAACTGAGTCACAGTGTGCACTGTGATATTTCAAACCTCCTCCACTTAATTCATATGCAATCACGATTACCCTGACTGTAAACCGACACATGTGCATGCCTGCCCAATGATGGCTATTCAATTTACTTAAAAATAGCTTGCAAGTGTCTTTTTCATATAAGTTATGAAGATTGCTCATTTCAGAAATACAGCAGATTTCAGAAAACCAAGAGTCATGCTGACTTTATCATATTTTGATGTAACACAACAATTTAAAGTAGAATGACTTATCCAGCATGATAAATGTGTTACATGACATGCATTCACATGTATTAGTCTTTATGTACACATATAAACACACACACACACACACTACACAAATAAAGTAGAGCAGGATGCCTTAAGGTCAATCCTGTATGTGCCGAGTCTTCCTGGAAAGAGGAAGGTAGCGTAGCTTGCAGGCTTACTGCTTCAGATCGATAAAGGATTGCTTTTACTGCTGTTTGTGGACGCCTTCTCTCCACTGTGTTATTTTATCCTTCGCTGAGCTCTGTTCATTTATTGTTCATTTGCTCTGCTGTGTTGGTTCAATAAATCTTATATCATCTTTGTTTTCCCCCCATTACAAACAGCCAGCTTTCCTTTGCCAGGACCTCCACAGCCTGTCTGGTCCTCCTGAGCAGTTACTGCCTTCCCAGCATTATCCAGCAGGCCCATCTGTGAGTTGGAGAACAAGATTTGATTGAAGCACGGGATCTGCAGTGCTAATCTAATGTACATATGAGCAAATATGCAGCAATGCTTTAAATGAGCATTAAACCTCATTGAAATGTGTGAATATAGATAATGCATGAATCAGTTCTCTTCAGAGAACTTTGACATGAGTTAATTATGTTTCCTAGTACATTTTTGTTGTTTAAATCCATACAAATGTCTGCTGGACAAAGTCATTGCTAATTCTGTTTGCAGAGACAAATATTAACCGTTGAGAGAAAAGTATACTATCTACTAATCTTAAGGTCTCACCATCTTTCCAAGATTGGAGTGTAAAATGGTGAAAAAGATGTAAAATCTGAACTCTATTATTCAAAGAGAAGCTCTTGTTTTATTGTAGCCTAGTTCTCACACAAGTGAGTATGCGGTGTCTCCAACCACTGCATATTTGAAACCTTAAACAGACTCTATCCTCTATACTGTGAACACCAGTATCCCAAATATGATGTTGATGGGACAAATGTCATGTTTGGTTTTCAAAGGACTCAGGCACAGAGATCTTTGTTGATGTGAATATTCAATAAAAAGAAAGAAAGGACAAATATACTTATAGAGAAGAGAGTTGGTGGCCAGAGCATGTTACTGGGAAAAATCAAACAAACAAAACTGGGGTGAGCAAGAGAAGGGTCCAACAAGGAATGACTGAAAGTAAGTAGCTTAAATACTGGGGAGCTTGATTACTGAATGAAAAACAGGTGGCTGATTGGGACAGGGTGCAGCTGTGAGGAGAGACAGATGGATTGAAGAGAGAGAGAGAGAGGGAGAGAGAGAGAGAGAGAGAGAGAGAGAAAGAGAGAGAGAGAGAGAGACAGAGAGAGAGAGAGAGAGAGAGAGAGACAGAGGAGAGAGAGAGAGAGAGAGAGAGAGAGATGGCAGGAAGGAGCAAGGGAGTAAACAAATAATCTAACAGAAATAAAAGTGAGGACTAACCAGAATTAATTGCACAATAAATGGAGAAGACTGATCTAGATCATTAGAAAACAACTAATAATTAAGTCAAGGCACAAATAAAAAAAATCTAAACGCAAATAAAATTTTTTTATAAAGAAACTTATCAGCTGGTAGCAGAATTAATGTTACCACATTAATACCCTATTAGCAAAGGTTTGAACGGTGGAATCTTAAAATATTTGAGAACCCCTATCACTGTTGGATCACTTACCTTCATCACCTCTTTCGGAAATGTGATAATCAGTTTAATCACCTTTAATGCAGTAGGGCTACCATGTCCTACCTGCTCTGGAATAGCTAGCAATGATTGTGTGAGGAGATGGTGCAGCTTTAAGGACTAATCATGCAAGGAGCTATGATGTAAGTCACCATGCTTCTATCCATCCATCCATCCATCCATTTTCTTTACACTCTTGTCCCTCAGTGGGGTCGGGAGGTGCTGGTGCTTATCTCCAGCTAACGTTCCGGGCGAGAGGCGGGGTTCACCATGGACAGGATGCCAGTCTATCGCAGGGCAACACAGGACAAACAGTCATGCACACTCACACCTAGGGGCAATTTGGAGAGGCCAATCAACCTGACAGTCATGTTGTTGGACTGTGGGAGGAAACCGGAGTACCCGGAGAAAACCAACGCATGCACAGGGAGAACATGCAGACTCCATGCAGAAAGACCGGGGCCGGGAATCGAACGCGGAACCTTCTTGCTGCAAGGAAACAGCTCTACCAACTGCGCCACTCTGCAGCCCACCATGCTTCCAATAATAAAATAAAATAAAATCGTTCACAGGGTGAATCTTTTACTACTGGGACCTTTACAGAGCATCCGTCCATGTCCCTGTCTCCAGCAGTCAATGGGGAAGAGGCTGCTGGGTGCACCCTGGACAGTTCACTTGTCCGTCATTGGGCAACGCAGAGACACGTGGGCCGGCCAGTCAGTTAGTTGCCAAATGGATGTTGAGGTTTTCCTTCTGAGCTAACTTCATTCAAAGCTGACTTATAGAGCTTTGCTGTTGCCACTAGTTTCATTATCACTGAGAAAAAAAGTTGTGTTTGCTGAAAAAGCATGCAGTCATCTTCTGCCAGGAACAATAATTATGGACAATAAGCAGCTTAAGCACAATAAACAGAAGAAAAACCTAATTCCAAACATTTTACATCTCATCCTTCCCACCACATTAAAGTCTAGTCACACTCATCCCACCAAAAAAGTAAATGAGAAAAGCAAAGAAATGTTTCTGTCCAGAAGACATGTTCAAGCAAAGTGAGCCAGGTTTGCCGGGGAAGCTGTCACTGCTCTCACAGATCACAGCCCTGGTGCCACCAGACTTTGTTTGTGTTTTATTTCCGTGCTTTTCTTGTCATGGCAACCTGCTCTGTTTTCTCTGCTGCTCACCATTCTTTTTTTTTCGTTATGGTCTCCCTTTTCTCCACCTCATCACCTCTTTTTCACTGTGTAAAGTGATTCTCCTGGTGCATGTTGGTCATTCAGAGATTTGTGGACTGGCATATAGATCGTGTGCCTGGTTTCTCCCTGAACCCACGCTCACCCCCACAGACAGAAACCCAGCAGGCTGTCGCAGTTCAACATGGCAAAAGACCAGGTTCTTTTTACTGCAAAGAACTTACATCTGGGTTCGCTAAGCCTACTGAAGGAAAGTGCTTTGTATTATATCACAAGCAATAACGAAGCAGTGGTTCCAGGTTAATTTGTGCAAGTCATTTCTTGCAAAATTTCGGTGCCATACCAACGAAAACAAAGCGAATGACATTTTTTGCCGTGTCCCACCACAGTTGTGATGTTTCTGCAAGCTTGCGCATAAGCATGACGACTGTCTCCTTGACATCAATATGAAAAAAAAATGTAATCTTTTTTTATGATAGTTTAACATTCATGGACAACTACGTTTTCTATGCATATGTGTGTACCTGTTTAGGTGTGTATTACGGGACAGGAGATCACCTTGACAATGGCCAGTCAGAGAGAGCCCTGGGCACTGAAATTGAGAAGGCAGGTTCATCTGCTTCCCAGAGGGTCGTTCTGTTCGGCAGAGCCATCCTCTGAGTCCCTTTAGACTCCCTTTCCTTCTGTCTTGCTTTCGTTCCTTTTCTGTTCCTCTCTCTGATTCTATCTAACTCAAGCACACACACGCACACACACACTTATGCGCGATCACAGCCCTCCAGCTGGGAGGTCCCAGGAGGTGGTGAAGCTCACTGACTGATTAGGTCCCAGGTAAAGCCTTGCCCGGGAGCTTGCTACAGAGCCAAAGTCAATGATGACGCTCACAAGAACACGCACCACCATTGTACACCTTTCTTATGCCTCCCCCCCCATATATTTTTTTTAACTGAATCTTCACACACGCGCGCACACACACATACACTTACAGACACATGCATATGTGTGCAGACATACCATCCTCCTCAGCCAGCTGCTCAGGCAGTCTGCTCACCTCTGGGATTTCATCATATTGCATATGATATAATGATATTATTCCTTCTATTTGCTGGCTAGTTAGTCACCTAGCCAAGTGGCTTACTTAGGAAATTAGGATACCATTATGGGTATATTTGCGGTTGTGAAATTGCTATACATTGGGACCGTAGATATGGAGTCTCACTTTGCTTTTGATATTTCTTTCTTTTAATTTTTTATGTTGTGTCACTTTTAGACTGCTTTTATCTTATTTTCTTTGTCTCGTACTCTTCTCGCTTCTAATCATTCTTTACGACAGACATGCCTTGAACAATAGGCTTCTTAGCACGGCATGGTGGATTCATAAACCATGCACCACAGTGCTAATCAGGAAGTTACCGGACAATGGCAGTGGCCCCCGCCAATCCACAAGCAGTAAAATGATAGCAGTCTCTCTGAATCTATTCTCTGCTCTTTGCCATTTTATAGTCTGCTAGGCTGTTGGTAGTTTGAAAGCTCAGACCGGAACCCCCCAATGCTATTTCAAGCTCTTTTCTGAAAACCCGCTATTGTGAAGGTATAATTACAGGCCCGTGCGCTGTGCTTAATTGTCAAACAATAGGGTATACACTTACACAAGGGTACACACATTACTTTCCATTGATGCACAGTTCATAAGACAAACACGTCTCTTTGTGTTTAAAGTGTCTGTCTGTCTGTCTGTCTAGTTTCAAAAACAAATGTCTAATGGAGTTTTTAATAATTATTGAATATTAAAAAATAATCACGACTGATATTTCAATATAATCCAAAATCTAAGTTTTTAAAATTTATTAAGTTGTGTCAAAATCAGTCCAAACTCGTGCGTTTTCCTCTTCAAAGCTGGCACACAATTTTAGTCTATTCCCTTCCTTGCACTGCCTTACCTGAACAATCATGGCTGAGTATCAAAATTGTGAGCAGGTGTTGAAAGTTTGAAAATGCAACATGGCATGACCAGAGTAGAACCAGCGTCACCCTCTTTGGTCGAAAAAGACAAAAGCATTTTTAGGATATTACGCCAACAACACGCACAAAGAGAACTGCCTTCCTTTGCTACAGGGTTTTGGCAAAAAAACAAGTAAAACTACAAAGCATTTTCCGTTAAGAGCATTTTTCAAACATTTACCTTGGTATAAAACCTACTAGCAACACACCAATTTATAAAATTGCAGACATCAGAGTGGAGGTTTTATTGTCATAATTATGCAGTAAGTATTTTTTGTCAGTAATGTCAACAATACAACAACAATTGATGGGGTAAAATTATGCTAGAAAAATAAGAGAAATCACACAGCTTTATGGTACAACTTTTTAAATGTCCTCTTTTCCCCCCATTACATCTTAAGACAAGTTAATAAAGTTTCCGATTCTACCAGTTGTGTGGGATGTTAAAGCTTTTTTTCATTTTCTCCTTTCCTGTTGTTACTTCTCTCTCTACTCCACTTCTTTTTCACAAACTCTGGTGTTCCTCAGTGGTCATAGCCCCATGTCTGACACTGATGGGTTCTGTTGCTCCGTTCACTGCTGTCCTCCTACGACAGGCACCCAGCTCCCAACTCTTAATTGGTGGAAATGCTAGAAGCGTCTGGTTATGGTGAGCGTTTTTTTGTCCACAATGGTGGCTATCCAGTGGTCTGACAGCTGCTTACCCATAACGTCATCTCCTTGGTGACAGAGTGAGCTCTGGTGCTGTCCTGCAGTATCTGTCATTCAGCATTACTAGCCATCCTAACAGAGGAGACAGGCAATTGTATGCATCTGAGAAATGAACCATCCACTTTCAAAGAAAAAGAAAAATTGTAATTATATAATATCTGTTATAAGCTTATTACAGCCACCAAGAAAAAAACACAACAAAATATTATTTCCAGCTGAGACGAACTCTAGCATTTGGGAAAAGAAGTAACAGAGAATAAAATATATGCCCTTAAGTTTAAAAGATTATTTCAACGGATCTATGGTGTGAGTATGACACTATGTACCATCTGTGTATGACTTTCTACTCTACCAAGTTTTTTATGTTGGGATTTCTGTGCTATATTTGTAAGACATGAGCAACTTCCAGACACTGCCTTTGTTAGTATTAGTTTTTATTCAAACTGATGATGCAACTCTTACTGTAAGCATGTACTGTTTTATATTTTTGCATTACTTTCTGCAAAAATACATTTAATTCCTGGCAATCTGACAGGAAAAGATCGTGAAGGATTAAAAGTGTCAGAAAACTGCAAAGATGGGGGAATAAAGCATTTGAGTACATTTCTTTTTTGTTACATGAGTCAAATGTCTTGAGTACATTTTTCAAAACAGCAATAAGCAAATTTTATTGTGATTTTGATTTTTCTGTGCGCTTGGTACTAAGAATGCACTAAGAATGCAATGATCATTAAAGGGATATGGAACTTGAATGAAATGTAAATGTGTAAGTACATTTACATTTCAAAGAACACAAGGAAAATGTTTTCTTTTAATATTTTCCTTGTTAAATGAAAATCTACAGTAAATAACTTTATGGATGTAGACTGATTTTTGTTTTCTTGGCCTGTGAAATATATTTTTTTCTATTCTCAGCAATTAAAACCAGGATTCGGGTCAAGCTCTTTGAAGACGCGCTTTACTTTTACCAAAGTTCAATAAAAAAAAACAAAAAAAACCGCTTGGGTGAACCAAGCCTGCTTTGAAATAAAACAGACTGGATTTATGTAGTCCTAATTACTATCAGATTAATAAGACAGACTAAACAGTGGCTATTAAGAGGCTCATACTTTGTGTAAATTCTTGACATTTACCAATTTAAAGGAATTTTAATTTATCAGTACACAAAGTCTCCATCCACATCAAGCGTCTGTGCTTATAGGTCAGTTTTGTATCATTCCCAAATCTTACCCACATTATTGAAGTAAGCAAAAAAGAAAAAAAAAACCCTGGAGTATTGCTTTGATTCTCAATGTATGTCTGAGAATGTTTTTAATCTATTGTGTCAGTCGTTTAGGGTGCATAAATGTTTGCTCTCACTCAGCACTGCCTTTTCTGCAAAGCTCCTTCTCAGAGCTGCCGGTCTCCAAGACAGGCTTCTGCCTCACAGAGCACCGCTTCCTCCACCACTCATCTCCTTCAGACTAGCAGCAGCAGCAATAAGTGGACACTTGGTGAAAAAGCACATCTGCTGAACTCATCATAGAAATGACTTGGTAGTGCAACGCGCCAGAGAATGTTGTAAATCAGAGGTTTCATTCTCGCGACCCGCAGGCCATTTGTGGCCCGCAGGATGAAAGAATGAAAGTATAATATTAGTGCGGCCCACACGGTGAGCGGACCTCTGAAGGAAGTACCCCCCCATCGTTCCTCGTCATGGCTGACATTCGGTGCTAGGCTAAGCTACACTGACTTTATGCACACTACGCTTGTAACAATAGTGCAGCGGATGATGGAACTGTCCGGTACCAATTGCCCTTCCCAAATGCCACGATCAAACGCAGAGAAAGGCAACTGCTACTGGGTTGTTCTGACAAGTACAAGCGGTAATGACGTCACGCGTCGAGACGTTCTCCATACATTGCTAGTTGGCTAAAGAGTTCTGTGAAATGTAGAACAAGAGCGACGTCAAGTGGAATAAACTTATGGTGCATTCACACTGCAGCCTAAAGTGACCCAATTCCGATTTTGTTTTCTTACGTAATGCGACCTGTATCTGATCTTTTCATGGCAGTGTGAACAGCATAGGTCAGACTTTTTTCGAATGCGACCCATATCCGATACGTATCCGATTCAAATGCGACCCAACGTCCAGGCCGCATTCATCCGAACTGAATGTCACTGATACTCAACAAATTCTGCGTCCTCATACGCGCAAGTGGGAAGAAAAACAACTATGACGGACTATAATGAGGATTCAGTTGTTAATATGCTGCTCCGGTTGGACGACAACATCGAAACATGTAAGCTAAGCTCCACCGTTAGCCTCCATGTTTACTTCTGCAAACACTGAACACTACTTCTTCTTTTTATGGCGGTTGGCAGAACACTGAGAACGCTGACGCTATTGCGCTCCCTACTGCGCATGCAGGACACTTTCATGTCGTTTGCCTGTTCAGACTGCAGAACACATACTGGTCGCATATGTGTGGCTGTGTAAATGGCCCAGCAAAAAAAAATCCGATTTGACAAAAATATTGGAATTGGGTCACTTTAGGCTGCAGTGTGAACGCACCCTAAATTTTTTCACACCCTCATCATGTCTTTATCAAAGCCAAAGCCTTCAGTTTATATATTGGAGAAATAATTAAATGTTGATGACATTTGAGGATATTTTTAAAATGTTTTTTGTGGAATCCTTTATGCGGCCCAGCCTCACCCAATCTCTGCCTCCAGCGGCCCCAGGGTAAATTGAGTTTGAGACCCCTGTTGTAAATGGTTTAAAGGAGAAACAGTATTGTGATTGTGGGTCATAGGTAGTGTCAGAAAGAGCAGGAGACAAAGGCCTAACTTCAAAATGTTAACTTGGAAAGTCAAACGTCTTTTCAGTCATGTTTGAGACACAAGTAGTTCTCTGCCTCTAGCAACCAACTAATTACCTTATTGCAGATGTGTTGTGTTTAGTGTAATGTTAGCAGTGTAGTTGAAGGTACACTTATATCCAACAGTGCAGCCAAAACATTGGGCCTTTTTACTTAAGACAGACAAGAGTGTGCCTTTGTGTGAATTTATGAAGTTGTACTGAATGATTTATTAGGCCTTTTTACTCATCTGGCGAAAAGGAGGAAGAAACCAATGAACCAGGTGGAACAGGTTTTAAAAATAACAAGTGGTTTATCGTTGAGGTTTCTTCCAAGTTAAAGGGGAAATGCTCTGTTATGTCTGTTTTTATTCACAAGCTCTGTGTTCATGTAAGGAAATTGTGATATTAAGAGTTGACTGTATGAAGAAAAAAAGCTCATGTCACAGACTTGCCACCCACCTTCACAGGGCAATCAGTAATTAATTATTATAAAATGTCTTTCTAAAAAATAAACTCAGTCTTGCATTTGAATATTGTACATTTCACACAAATTAATTTGCCTGAAAGATTTATGAGCGGGACATTTAGCATTTAAAACTGCTTGTCTTGATAGATCTTATTTTTCATTTTCAATGTTTTTTTTATTTTTTATTTATTATTAAACCAGATAAAATATGTTATTTTAAATCTCAGGAGAATGATAGACAATTCAAAATGTACTTAAGTTGCCTTTAACTACATAAACATGTAGACAGTTTCTTTTACTGTATCAGAATATGCCTTATATATATGTATATATATACATTTTTTTTTAAAAAAAGCAAAAGTTAAAAATAAGAACATATCTTTTAAATTGAGTTTGTCAGAAGTTTGGCAAACATATACAAGCTGGAAAAACTTAATAAAATAAGATAAACATGCATCTAAGTTCCTGCAAGATGGCACACATCACTTCGTATTTGCTCCTGTTTCTGATCCACACATGAGAAAACACAGCGGTGGTCATAGAGGAGAGGAGGCGGCCGAGGACAAACAGCGGGAGGCCACCGTTTTCAACCTGCGGTGACCAGTGGCTCCTGCTTGTCCGTGGCCTCACAGCCTTGCCTTCCGCACCAGTGGTTGAATGCAGGTATTCACGAACTGGATTCCGGTGGCCGCAGAACCACCTAGCCCAAATGGACACGGCGACTCTTCTAGGTAAATAGCTACTTGTGCCAACAAACAAACAAGTCAGCTTCTTTTCATGAGTGTAGCTGTGTCTGTGAATGGTGCTCTTTGGCATTGTTTCCCCCCGAGCAGATTTTACCCATCTAAAAATAAGTGCGGGTGTGCTGTTTTTAACTGGCTTAATAGCTTATGTTTTGGAACTAAATATTACCACTCGGTAAGAAATAGTGAGGCCACGCAGTCAGTATTTTCTTATAAAAAAAGAAAAAAGAATGAATTAACGGTGATCTGGGGGAAGGTTTACAAATCATGCGTTCACAGAAATATTATTCTGATTACACAAAGAAGTAAAAGCAACAAACATTTTAAACAATAGAGAGTAATTTCCTATCCTTCATGACTGAATTGTGTAATTGTTCAACATTAGGAGCCCCATTTCAGTAGTTGCTTTGCTGTGGAGGAGACTTGGCATGTACACTTGGTCAAAACTGAGGCCAAACAATAGTCTATAAAACAGGCAAACAGCTCCTGGGAGAGCAAACCACATCACAGAAAGAATACTTTCTAAAGTCAGACAGCCCTATCTCCCTGAATGCTGAGGTATAATCTTAGTTCTGCTAGTGATGTTTTTTGTTTTTAAGTAATTTTGTTCTATTGAATTGGCTGTATGCATCCCTGACATGCAAATCTCTTAATATCCATTTCCACATTCACAGAGATGCTTTGGTAAATATGTGCAAAATATCTTTGAACAAAGCATAAAAATCATATCTTTTTTTAATAAAAAAATATTCTTTGTGGGGAATATATTTCTTTAATTTTTACAAAATCACAGGCATCAAAATGATCTGTGCTTCTGACATTTCCTTTTAAATAAATGTCCATATTTATTATGTATACTTAACTTTTTTTTTCCAAGTTGATCAAAATTCCAAGTTTTTTTTAATGTGAAATGTATAGATAAGCCTCTTCAAATTGGGAAAGACAAGGGATCATTCTTTAATTGGATTGCCAGGGCCACCCGGCAATCTTTCCAAACATCCTTTGGAAAGAAAGAGATAAAGGTAAAACATTACTTTCTGTTTTTAAAGCAACTGAAGATTCTTGAGCTGGATTTGGTTTCGACCCAAAAGTGAGAATTGTTAAAGTATTAATGACTACGGTCTGGATTATATGTATTGCACTATACATTCCGGATTTTTCTAAGAATTATAGATTGGAACTGATGTAAATTGATCCAGATGGCAAAAACTATGTAAAATTGTTTCGCAATCCCTTAGTGATTCCAAAGTTAACCTCATTGGTGCGTTGCATGACTTGTGGAAATAACAGAGAAAACTTGGTCAGTAGATCCCATCTTACAGAGACTGATGGATGGAAAAATCTAGAAAATGGAGCATAGAGAATAATAGAAGATAAAGGAGATGTTTAACCACTATATGAAAACATCGGTTTTCATATAGTCTTCTTTCTAAAATATTGGTTCTCTTTTGACAAAAGTGATTTTTTTGTCTAAAAACATCCTAATGTTTTTAGACATTAGATAATGATTTTTTTTTTCAAAATTACTTTCAGCAAAAAAAAAAAAAAAAAAAATTAGGCCATTCTTTTAGGATATATACATTCTCACCTAAATCTCTTCAAACCTACAATGTTAGTAATCTATAGAACCTATAGAATAATATTTTCCACGATGCACAGTGATGATGATAATGATGTTAAAGTAATAAAATGAAACTGAACTGCAAAGAATAAAGCAGCAAAAGAAAGTGAGATTATGTAACTGCAGAACGGTGACTTTATGTTAACCCTTTTTATCCATCAATATATCAATGTTTGTGTATATTGTGAGCTGTAGGAAACGACTAAAAATCTGATTTATCTTCCATGAATTAGTAATTAGCCATCAGTTGTTTTAGTGGTGTTATAAGCTACAAAGTTATTCAGACCTAGAATTATTCCAAACAAACAGCTATAAACAGTGATCCACAGTGGTTTATACAATACCAGGGATGGGCATAGCAGTTTGTTAGTTTATTTATTTATTTATTTTTGATTAATTTCATGTAACCCCATTTCAAGATGGTTCAGTTTTTTTCTTTTGTTTTTTTTTCTGAAACACAACTTCAAAAAATTGTCTACTCAAAAATCATATTTCAATAAACAACGTTTAGGAAATTGTGTGATTTTTAAATAGTAATTCAAACATCTTTCTAGAGTTGTGATCATTGTTGCAAATCGTTTTTGCTTTGGAGTTTTTTGGCCAAATTGCAACACAGAAGAGCAAATATATAAAAACATCTTTAAACTGTACCTAATGTTAAGGGCAACTGCACCTGAGTAAGAGACGAAATCTGTTGATAAACTGGAATTTTTTATGACTAACCTTTCCACATGATGCATTGCTTATGACATTTGCAGTGACGGGTGTATTTCTGCAGGAACCTTAGCATTGTTTAGCTTTAGTGAGCAGTGGTCGACAGGCTTTCCACATTTATCAAGCATAATTGCTGCTTAAAGTCTTAAATTATTTATTATTGTGAGATCTGACAGTGCTGCTCAGAAGCAAATTGGGATCATCTTCCATGACCACCAAGGATTTGCAGATTGGAAGCAGAACTAAGTTTATTTCCTCAGCTCTGCTTTTATCCCTGCAAACGAAGCGTTTAAAAGGATCACCCGCGACAGATAACCACGTTACTGTACAGACGAATAACGCTGCTGCTCTTAAGATCCCGATTTTGTCTGTGACTTTTTTTTCTCTCTGCCTCTCTCTCTTGCCTTCACCCTAGACTAATTGTGCTGATGCTCTCCCTGTGGGTTTTAATGTTTGACACGGCAAAACACTCTTAAATCCTCCACACTTAGCTGCTCGCTCACTTATGAGGCCCCAGTATCTTAAAAGCAAAAAGGATGTATGTCTAATTCACAAATTTATCACTTTGCAAAATGATGCATTAAATGAGAGAGGACACGCTCTGATTTGAAATGCTGACTTAAGAAAAGAAGTTCAGATTTTCAAAATTAGTTTAGATGGGCTCCTTTTAACCCCTCACCCACCCGCTCGCCTCCCACATCCTCCTGCTTTCGCAGTCATTTCTCTCGCTCTCTTTTAGATGGGAGGCCATGTAGGTCTTGTTTTGTCTGACAATCTCTTGGTCTCACTTTCCAACGTGCACACGGATGAAAAACACAGATTTTGCCGCTCTGCTTAATGCGTTCACACATTTATATATGAAGAGCTCAAGAGCACATTTAAGATTGTGTGTTGTAACACATACATCTGCTGTTTATGCCCTTTTTCCTTATAAGAAAAAAATATGCTAATTTTAAGTCAGTGATTAATTTAAACTTCAAAAAGATTGAAAAAGTCACTATGATTTTTTTTCCACCTTTTCTCATACTAAGAGACCATAAAATGTAGCTCTGCCTATTCTGAAGCCTCCAGAAGTGAAACCAGGAGAGGGATTTTTGAACGCACTTCTAGCAGCTTGTGAACGCAGCTCAACTGGCTGAGGAACCTTGGATTTGCTCTCATTAGGTCATTCTGCCAAAAAGCAAGTTTAGGGGGAGGAAATTGGCAAACTAGCAGCAGAGATCTCCTTTAATAAGAATCAAGACTGAAATGTGCTGAATGTATGGATTTCTTGAATTCTATTACTTCAATGTGTTATAGGCACAGCAACACAGCCATGGTTTGTGCTGCTTGACAGTTTGCAAACAAGACCTTGCCGTTTTCAGCTATGGCAACATGGTTGAATTTCAGCTCATATATATTACTTTTTTTTCCCTTTTTTGAGTTACTGATAATTATAGGACTGTACATATGATTCTAAAAGCACAATGTGTTTTTGTGTTTTTAAATGATTCAACAATAGCACACACATTTCTTTTCAAACTTTTTAATGTTCTGTTCAATGACAATGTCATTGAACAGAACCTGTCCTGTATTTCTTAGGCCGAGGGGATTGGTGGTGCAGATTTCGCCTAAGCTTTATTTCAGAAATTAACATTTACACTTTTTTTTTAGACTGACGATCTAGATTGTGGTGTTTGCATTAAATAATTATGAAATATACAGAAATTCTGATTGAAGCACTTCTGCCACAAACTAAAGGGACTGGAAACTTAAAATAAATTAAGGGCAATAAGGTCCCTATGTCAAGATAAGAGATTCTTTATTAGCCCCACAGCTGGGAAATTTAAGTTGTGATGTTCACATAAATACAAAATCCAAGCAAACCCCATTACTGACTGAAATAAAACTGCAGAATGTCATTGAACATTTTCCAGCATTTTCAGTGGCTCCCTAGAGTGATCTTAGCCTCACTATTTGTGAAATGGAAATGGTTTTAGACCACAAGGATTTATTTATAGAAGAGCCTGTCTGGCTGTACTGAGCAACCAAGAAAGCAAACCTTTGGTCAGGGATGTCACCAGTGCTTCACAACTCAGTTTCTAAAAGAACTACCATAGCTACACTGTTCCCTACAAGGCTGGAGTAAAACCTATGTTCTCCCTTTTCTCATATTATTCAGATGGAGTAATTTATTCTTGACAGAAGGTGTTCTTCTTCTTCTCAGATTTTTGTTTGTTAGTATCTTTCATAGTTGTGAAAATTGAATTTCAATAAAGAGACAAAAGTTTTGATTTGAAATATAATCCATATTGATGAAAATGTCCCTTAGATTTTATGCATTTAATTAATAAAAAGAAAAAAGGAACATCTGTTTTTTGATTGTTTGATTTACTATTTTTTTTCAGTATTTGACCAGGCAATCAATGGAAAAATGTCCAATCTGGATTTCTTACCAAATGAGCTGTACATCACCGATAATCATTCTTTTGCTCTATGACAGATTAGTGCTGGCTGCAAAGCTGGACAGGATGACTGGGGTATGGAAAGTGAATTCAGGAAGACATGTATAAATGTGTGTATAAAGATATTCTATACCATATGTATTTAGGTGTGGTATTTTGCAGCATTCCTGTCCCTAATTCACACTTCACCAAAAAAACAGCATTTCAGCTAGAAAACCAAGTCATAACACATGCTGTTAGCCTCTCTCCATTTGGAACTGCTGCAAAGTGTAGGTGAGTAAGTTTAATAAATGGTGTTCAGTGTAAAGTTAGTAGGCTGTCAAAGGTCTTTGGCTACTCACCAGACATATAGCTGTAAATCAGAGGGAGTCAGCAGATTACTGAAGCGGGGCATGTGGTTAGAGGCTGACTGCAGGTGTGTGTCCTCAACACGTGCAAAAGAGTGAGAGCGGAATGGAGGGAAAACCAGAGCAGAACTGAGAAAATACTGGGTAAATATGGTCACTTCCCTCAAATTTCCAGGTGCAAGATCATATGGAGAAACAACCAGGCCCCCAGTCTCTCTTTTCTACTCTACTCTACTATCTATCTATCTATCTATCTATCTATCTATCTATCTATCTATCTATCTATCTATCTATCTATCTATCTATCTATCTATCTATCTATCTATCTATCTATCTATCTATCTATCTATCTATCTATCTATCTATCTGTCTAGAAAAATGTGAGATATTTTGAGACGGATGCCTAACATGTTATATTTGCAAGTATCTCAGAGAGTTGAGAGAACTCCTGTTTTCGAAACTTTATCTGAGACGAGGATGTGCAGAAAAAAAAATAATAATAAAAAAAAAAAAAATCCTCTCCACCAGTCTTCGTGACCCCACTGGGTATAAAGAAATTGTTGGGGGAGAGTTTGAAGAGACTGTGAGGGTGAAACAGGTGAAACAGAAAAGCAAAGGAGTGCAGCTTTTCCTGCCACCTTCTCTGCCCTTTGTTGCTTCCCCCATTCCTGCATCACCTTGCCTCGGGGGTTTGAACAACTGCTCTTGATGGGGGGGCAAGTGTTCTCTCTGTTCTTTCCATGCGCCTCTGGGTGTACTACCGACTCTCACTACCCTGGCGATCTCCTGCCGCCTCACACTTTTTCAGAGTTTCACAAACACGGAAACACAAGCGCACATTCGAACACACAAGCCCTGTGCAACATCTGAACCCTCTTCACTCCGCTCCCTCTCATCTTCCTATGTGGGGCTCTTTGTAGATGTTGTGCCTGAGCTTGGTGAGGAGAACAGGGAGAACAAAGCAGAGCATAGAAGACGGATGGCGAAGAGAGAACGGAGGTGGTGTTAAAGAACAGAAAGTGGTAGGGGATGGATAAGAAAGAGAGTGGAGGAGCTAATGTTCAGATTGTAGCGACAGCGCTTGCCTGTTGTTGCTCACGGAATATGGGTTGGTGAGTGTTTGTGCACCGCAGCTTGATTTGGGGGTTGTCCCCAGCTGTGCGTGGAGACAGCAGTGAGGAGATGTGGCAGAGACTCTAATTAGATGGGCCCAAGTGTGCTGAACTGGGGGAGAACCCTGGAGCGCAGGCAAACGCTGCTCAGCCCCCCTGCAAACAGAGCAGGAGGAGACCCCCAGCAGTAATTATAACGTTTCACAAGCCAAGCAAGACATCACCAGGAAGTTTTCAATCTGAAAAATGTTCTTTCACTCTCTAGGGAGCTGAAAAAAGTTGTCTTTCATTAGTCTTCCTTTTAAAAGGCGAAAAGGATAGGGAGGGTAGTTGATCTTTGAGTGGAGAGATGCTCCTGTTGCCTCTTCTGTGATGTCATTACTGTCTTACGTTTTTGCTAAAAAAATAAAAGTAAAAAAAATTATATATAATGAAAAAGCAGCACTGCTGAGAAAAAATCTTTCCCTTGTGAAACATTTTTTTGCCATAGTTCATTGCTCCAGATCAACATGAAAAATCAATGTTCTTCTAATTAAAAAAAGAACTATATATATATATATATATATATATATATATATATATATATATATATATATATATATATATATATATATATATTACAGTATATATATCAGTGACGTGCGGTGAGGTTCATTGCTGGTGAGGCTCTGGCTTATGACTTAGACAACATCCATGTTATTGGACCTACGGAAATTTCGCGCATGCGTACAACGTTGGGGGGGCAAAAAGACTAATCTTTTACATGTCATCTATAGCCGCGTTAACTCAGTGAAACTTAAAAATGTAGGTATTAATTTCATACTATGATCCACAGCAAAATGATCTGTATTCGCCACGCTACAGAGTCGTTGCCATAGCAACTGACGACATTGCCACTTCATGTTTTAGGATTTAACACCAAAAAACATTCAAGAATTTTGGACACAAAACAAAACATTTAGTTTGTTGTTGTAGTTCGTTTCGAGCTTAGTGTTTTATGAATAAATAATTGCTGTTGTAGATTAGTTACCGCTTCTACTTTACTGTATTATTTAAACATAAACTGTAGCCCACAAAACGCACATTTAATTAAAAAACTAAACAAAAACATCTTATTGCTGTCTTACTTTTACGTAACAATTAAATCTATGCACCGCTAATTCTGCACAAAAATATCCGTTCATCCAAAGCCAAGTCTATCCTCTGCATGTCTTTTCTACTAAGTAAAACTTTCAGCTCTGTGTTGGTCTACCTTTAGTTATCATCTCCTGCTTAATTGGAAATCCACTTTACAAAACTGTTTAAGTGTAGAAATGTAGGCTTTCATGTTGAAGTCCGAAGAGAGAAGAAAACAAATTTACTTTACTTATTTACTGTGTGGCTAGCTCCATGGTTAGCTCGCTGTGTCTTACTCTGCAGTTGTGCAGTCACAATATCTGTGAACATGAGCGCCCCCTGCCATGAGGCAAGAGAGCTGCCTGCCTCACCTCGAGTCTGTTCTCTGTCGTTTCTTATCGCTCCTCCGCACACAAAACACGATACACACACAGTTAGTGACAAAAAACACTGTACATTATATACATAAGCGAAATTATGGAAAATAAGTCCATATATTAAATGTTTTAAGCCATTTTATTGCCGGTGTACAGAAAGGACGAACATGCTGTCATATAATGGCAGCGAGTGCAGAGCTGCTAATCGCAGGAAAGGCTGAGCTGCTGCTGCCTCTCCGGCTTCGCTTCTGAGCATTTGAATGGGAAAATGTGAAGAAAAGGTAATCAGAATTGGTTAAGCTAAGTAAAAAATAGATACTTTATAGTACAAAACCACAGGGTGAAAATAGTTTTATATTATTAGTTTTATATTATTTTTCCATGATGACAAGTGATCTACGAACCTAAACCATAACGTCCTCCCCTGAATTAACTGTGTTTAGCTCAACATTTTGGTTCAATTTCACTAACAAGCGTGATTACCTCCACACATAACGAATTAAGAAACCGCTTGTACAGAACCTTTATGACAGCATAAAGTAGACTAAAAGATCTCAAAACACACAATGCATTTCAGTGTCAAAGGATTTTAAGAGCAGGTGAGAAACCACGCCAGTGACTTTGAGCAATAACACAATTATTCAGAAATTTCAGGAAGGTTTGTCTATTTTAAACCTCGAACATTTGTAACGAATCATTAGAAAAATAGGAACAAGTCAGCAAAGAAAAAACAGACACAAAAGATAAAATCTCTAATTTCTGAAGAAAAAAAGCCAAATATACTAGTTGGGCTTATGAAGAAACCCTCTATGCTTTAAATAGCATAACGGTTTAAAAGATAAGTTTGTATTTGTACACACAGCCCAATTCTGTTCACACAGGGATGGGCTCGATATATTTTTGTAAAATACTAAGAAAAAATTGTTTGTGCACCCAACATGATGCAGCACCTTAGAAAATTAAGTAGCAGGAATGCCAGGCCAATCGGTGGCACTGTAACATTGACAGTAACACTGTTATTTGTCAGAGAGTGAAGCGTCTTAGGAAATGAAAAAGAAATGGAGCTTCGACACCATTGTATAAAAAATGGCCACATGGAAACATCAAACCAGCATTCTGAAATGTATCCACTCCAAAAGCTTGAAGTAAACACATGGCTCACTGACATCAGTAAAACATAACAACATCCACCATAGAGATACATCTGAAAATAAGACTATTTATATGATCAGAGGCATTCATGTCTGCAAGAATATTTTCAATTTTCTTGGGGTGAGTCTCAGAACGTTTTTTTGTTTTCAGAACACTATTATGTTACAGTTCATGAAACTGGCAGGCAGATCTAGGTCTGCCCTGCCTCAAGTTGCACTGCCACGACTGTGCCGAGTTTACTATGATGGTAACAAGGCCATGAGCAGTAACACAAGCCACACCAACCAACTGCATCTAGTAGCCATTTCATTAATCTGGTTTCCAGAACTCTAAAGATCCCCGGTGATTCTTGTTCCTGGTTTTGTCTTGGCCATTCACATTCAGTTTGGGGTGCTCCTTACTTTCTATACAAGAGTGAACATCATGGTAAGATCCAAATAATATTCTCAAGTCTTCAGAAAGAAGATTGATGTAGTATATGAGTGTGGTGATGAATTAAGAGGCCACAAATCAACTTAAAACCAGCCAACCAACTGTCTGGGAAATAGTCAACAAGTGGAGGGACAACAACTGCCAACATACCCAGGTCTCGCCATCCAAGTAAGCTGATCTTGAGAGCCAACTACAAGCTGCCAAAAATAGTCTTGAAAATGCTTAAAATGTCAACAAGGGACACACAGAAAACTCTTGCTACTTTTGATGTGAAAGCACATGCCTGCAGATTTACAAAGAGTCAGCTTTCATGGGAGGCATGGACAAAGGAAGCATTTGCTCTCTAAGAAAAATCTAACGGCCAGACTGAAATTGGACGTCGAGAACAAAAACCCACATCACAGTTTTGGGCAGATGAGTCTAAAACTGAATTTTGTGAACACTGTTTCAGAGGACATTGCATTGACCAAATGCAGCATTTCAGGAAAAGTACACCATACCAACTATGTCACATAGACGTTAAAGTGTCATAGTCTGGAGACTCTTTGCTTTGACCTATCCAGCTCATCATCATAGAAATCAGCATGAATTCTACCATGTATGACAGGGTGCTTCTAGAAAATACTAGACCATCTGTAAAGCCAATAAAAGCCAAAGCAGAACTCTATCCTGCAACACGACAGTGACCCAAAAGACATCAGTAATGCAACATGGGCCCAGCTGAGAGGAAACAGTGGAAGTCCTAGGCCGGGTCAAAGCCCTCAGTCTGATCTCACTGCCATTCTGCGTGGTGACTTTAAGCAGGTTGTTTGTGATAGAAATTTTTCAAACATCTCACTGCTGAAAGTGAGGTGAGGAGCACGATGAACTTTCCTCTAAACTATGTAAGAGGCTAGATGATGGCTACAAGAAGTGGCTTACTGAGCAAAAGGCAATAAGACTTTTCTTCAGTTAAAAGTCACTTTTTTCTAACTACAGTCAAATCCATTTCTTTTAAAAAAAGAGGTTCAACATCTAAGTGTAAACATTTCATAATACGAACTGTATGCTATTGATTATTGGTTGAGGACGTTAAAATGTAAGTGTTTCTCTGAGTGACAAAGCTGCTGCTGTAAAATAACATTGAGCATATTTCAAAAGTTAGAGACTTGAAACACATTTACACACACACACACAAGCACGCATACCACGCAGCACTTACACTCAACTACCCTCTTTAGCATGTGCAGCAAAAATAAAATTATTAATTTCCATTACGCAAGCTTAATCAAATATACCTCCAACTTCACTTCGTAAACAAGAAATGTATCATTATGTCATTCCAACTGTTTTAACGTGTCTACTATTTTAACATATTTAGTTGTGACATGAGAGGTAGCATTCTTAATTGCGTGCATGTAAAAGCATCTGCCCAAGCACGAAATGTGTAATCTATGCTTTTCCTGCTGGGATTAGTGAGAAATGTTGTGGTATGCCTATCACAAAGTATTAGGAAGGGAGAAAAAAAGCAAACGGCAGCAATATGGACCTTCTGTGTCATAAAATTTTCTGCCACTACAAAAGAAATGTTCAGTACACAGAATGCATCTTGAAAGATTGTTTTAATGTTAACTATTGTGTAGCTTGAAGATGAACGTGTGTATTTTAACTTTATTTTACCTTTTTTAAATTTCCCTGTGCATTGCTTACTGAGATCTCACATATAAATATGTATTGGCTTTATCTTCTCTTCCCCCTTAATATCCGGCCCCTATTACTTCACTGCAGGAATGGTAATTACAATCACACTAAACAGGCTTGTACCGTATCAAAAATTAATTAATATCAAATTTATTTGGGTTATCCACTACTAAAACACCAGGTTTTTGCATGCTAATGTAACATATTTTGGAAAAAAAATTCCTGCGATTCAATTACTTGTGGAATATCATTAAAGGCAACAAATATGCAGTTTAATTTGTGTGGACTATTTAAGTCACGCCAGAGCTGCAGAATCCCCTTCCTCTGTAAGTGGATTAATTAATTTGAATCAATAAAGTATCTTAGTTGGGTTGTACCAGTCCCCTAGAAAAATAATGCAACACAAAGCCTTATCAGCTGCAGTGCCAATCCGAACCACCACTTTACGCTCAAAAATGAAGTTTCACTGAAGCAATTAGAGACAGATGAGTTTAACTACGTCTTTTAGTTTATTTCCCTGTTGAAGGTTTGTGTATGTGTGTGTGTGTGTGTGTGTGTGTGTGTGTGTGTGTGTGTGTGTGTGTGTTTGTTTGTGTGTTTACATTCAATACTGAAGCCTAAAACTAAAACTCCACTAAAGCCCACATTTCTGCAAATAAAATCCTTCAGATGTTTGGAAAGGTTTCAATCTTTCCATGTGTCTTACTTCCATTTGTTAAGTTTTAAGCAAATTTGGCAACCATGATGGGCACTAATTTTAAAGTCTACCCGTACAGCACAATTGAAATGCTTTCAGATATAAAACATTCAAGACACACATTTGAAAGGCTTTTGGAGCATATTTAATTTTTTAAAAGAATATATACTGTAGTTAAAAAGCTTTTTGTTATACTTTAACAATCTGATTTTGATTTTACTGAAGAAACTATAATAAAGCAGAGTAAAAACAGTGCTCATTAATATCTCTTTAGCAACTTATCTTTGTGACGAGCAACATTAGGGCCGCTAGCATTTCTAAAACCCCTGACTCTGTGTGCTTTCCCGGAAGACATAGATGTTTAACTCTGACAATTCTTAAAGTTCCAACATTTCCAAATTCAACATCTTTCATAGCAGAGATAGAGTAGCCATTTTGATGATCCTGTTGTTTGCTCTAAATTTCAGTCACTCAAAGGCTCAACAAATGGACACCCTGGTGTGGCAAAATATACCTCAGATAATACAGTTTTATTTAAAATACTCACATGTCTTTACTGTCTTTTACATCAAATTTAAAAATAACTCAGTGATAGTGAAAGAAGCTTGAGTCGTTTTCATTTTGTATCAACTTCTACACTGAAGAGTGCTATCGGCAGTGTGTTATTGTAGTTTCTATGAAGAGATAATGTACAAAAATAACTGATCATCATCCATCCTATATGTAGTTTCCATGTGTTTGTTGTGATAAACACGTAGCATGAAATCCTCAGCTGCATGATCTCGTTTTCTACTTATTATTTTTTACTTTTTTCATAATACTCTATGAAATAACACAAAATGAAAAAGTAGACAACCAAAATGATTAAACATGATATCAAACTGTCTTTTTTTCCCGGCCACCTTTTCCTTCAATAGCAGCTTTGGGAAAACGTCATCAGTCCACATGAGTTTGTATACTGTAGTGACAGCATGGCATGGTTCATATTAAAAGAAAGAAACCAGAAACTGAAAATCCATAATTCAAACACATTAGAGGCTTTGCACATAAATTCATAAATTTTTCTTTGACTGAATGAAATACTAAACATTTTATTGCCAATGAATAGGAATGCATGTAACCCATAAGAACATATGGATTTAAAAGAAAAACTCCCCATTTGACAGGTTTTGTTTGTAGCAGCAGGAGACTGAGTTGCTTGATGAGTCACTATGACTACACGGCAAAGGAAAATTTATGTAAGGAACAATATTCAGCCTCCACATGTCAGTGTTAAACATTAGTTTTGCTGTTTTAGTGTCATTTTAAATTACTGGAAAAGCATAAAAGTGTCCTGCTATGCTTGAGCACATAAAACAGCTCCTGTGGATTACTTCCCGTTTCTGTGTCCCTGTAAACTTGTAAAGCTGATCATTCATGGTACATCTGAATCCCACTTTCAATTAAGGATTTAGTACAGCTGTCTTCAGACATAAAGATTATATTGTGTGATTTGTGGCGGCTTCCTCTACTGGTATTTCAGAGGGCTCAGTTTAGTTTTGATACTCAAAGAAAAGTCCCTCCAAAAATATTGCTTGTTATTTTGACAAACACACACCCATAGCCAGTGTGACTATGTGACAATTTGTCTTGATGCTTTGATTTTTGGTTGCAAAGTGACACAGTTGAATGAACTATTGCCTTGCAGAAAAAAGGTCCTGGGTTCAAACCCAGCCTGGGGTCTTTCTACATGTACTTTGCATGTTCTCCCCTTTTTTTGCATTGATTAACCTCGCTTTATGACGATCCCATCCTCCCGCAAAACCTGCAAGTATAGAAGCAAGTGCAGAGGATAAGTGGATAACATATTTTATATTAATGGATGTCTTTGCTTACTTGACTTCTTTCATGCAACCTGATATTCTAATGACCAAACAAAATCTGTTTATCTCCTAAGTTTTATGTCCAAATTTCTGACCCAAAATCAAGCAGGTGACAAAACGGTATCACGAAACGGACCCTGCTTTAACTGGAAGCGAGCATAGGTCAAAGTCAAGTGTTTTTCTTATAATGCATTTGATTAGAAAACCCTCTGAAAGTGTGTCTGCCTTCATAAAAATGTGTGCCTTAGCACAATTTGAATGTGAAAAGAAAAGCAATCAATTTAGAGAACCGTTCTTTTCTGCCATGTCAGCCTATCAGTGGTTGTTAAGCAATTTTAAGCAATTTGGAGTCCACCTTTCAACTGTTAGAAAATCATTTCTAACAGTTCACTAATCATCTCAGGGCTAGATATCACAGCAAGTTTGCTCAGAGTTAAGAGGACATAGCATTTGGAGAAATTGTGAAAAAGCCAAAAATGATATTCAAACATTAAAAGTACACAGCAGTACGCATCGTAAAACTAAATACAATTACAGCTTCTTTCAAAGTTTTGACAAGAAATTAAGCCTTCATCTAGAAACAACCTTTTGGGCAGGACGATGTTAAGTGAAAACCAGAAACAGCATTTTAGCACAAGAAAAGAAAAAAAAAAGAAAGAAAAAGTTTATTTTTTTTCATGTGAATGACCTCTATATCAGAACAGGTACAAAGTTATGTAGTGTTTAGAAAGAAAGAGTGAGAGAAGAAAGAAAATAAAAATACAGTTTGACTTTAGCCGTGTTTCAGTTCTGGAACAGAGAAAATATTTGAACCCTAAAGCAGAATGTTGTTCTGTATATTTAAAGAAAATCATGCAGGCCTTGTAATTTTTCATCAGCTCCAAACATATTAAAATAGGATCATTGCCATTGCATTGTGATACAAAAGATCTTCACAATAGTGAGTGTACTTTCTTCTTACAGCCTCCATATACAATGCACTCAGTGACTGTCCCACACCGTTTCTCTCTGCTGTGGTGAGGAATCTGATGACGAGGTGTTGAATTTCTATTTGTTTAAGCGTTTGTCAGAGGTCCAGTTGGAAAGCTATACTTGTCCTCAATCAAAAAGTTGTTTTACAAGGGGATCTGATGAAAGCAAGGATTATTCATCAAAACACCTATGTTTGCATGTAGACATTATCCGAGTAAAGGCAAAGGAAGGAAAACATTTTAGCTGCAGCATAATCTTTGAGGTTTTTAAATTTGTAAATGAGACTGATGAAAAACGGTAATAAAAAGGATATTTTTTGAATAATCAAATCCTTAAATCTACTGCTTGAATTGGAAACACTTCTACCTCAAAAATATCACAAGTCCAAGAGATAACAAAAATGTGAATGCATATCATATCAAGCATTTGTTTAAAAAAACAAGCAGATGGCTACAAAACAACTGCTGCTTTCAGTATTTTTGTCTTATTAAATTGTCACATCTGTGTTGCTGAGCTGAAGCCAACCCTCTTCCTTGGAATTTAGTCAAACTCACGAGGAAATGCACGTCAGACGACAGAAAAAGATGTAACCACCTTAAAAGGAATATACAGGCACTGACTAAAAGAAAAAAAAAAGTACAATAAGTAGGCTTAAAGCAGATTTTCTGATTTGTTCTGGTTTTGATTTCAGGCTCATGTTACTTTAATGAGGAATGAAAGAAGTGTGAAGTGTTCTCAAAAACATCAAATCCTTCTAAAACAAATAAAATGTAGAAATTTATTTAGTATCATTAATTTATTTTTTGAGTATTTTTATTTTGACAAGACATACATACTGATGTCACAGCTGTAAAAGTTCAGATAGCAAGCATATATAGCAGAGTTATTACCATGTCAATTTTATTTTTGATGTATCCCTTTACACAATCTGGATATAACACCATATATTTGCTTACATTCGTTTTTCTCAGTTATTCCTATTTATGGCGTTAGCATGGTAAGACTTATGTCATGTGTTGTTGTTGGTCCACAGTGTGTCAAGTCCTAAAACTACTTTTTTATTTTCCTTGTTAGAGCTGTTGCCTTGCAGCAAGAAGGTTCTAGGTTTGATTCCTGGCCCCAGTCTTTCTGCATGGAGTTTACATTTTCTCCCTGTGCATGCGTGGGTTTTCTCTGGGTACTCCGGTTTCCTCCGACAGTCCAAAAACATGACTGTCAGGTTTTTTAATTAGTAATTGGCCTCTCCAAATTGCCCCTGGGTGAGTGTGTGTCTACATGGTTGTTTGTCCTGTGTGTCTCTGTGTTGCCATGCGACAGACTGGCGACCTGTCCAGGGTGACCCTGCCTCTCGACTGGAACGTTAGCTGGAGATAAGCACCAGCAACCCTCCCGACCTCACTGAGGGACAAGGGTATAAAGAAAATGGATGGATGGATGAATTTAGGGATTTTTTTTTGTTGTAAACTTTAATCATCAAAATTAGCAGAAACACATGAGGCATCTCTACATGTCTGAGTGAGTGAGTAAAGTAATGTTGCTATTAGTATTTTATTTTATTGAATTGGACTTCTATAGAATAAAACAAAACTTGTCATATCTATGAATCAAACGTGAATGTCAAGGAGGGATGTTAGTCATCAGTGACCTGTACAAATATGGGTAAGTTTTCCACAGGAAACATCTACCGACTCAGTCATGTTTACTTTGAAACGACAAAGAAACAGGTTCTTTGTCAGTTTAAAGCTCTGATTCATGGTTAAGGGAACCACAACTCAGGGACAACTCAATCAGAGTTGTTTAGAGTTTCTTTTTATTATTATTATTATTATTATTTTGTATTCATTAGTCTCTTTCTTTGGTCAGTCTTGTTTCTGTTTTGTTTAATTAAGTTCTTCTTGGTGATTATAGTTTATTTCTTCTCTCCAGCTACTCAATTTTACTGTTAATGAAGTTTCTTAGATCTAGTTATTTTTTGTGTTAAATTGATGTCCTAGTCCCCTGTGCACTCTCTCTCACCCCCTGTGCCACTTTCTCTCTCTCTCTCTTCAGCCTGCTCCTGCTCTCTCCCCTCACACCTGCCACCCATTTCTAATCAATCATCTGTTTCTTGTTCAGTAATCGACCTCCCCAGTATATTTACAACTAATTCTCAATTCCTCATTGCTGGTTCCTCCTATTAATTCCTGTTAAATTGTGTTACTTCCCTGAATTTTCCTGCCGACTTTATGTTCTAGATTTTTGCTTTTGCTTCGCTCTGGCTCCCTGTGCTCCCATGGCATATTGCAATTTTTTTTTGTCTTTATTTCTCCATTAAATTGTTAACGTGATCCACTCTCACAGCTTCTTTCTGCATTTTGATTCAGCCTCAAACTCACACATCATGATACTCAGATTGCATCAGTCAAATTTCGATTCACACTAATTTTTGTGAAACTGCTGATGGTTTGACCAATAATGGTAGATGGTCATTACCATAATATAAATTGAAACATGTTTTATGGTGGTGATTATCCATCCATCCATCCATTCATTTTCTAATACCCCTGTCCCTTAGTGAGGTCGGTATGGTGGTCATTAGTGATTTATTATTAGTTTCAGAAGTAAAACAGTTTGCATCCATTTTATTTCAACAGCTTTTACAGTAATTAGCATTTCCAAGTGGAAAAGTATCAAATAATTAACAGACAACAAACACTAAGCTATTTTTGCTTTGCTATTTTCCAACCAGTTTTAAAAATAAGCAAAAAATAAATAAATAAATGATTTGTAATTTAAAAACAAAAAGAAATTGTGAAAGACTAATATAAATAATGCGTACACCTTTTTCCTGGAAAGCAAAACTAAAATCTGGAATTGAGGCGGAATCATGAAACTTATGTTCACATTTATTGTAACATTTAGCTACAACAAAATCCCTTGCAAACTGAATTCAGGTAACAAAGTAAAGAAAAAGAAAACATGAACATAAAGTGTGAACACATGAAGCTCTTGAATTGCTGTGCCAGAAATAAAATAAATAAATGAGTACAAAAAAGAGGAAAATGAAAAAAAAGTAGTAGGGGGTACCTTGAATCATTCACTGTCCTTTTAGGTGCTTTTTTCAGTTAGGAGAGTGGTGGGCAGTTGGGCACTTTGACCTAAAACACTGTAATGGGTGATGACTCGGGTTATACTTACACTCCACATCCATCTGCTCAGAGCAGCACTACCAGAAACATGGCTCAACCAAAAGCTGCCCTTTGAAAATGCTTTTACCCCCTTGGTGGCTCTACACAAAGGTAGAGAGTTCTGGACTTGCGAAAATCAATACTGGAGTGAATTAGAACTGCTGCGGCACAAATAACATGTAAGATTAGAACAGCAAGTCAGCTTGTCTCGTCCAGAGTAACGTTAAATCTCATGGCAAATCATTAATGCACTCGTGTACAGTGGAAATTTTAACCGCTTATACTTCAAAGTACCGGAAGCCACCATATTCCATCAGCAGCGGCATGCTATATGGAGCATACACAGCCCTCTGTGTGGATTCATTTATCCATCTTTGCTGGTACTTTGCTGCATTCTTCTGGCACATTTGACAGCCCCACGCCTCATCTAGATTAGAAAATTACACAAATGTAAGGTTAGAAAGGTGTAATTGAAAATGGCAAAGGGGCTGATTAGGAGACATTTAAATGATTATTCAACAGCGTTGAACACGGAGGGCGTGTGGAAGAGGCCACAGAGGGAACACTTTGAAATTATCACTGCCCCTGACAGGTGGATGACAAGTCTCGCTCGGACCGTTTCTTTCTCTGAACTTGTACAAAGATTGTGCCTTGATGCTTAATCGTGCACACCGTGTGCAGTGCAGTGTGGTTCACGTGAATTTGTGCACAACCGTCTATGTACATTGTTGGATCTTCTACAGTGAGCCTCTCATTATTGACATGGGGAGGCTCTTCACTCTTCCCCCGTATCTGCACAAGATGCTTGTGCAGACATATTTACAGAAATACTTACTTAGTAATCAAGTACATACGAGAAAAGAAACATTATTTAATGAATTTTAATGGTAGCCACAGTGCCCTGCACTGGCTGAAATACTTTATTCCTTTGTAGCGGAGGGTTAAATGGTTTAATTTAATAAGAACACTTGTAGCATTAATGGAGCATAGGTAGACTGTAGGGGGAAGGTGGGAGTAAGCTTGAATGTATTCAGTAATTGAGGGGTGTGCAAAAATGTATTTTTTTTATGGTATGACAAAAACACAACAATTAGGTTTGAAAAGGTTTTCTCTTTAACTACTTCTTAACTTCCTAAATAATCCGTACTGCTGTAAATTAACACAGGTTTAACTCATAAAAGTTAATTGTCATGTCAATGTGGCTGAGAATGTACATACATAGACCCCAAAACATAGACAAGGGGACTTCTCTATTGAGAAGGAGACTGCTGTGATACTGCAAGACTGGATATTCTTGAAATAAAAAAAGTTCACAGCATCTGCAAATGCCTTTAAACTAGAGGAGCAGTCCACATGCATCAAAAAAGTTACAACACATCGCTCATTCTTTTTGGAAGTCTGAATCTGATGTAAGTGAAGGTGGGACCCTGGCGGACTGCCACATTTACAGCATGTGGCAGTCCGCCACAACTAACCTTATTATGTGTAATAAGGTTAGTCATAAAAATGTATAATGTACTGCTGTGTGTGGTCGGCTTTCTAACAAAGAGTTTATCACAATAGACAAAAAACTACTAAACCAGATAATGTTTTGAAAGAAGTATAGAGCATCACATCAATACGTAGACCAAATAGTACAGGAAGTAAACAAGTAATCCATCCAGATTTGATCCTTCACAGCTGCAGATTTTCACAGCTGCTCCAACACTTGCATTTTTCTTTGAAATCAGCAATCATCTTCTTTGTTTGTTACAGGTTTTCATGTGTCAATTAGTCAATCTTAACATCCTGTTTACAATACGTGGTCAGACTCCATTTGAATTTGTCACTCAGTAAATTAGAATATTATTAAAAATTCATCAGTCACTCCATTTACCAACTAAAACCAGTTATATAAATTAATTGCAGACAGACATAATTTCTATTAGTCTTTACTACTTTTAATTTGTTGATTACAGCAAATTAAAACAAATCTATATAATGTGTGAGATAATTGTTTTACTGAAATACATGCTGTTTCAAATTCAGTCTTGTTTTTTCCTTCAGGAAAAAGTATCAAAAATGTACAGTGAATGTGCTATCGGTTGATTTTCACTTTGTTTCTAGTAAGATTTATACAAAACAGTTTTGAATTTCCTGCCTGTGTAAGGCAGGGAAATTTAAAGAGCGCTAGCAAATGAAAACAATTTAAATATTTTATACCTTAATCATAATTCAACAAAATAGCTAAATCAGGATTCTCTATGGTGTACAGTGTGACCATTTTATATATATATTATGCAAGTATTTAACCTTTTTTTGTCTTTTTTGTGTGTTCCCTCATCAAATAATATTCTAGGATTCTTGACATTTTGTTGTCTTTAGCAAAGTAATGACTTCAGCCATGATGCTTGCGTGGCAAACCTAGAACACCCTGGCCACAGTGAAACAACTGACATATCACTTTTTTTTCCATTACACAGTGAGACGTTTTCTATCTTTGCGGTCTAAGTCTGAGTTGTGTTCTGTCAGAGTAAGTGCAGTTGACAGGGGAGCCTGGGCAACACCCTAAACCTCTGGCCTGAGACTTTGTTTTCCCTGGGCACCATAGCACTGTACTCCCCAAGGCATTGGTCTGCTGTCTGTGGCTGTTTAACTCCACTCCCTCATGCCATACATTCGACATGAGCAGGGGAGGCTTTCATCTAGCACTGAACTATCTCAGCTAGATTATTAATTTACCAAGTGCAAACACAAACAATATCTTCTTTAAATCTACACACACATACAAATTACTGAAAAATATTTTGAAGAAAGGGATCGAAAATTCAGACCAAATCTTATTTTGCTTTGTTTATGATTACATTTCTGTGTCAGCTACTAGAAATATCATATTAAAACTTTCAAGTTATTACTTCTGTTTCCTAAACACTGAACTGAATAAGAAATAATAAGCTTCTGTAACCAGGGTAACTGACTTTGAAGCTGCTCACATCAGTCAGGTTTGTTTTTTAATTGCTTGAAATAAAACATATTTTGCATCATTTTATCCCACATAATAATAAAAATGTTTTCATTCTTAAAGTTCACTAAAAAATAATCCACACATAATTTGTTGTTGACCCAAGACCAAAGACTTAAGATATAAGATTTTTTATTTCTCTCTATATTTCTAGAACATAACAAAATTGGAGCAACACCTTCAATGATAAATAGATACGTAGATAAATAAGTAAAGTCTCAGTCAGTCCTTATGGTGCAGCAAATGGGTCTACAGAGGGGTTGGAAGGTGGACAGATGGATTTCACAGCTCCTGGGAAAAAGCTGTTTCCTAGCCATGTGGTTGTGCTCCCTATGTACCTGTACTGTTTTCCACACGGCAGCAGTACAAACAGTTTCTGTCCTGGATGAATGGGATCAGCAGCAATACGACTGGCCTCCCTTTGCAGTCTGTCTCAGGTTGGGTAACCTACTCTCCACAATCCACTGGGCAGTTTTCACCAATCCTTTATGGCCTGGACTGTGCAACTGCCGTACCATAGAGTCATACAAGGCAGTGGATGCTCTCAGTCATGGCTCCATAGACATTTTTGAGCAACTAAGTGGGAAGTTCAGTTCTTATCAGTTTTTAGAGGAAGAAGAGTCTTTGTTGGGTCTTTCTCGTTAGAAGAGAGGTGCTCAGTGACCACCTCTTCTCAGGTTTGAGATGAGGTGGATGCTCAGGAATCTGACGTTTTCAATGCAATTCACCACTTCATTACTTCTCCATAAGTGGTGATAGTTGGGTGCACTGTCTTCTGAGACTTCCTGTCCAGGGAGGTAGATGTTTTGGTATCACCTGGAAACTCTAAAACCCTGTTAGAGGAGTGGATGGCTTCACAGTTGTGGGTGAACAGAGTAATTGTTGACTCTGTGGTGTCTTCTGTAACTTTATAGTTTTTGTGTTTTTATGATATAAAGTTGAACTGCCTTATTGCTGAAAGGTTCTATACAAATAAACTTGATTGAATGAATGAATGATGATGATTGATTGATTGATTGATTGATGATTGATTGATTGATTGATTGATTGATTGATTGATATGATTGATTGATTGATTGACTAAGAAGAACAGTACTAAGCACAAAGCCCTGCAGTGTGCCTCTATTACGGACCACAGTGGATAATGTTCAATCGCCTATTCTCACCTTCTGAGAAAGTCCCTGATCCAAAGACACACGGATGATGAAAGTCTCAGGTTGTGGAGCTTCACCATCACCTTCTCCTGGAAGACGATGTTAAATGCTGAATTAAAGTTGACGAATAACATCCTGACATAAGTGTCAGGATGGTGCAGGTGTGTCAGGGCTGTGTGCAAAGCAAAGGAGACAGCATCCTCAAAGGAGACAGCATTCCTTCTATGGGCAAACTGGTGCCTGTCCAGAACAGCAGGAAGGTTATACTTGATGTGTTTTAGGATGACCCTCTCGGAGCATTTCATAATGACTGGGGTTAGTAGTGCAGTTGGGTGGTAGTCATTTAAGATATCTTCAAAGAGTGAAGATATGCACATTGGCTTTGGCGGTAGTGTTTTTCATTGTATGTATTAATGCTTATTGAGGTATATTTGGTGTTTGAACTATTGAAGTGTGCAGTTATAAGCATTTTTGACAAGTATTTGTGGATCTAAGCTATTCAAGGTGATCCTTAAACCTAAAATCAGAGTATATTTGCCAGGTTAGGGAGCACAATCACTCTACTTTGTACACTGGATTTTAGGCCTATAGGACCTAAATCTCCTACAGTGGGAAAATTCAGGTGTAACAGCAGGATTGAGGCATCTAGGTTCACATAAAGATTAAAATAACATAAAAAATATTAAAAACAATATATTCCTTACTGCATTATAAGGACAATAGGTTCTGATAATATGGTTATTATTGAATTGGTACATTGTGAACTAGAGCTAAGCAGGTTTCAAACATCATCAGAAACTCATTCTGTTTGGCTTTAAAGTTGCAACACCAGTCACAGGGATTTACAGAGGAGTGAAAACACTCAAGGGACAGTAGGAGAAGGAAGATGACACTACCAAGATTTAACTGAATGATGCGATTGCACCGTGTCAATGATTAATAGTACTTAAAGCATGAATATTAATCAAGTGCTCATTTGTGATACTTTGAGTTTGGTCCAAGCTTTTGAAATGTTGTTAATCAAGAAGTCATTCTGTTCCCCACTTTTCTCTGCTTTTATGCTTTTGAATGGCTTTGACGTGTCTCCTAATTTGCAGATATGGGACTGACATTTCATTTGAACTGCCCACATTAAAGATGACGCCTTTAGCTATATTGATTCTCAGGATGGACATAAAGGAAGAGATGTGAGGAGATCCTCTGTTGTCATTCATGATATTACACAAAGAAAGCACCAAAGGGTTTATTGCTTCAGTAACTTTCTTTGCACCACATATAATATTTATTTGCCACATCTAAAGGAGGGAAACATACTATCTATCCCAATTTGCACTCAGTCCACAGGAAACAAAGTGAAGAGAAGGTGAAGGAGATTTATGTGGAAGTTAGGAGAAAAACAGAGAAGAAAGAGCAAAGGAAATTGCTTCATTTTGTTACCATGGCCACCTGAAACTGCTTTCTGTCTTTCTCCTGTTCAAGAGAGAATGACCATACAGGGAACCTAAGCACAAAAGATGTGCTTTTTATAGGAGTGGCAGCTAATTTTCTTCAAAAATACAAAATTTGACAAAATGTAAGTAAATATATTTACTTTCAATTTGAAAATATATTTAACTCATTTTTACTTTTACACGGCTTGTATTATATAAATGTTTGGAATTCTCAGCAGTAAGGACAGTTATCACAATTATGACCTTTACAATTATTCTTATGGAAAAATGTCATTTTGGTCTTACAGAAGGAACAGTGTAGGCTAAAAACCCGGCCATGCCACTAGTCATAATCCACCCTTCAAAAGAGCCAGATGGAAAGGGTAAGGTTTCACTTAAAATATTGTTTTTGGATGGAGGTGTGTAGCTCGCTCTGCTAGACTCGAGCTCTCTCATGCTCTCTGTTCTTGTTTCAGTGTCTTTCAAACCCTCCTTCTGCTCTGCTTCATCCATTTCTGTCACTGAAAACTGACCAAGCTCATCGAGATGAAGCACCCCAGGACCTTATGGGTCAAAGATTCTTAATTTTCTGAGGACGTGATGATAGGACCAGAAACTCTATTTATCCATAAACATAGAAGTCTTAGTTGTGTATTGAGGTTATTACTTTTTCATCACTTGATGATGGACACTCAGTTTAGAGCCTTATAAGCAGGGGTCATAAATCAGCTATCTCACCTCGAGATGTCTGATAAACATTCAGCCCATAGGTCTGTGTCTGGACTGTGGGGTAGAAAGGTATGTGCTTGGTGGTGATTGTGTGCCGCAGCCTCTCATCATTCTCTGAAGCTGGACACACACAGAGCGACCTTGTATGGAGAAGAGAGGTGGGCAGACATACTGAAGTCTGCTCAAACCAATCATTGTTCTGTTTGAACACAACGGAAAAACAGGTTCTACTATAATAAAGATTACTGAAACCTTCTGGCATACCAAGCACTTTTTTTTACCAAGCTTCTATGTTGATTTGTGTTTGGGACTTTTTTTTTTCAATTTCCATCTATCTAAAACTTCAATTTTTTTCTGTCTTACAAACATACTATAGGCCTTTCATTTGTTTTTTTCTGTTCTACGTATTTGATTATTAGTGTAACTTTAAAAGTAAACATTTTTTGTGTTTTTAAATTCCAAAATGCAATATATTATTAAGTCTATATTTTGAGTTTCCACACAAACTCAGTTTACCTGCAATCTACTGATCTCAATTAGGTCTGTTATTATTCTGTGACTGGATCAGGGAGAGAGATGTGGGTGACAGAAAGTTGCTGCCAAAAGTGATAGTAAAAACAGAGAATAAGAATAATCAGCTTGACATAATTTTCATTCCTACACCCAATCTGGAACTGCATCAAGTCATCCTTATCCCTACACAAATCTAGGTCCATACACAGTCTTTTTTATACTTTTTTTTGCATCTACACAAAAATCCACCATGCATGAACGATAGTTTTATTACTGGGTTTAAGACATACTGAAAGTTCTGTGAAATGTGTCTTTCAATTTATTGCAAGATATAATAAACTGATCAACAATATCCCAATTTCTCCTTATCCTTTTCAACAAATTTCAGCATGTAGTATTTGCAGATAGCATGTTTACCCCAATTCTGCTACTGATAAGAACATCAGTGATGGGAATTTCACGTCATTTGTCTTTAAAACATTTCCATCCAGTTTTGATCCTTTACCAACATACATCAGTTCTGTGTCACGATATTAGGATTTATCCTAAACAGACATAAATATTCATGAATATAGTAATAGATAATTATACATAGTCAGTATTGCTTCAAGCCAGTTCATAGGGTTCTCCCAGGCTACTAAGATGTTAAACACACTTAACTACGCCCATAATTGCATAAACCTGTCGCTGGATTCATTACAATAATTATTCTAATTTTCTGTAAACGTAATAAAGCAATGGGGGAAAAGAAATAGAAGGAGGGCAAGTTGTTTTTTAGAAGATATGCCATGTTTGTGCTTGAGTGCTTGTCACCTATTCAGGTGACAGAACATTTTATGTTTTGCATTTGGCATAGCCCACATTTGTGAGCAATAACAGCAAATCTCACCCTCTGTAACAAATAACAGTATGTAAAAATAATTAGTCTTTAATAATTTGCTAGTTGCTTTCAGAACAAATTATTGTCCTAGATGTTGACCACCTAAAAGATGAATGTTGGATGGTAAGTCTGGCTTAAACAGTTTTGTCATGAACACTTGTGTTTCAGCTTTTCTGAGCTGCCTCTGGTTGTTCACAAAGGATATGACGTCATGTGGCAATCATGTGTGGACAAATGTGGCAACATTGTTCTCAGAGCGAGTGTCAAGGCCAGATGCAAATCACAGTTGTTGCTGAACATGCAGCCACAGCCGATAGACCTCTGAATATGTTCTGTATAGCATTGTTTAATTGAGATTTTGGATTTAGAATGTCAAAGAGGTTGGAAGACTATCACAAACATATATTTATACATGCAACCAATAAACCAACCATTTTCAGAAGCATTTATAGACAGTGGACAACAATTTTCTTCTTTAACTCTTTCATTGAAAATTATGTTTAGCTATTTTGTTAACACCAAAAACGCAGCAATTGCATTGTTTGGTAAAATATATGAAAATAAAAAAAATACATAAGATCACTTTAGACCTGTAAACTGCCATACAGTGTTCACATTTTATTCCAGTAGCATTTATTTCTAAGTAAAATGAACAAATAATGGAAATTAACCAACATGCATACAAACTAAGCAGTGACTCACTTTCTGTTCACACCTAACAACTCCTTATGAATTAAAAGTTGAAATAATGAAGCTTGACATTTTGGAAAAAGTTATGTTTATTGAATCTATTAACATGCTTTACATACTTTATTTTGAATATGTTGTTTTTATAATTAATGTCATTATAAACATTTTTCACAAGCTAATTTTGTTTTGTTTGGCTATTGCTGTTTGACTCCGTATTTTCTTGACAATTATCTAAGACCGGTGACATGTGGTTTTAAACCTCTGATCAGGCTCTGCTTGTGGCTTGAGGTACACAAGGTTGTTCCTGACCTTCTATAAAACAACACAACCACCCTTAGTTCTCAGAAAATAGTAAGCATTTGTGACTATTTATGGCCTCTCCTTCAGCAGCAATGAAGTTGATGATGTTGCTGAATATGCTAGTAAAGGTCATTGGAGGTCCTTTTTTCAGGTCATCCTCCCAATCTTTGAAAGATGAATGAACTGGTAGTATTAAATTAAGGTCCAAAGGCTGAAGTTCCTATATTATTATTATTATTATTATTATTATTATTATTATTATTATTATTATTATTATTATTATTATTATTATTATTATGTTTCTTAGAGGTCATCTGATTTTGATAAAAGAACGCACCCAATCTATGCAAAGCACCAGGGTTTTAGGAAGAAGGGAGATGCTGTAGAGAAATTTACAATAAAACAGAAATATGGTTCTCTCGACAAAAGGGTTTTGATGAATCACTTTCTTCTCTCAAATATTAAAAGATTCAAACAGAGGTCAGTCATCTATGACATTACTCCAAAACCATGCAGCAACAAGGTTTGATGTTTTTGCCCACTGAACTCTGTGCATCCTCTCTCAGTCAGTCCAGTCATCTGCTTCTTTAGAAGTCAGCCAATCATGTCGACACAACATGTTATCTTTTGTACATGTTATTAAAGTTGATTCTATTCTGGCATAAGTCTCCCATTTTATTTCAGGTTATGCATTGTTATTCCTCAAAGTGGATAACCACTACATACACAACATTTCTGTTACTTTGTCTCGTCAGCACACCAAATTCCTCCTTCTTTTAAGCCTAACAAGATTAAATAAACTGTGACCATCGATCCACTTCCCACCCAATTCCTGTCCAAAAAATTACTCAATTCCTGTCCAGCATGAGGTCACAAAAATACCAGAAAGGGCAAACATGAACTGGCTAGTGCATGCTGCAGGAGTAAAGGTAGTAATGGTAATAGAAATTGGCCTAAAAAACTGATTAGTTTATTATCTTTGCCCAGAAACATGTAAGCAATACAAGTGGATCAATACAAACAATATTCCCTTGTCAAGTGTGAATACCGACCATCCTGTGGCCACTGCTTCATTCGCTCTCATTCTAGATCAACACTTTTGGATATGTTCTGGGAAAATACTAATCTATATTCTGCTCATCTTTCCTTAATATCATCAATCTCCACTTATGACAGTCAACCTATTTAAGAGGGACATATGACATGCTAATTTAGTTGTACTGTGTCATTTTATACATGAGATTTTGGCAACAGATAACTTGAGCGTGACTGGAAATTATTTGATAAAATTACAATTACCTCCGTGCCACCCCCACAAAAATTTTAGCTAGCACACAAATGTGCACAGAAGATGTTATGATTTAAGCCTGCTGATTCGTGCACTGTACTGAATGTGTCATTAGGAGGGGAAAATGGCTTAAAGTCACGATGCCAGCAGCTTAGGGAAACCAAAGTTTTTCTTTGGAAGGAAACACGATTTTTATCTGGCAGTAATGACAAAACAACATTTTATGAGCATTATGGTGCTTAGAAAAAGCAGGAGTGTGGGCGGATTTTAGTCATGGATATACTCAGATAAATGAGCTTATAATTACTAAATTATAGGTGTATACCAGTGCACCTGGTATTTTGATATTTGTCAAGATGCTATCAATGCTCAGTAATTTCTTCCAGTGGTTAATTTATTTATGATTCACGTAGAGTGCACTGACTCTGGTTGTGAAAGGGGCAGGATTATTTGTCGCATCCAAATGTATTTATTCTTATCCTGTTCTGGAACGGGAACATCCTAGATCATCATATTTGACACACAAATAAAATGTTCACTTTAATATTTACTCACATTCAGACAAGTTATTTTACTTAATATAGTAGAGAATATATGTAGAATGCTTGCTCACAGGATGCAGAGAGTTTCTGTAAGATGCATGAAGTACGCTTACTTGTCTTTAAAATCAGGAGCTTTGTTTACAGAGTCGCACATGCAGGCATGAGTTCTTGCATGTGAAGGGACAAAGGTAGTCTTTTTTTGCCAGTGTGAAGGTTGCAGCATTCTTGGGAGGGCACATATGCCAGTGCCGACAAGTGACACTGATCCGTCGGAAGGCTAAATTTATGCAAGACTGATAGGGGCAGGTGCACTTAGCTGGGACAGTGGCACAGGGTGGTCGGAAAGAAGCAGACCTGATTTCAGTCCAGGCAGAGATCGAGGGCAAACACACAACCCAAATAGGGGTTTCTTTTAAAAGCCAGCTGGTCTGGCTTTAATTCATGCAGGACATCAAACTTAAGCTAATTTCTCTCTCTTTTTTTTGTAATTATATTTTTACTATCTTTTTTGTTATTTAGGTTTTTTTAAGAAGTTTTCTCCCTTTTTTTAAAACATTTGGGCCTCAGCTGGTTCTGCAGGGTGTAACTTCCTGGGGAAGCAGAGAAAAGGCACGGGTGAGTTTTCACAGAACAACCTATTCCTTCCCTTCCCCCCCTCCCCCATCTTGTCCGAATGTCATTCGGTCAGTGGAAAAACCTGTACCCTCCAGGATGTTGGGCCATACAAGGCAGACTGGTTCAAAACATGTGTAACCGATTAAGCTGTGATTTTGATATTGGTTCAACTCTGTTCAAAAAGTTCTATAATTTCTTAAGATGTTTTTCTTTCATTTTATTCTAAAACTAAAGTAGATTTTATCTCACCAGACTGACAGAGAAGAAAAACAGTTGGTTTCAACTAAGGTGGAAACAGTAATTTGGAGAAAGTTTCACTTATGATCTTTAAGCTATTTTCATATTTGTAGTTTCTTTACAAATGACCACACAAAACAGAAGTCTCCAATATTTTTCTTTTTTTTTGTTTTGTGCCAAATATATATTTTGCATAAGACTTTGAAAAGTTAGTGAGAGGAACAAAAACATTAATTCACTTAGAGTTTTGTCAGCTTGTTTCAGCACTGTTTCATTCTCCTTATTTCACCAAACCAAAGCAATTTTGCCAACTCATTCAAGTAGAACTCGCAGTCTTATTTGCTTTCTTCGTGGAGAACCACTAATTCCCAAAAATTTAGAACCTTAGAAACTTTGACCCAGTTTACGGGAACTGCTTAGCCCTCACATATTAGCTTTACCGGCTCTGAATTCCCTGGCTTTGATGGTCGCCAGAGTTGAGGAAACGCGTTGTTTTCTTTCTCTGTAGGGTGGTGTATGCTCTCACACTGTTGCCTTTTTGTCTTTGAAAGTCACCTCATCCCGTCAGCTTGCTTTCAAGCTCTGCAATTGGTTTAATTCTTGTTTTTTAGTTGTTGATGTAGCGAGATGGAAACTTGAGCCAGGGTGCCTATTTATTTTTATTGGTAGCAGACGAGTGATATAAAGTTTGTATCCAATCATTATTAGTTGGTATGCTCACCAAATGTAATTCAGTTAAATTCCTAAAGAAATTTGATGTTATATCTGTTTTCTACTCACACTACTTTAATTGCAAGAAAGTGAATGTGTGAATAGTTGTTTCATTTGCCGTTTGAGTTGATTATGTTATAGATGAAGTTAATGCAGACGCTTTGTGGTTACAATGTTTTTGTCATTGGAAAAAAGTGTATTTCATTGAATTCAGTCAGTCATTCAATTTTAAACAAATTACAACTGTACCATGACCTATTGCACATATGGGAGCAGTTTTGATAGCAGTGGCATGGAAAGCACGGTGTTATGAAGCTTTAATGGCTTACAGAAACGGTGAGTAATTTTGCTCACATTATGCCTTTTTTTATTTGCTCTTCCCTTTGTTATTTAACTCTGGGAGATTTCCAGCAGCGTTATGTCCTCCTGTATGATAACTCCTTTTCCTTCTAGCCCCGCTGAGCGGTGCTGAGGCCAGAAAACAGTATGATGCTCCGCTGCCGCGATGCATTGCTTGTGTGCTGGGGCCGCCTGGATCTACAAAACACAAGCGCTGGAGCTAGGCGGCTCTTTTGATCTGCGGCTAATCTCAACTGCCTGCTTCCCCTCTGATCATGTATGAATAAGAATGAGTCGAGGGTGATCCTGAAGGCACAAAGAGCTTTAGACGGTGCCGGTCGTCTGCCAAGCTCCACCGTGTAGCACAAGCCGGAGCCTGTGGCCGCTATAGGCCCCACAATTGCACACATGAGCTGGGGATTCCTCATTTAGACACATTTATTCCTCTGCACTCCCTTTTCTCTCACTGCGAGATGTTATCGGGTGCTTGTTAGGAGTGTGGGAGAAATTGCGTACACACCAAATGATCTTTAATTGTCCGTAGAATTGGCAGAGGTCAACAGCTGCAGGAAAAACATATGCCAAGTCATTGTGAGTAAAGGATTTTGAAACAGTGAAAACTAGAGACCTTTCTGTGGCACAGAGAAATAATAAAAGAAGGAAAGATAGACCATGAATCGTGAAAAATGAATACTTAAACAAGTTGTCTCCTTTTCATGCCTGTGTTCTAGTTTGCGGGACAAATTTTTGAAAAGTTTCTCAAAGTCAAAAATCTGATTCTTTTAAGTTTATTTGTAGTGCCATGAATGTTACCTGCGTCATTTTTTTTACAAACGGGAAAGTTCTCACTAGGTAGCAGTTCCCGGTGTGGTTAAAATAGACTACATTTAATAGTTAACTAGGAAATAATATCAAAAAATTGCCAGTTCTGCAGTTTTAGCAACAAGAGTCTAACCTCGAATTTACACTGCTTGTGTCTCCGCTCTGCCAAGGAACAGACTCTCCAGTAAATGTGCACTCACTATAGCCAATGGGAGCATTTACACTGTTTCTGCATGGCAGCGTTGTGCGCATCGCCTCTGCATAACCAACCGTCAAAATTAGAACCAATCCTGTTTTTGATGGACACAGAAGCAAGTGCAGAGTCAATCTTCAACTATCACACCACTCCAACAGAAAAAGCTGAGATGGATGCAGGGTAAATCTACAGGTACAGCGCTCTTGTCCGGAGCTAGCCAAAGATATAATTGAGTTTGTGTCCTCCATGCTAGCAGGGGCCCTCAAGAGCACTTTACTCTAATCCCATATGTTCACATTTGTAGTTGTGTTGATCAAAAAACAGACTGTCCCATAGTGATGGGTTATTTTTGTTCTTACCAATTAAACTCTTACCAGTTAAACTGAAACATACACTGGGTTAGTTTTAACCATCTCAACAAACAGCGTCGAAATGCGAATGTTCAGCCGAGTAAACTTAAATCTTGGTATTTACGTGTTATATTGTGACTGACCAACGTTAGAAACGAGGGACTATGCAACTCCCACTGTCCCAAATTATATCAATCATATGCAGTCATTATGAGAGCATATCTAATCCACAGAAGGCAAATCCATACAATAAATAACCCTAAATTATCACTGCCAAATGTTGTAATTAGTGAAGAATGCAATGGAAACCAATGTTTCTTGCCCATTTGTCAATCGGTAAGGAACTATATTATTGATAAAGTCTCAAAGCACAATATGAACAAGAGTGAGGGACAACTCTAGTGTGTGTGTGAAAATCAGACTTTGAAACAAACTTTAATAGGATAACTATGCATCTTAACTCATCATCTATCTGTGCAAATATAATCTCGCTCCCATTCCTGCACTCCCTACACTTTGACACGTGCAGTTTTTTTACACAACTTCAGGAAATACTAGTGGGCACCACTTGAACTTAGACCAAAAAAAAAGGAATGCCAGCATCTCCCCTTGCTAAGCACAATTAGAGAAAGGGCAGCAAGAACAATGAAATAACTGTGCCTGCTCTAGAGCGGCTCATACCGAATTATTTCCCAACCATTCAAAGCGGAGGAAAAATCATTAACAGAAAGTAAGTTTTTTTTTCTCCCTCTCAAAGCAATCTAGAGGAGACAAAAAGAGTGCTTAGCCCTTGATATGTGCAGACTGAAAGCATGACAGTTAGAAGATTTAGGAACAGAAAGAGAGGTTAGAGAAACAACAGTGTCAGGGATTAGAATGAAAAAAAAATCAAGTAAATTAAAATGAAAATAATTAGAATGCAGTACGGAGGATAATTTCAACAAGTATTTAATCTCTATTTAAAATGACCTTTTTTTCTAGAGATGATAATTCTACTAAATTGCATTGCTAAAAAGCTATTGATGCATGGTTTAAGTTACTGATTTATTTTTGCATGAGGGATACCTCCAGGTTAACACCAAACTGAGATATTTCATTCTGTTAGAGAAGGGAGCAGACCTCCCCTACAGGCTGCACACTTTACTGCAGTGTGAGAGTGTATTTAATCTGTAGCAGATGGTTCACCGATGGCACCTGTCATACAGTAGGCACATTAATGCTATATATATGAAATTAAACAGCCGTGATTAGAAGCCAAATCAATATGTAGTCACTCTGCAGGTGCTTAATGAAACATCAATTACAACATTTTTTTTTTGTTCAGTTTTCTTCAAAATATCCAGATGTTAAGTGCTTATTTTATTGAAATCATTAAGATTTCACTAAAATTAAGAAAATTAAGAGGAAATTTACCTACTATTTGAGTCAAGTAAGAATGATGTTTGGGTATGTGAATGTACAAACATGCATTCATTTGACGGTGTAAAAAAAAAAGAAAGAAAAAAATGAGAGGAAGCAACAGGCCTGACCAACAGTTTACCCGGCAGAGCTTCATCTGAGGCTGTCTGCATGGTCACAGGACCAAAGAGCTGTTCTGATGTTGTAACTGGAGCCCCGGGCGCAACAAAAGCAGAGCTTGTTGTTGAGCTTGTGATTCATCCATAATGCAGAAAAGGTGTACAGACAGAACACTGTTTGTTAAATACAACACATGCAAATCCCACGTGACACAGCTTGGAGAGAGTCTACCTTGTGGCCATTGCACTTAGGAGTCCTCCTGACCTTGTTAGTGTGTTCAAGTTTATATTTGAACTCTTTACAGGATCTGTCAACATTTGGTTTTACAACATTTGGCGTGACTGTCTCTGGCCGACAAATATCAAAATAGAAAAAAAACAACAACTTACTTTTAGGGGGAGTTTTCTTAGGGATTCTTTTTTTTTTGCTTAATCTAAATAAGAAACACCTAAAATTCACTAAATGTGTTTTTTTTTGTTTTAGTTAAAGTTGTAATATATATTCATCTTGGAGTAATACAGTTGTTTGTGTCTGTTTGGAAAGTAAGCATGGATTAGATTTAAGATAAGTTAAGGTTTTGATACCATTGAGATTTTCTGATATGCCGTTCTTTTGGTTAGGTCTTTTTAACGAGGAGCCAGAGAAACTGCAAGAGTAACCAGAGGTTTCCCAGACCTTCAGGAGCTTTAGGTCCTGCAGAGCTGAACCTCTTTTTCTCATGATGTGCATTGGTGGTCAGCTGGCTGAATGAAGACAACAATTACAGTTTTCTATTGCTTATAATGAAAGCAGCTTACCTATTTTGGAAATGTTTAAATCATGGACAGTCATAGAGCTCTAGCTATCTCACTTATTTTGATGTTATGTTACTGTTTTAAAACCGTACCTGGTAGCAAATGCGCAACGTGTAATGCAGCTCACTTCAGGTTGGCTACAGGAACAGAAAGCACAACTAAATAACCACCTAAAATTAGATTATTTCTTCCCCAGTGTTACTATATAGAGAGCAGAAAGGCAAAACGGTGTAATATTCTATGTAATTATCACCTAAGGACTGCAACTAAAATTAGCTGGAATCTATTGTAAATTTTAATAAAGTCTTTTTTTTTATCAAGAATGCGTGTTATACATGTTTTTGTTTGTGACAGGATTAAAAATTATGGTGTTTTTTGCTCAAGGTTATCATGCTGTGAAAGTATGACATGCCTTGAGCTTTCTATGAAAATAGATAACAATCAGTTATTGCTATTTGTCCTGGAGTCATGGAAACAATTATGTCTAATTGTTTACCAAAAAATTACTTACTTTCATAATACATGTTTGGTTAAGTAAATTATCATGTAGTTAAAAAGAAAAAATAAATAACACAACATAGCTATATTGCTTCTTTGTTTTTAAAGAAAATTTAATATAGAACATTAAGTTCATAGTTTATTTAGCTATAAATCCCACATTCATAGAAAAATATCTCTAGCTTTTTTTTAATAGGAAGAAAAAATAAAATAATTTGATCACAAATGTTGTTGTTTCTTACATTTTATATTAGCAAAGTGTGCTTCCATGATTTGAGTGAATCAAAATACAATTTTATCACCTTTAGTCCTCTAATTATAATTTACAGTGGTAGAATTTCTAACAGCATAATTACTGGTGATGTTAACCTCTGAGTTTTCTTATCAATCTTATTAATAGGGAGCTTCAAATCGTATTAAATGCAAGGCTTTGCAAGCTAACAAAATTAGAAAAAGCAGAGAAAAGGAATTCTCTCTCCTCTGCAAAGTGTGATGTGACTCCTAAAGTGGGGATATCTCTCCAGATGTTTGGGTTGAGCATGTCCTGAATATGTATGCTAAATTTAACAGGATGGGTAAAAGACAATTAAATTAAAAAGTGTTTCATCCCAGCTCAAAATCAAGAACTACATAATTAAATTGAAAATATTAAAGCAAAAATTATAAATTTTCATAAAACTCAAGAATAAAATTTTAGGAGTAACAATTTGTTTTACACATGCTTTAACACTGAATAATATGCAGACGCTTGACTGTAAAAATATTATCAGACACCTATATCTTCTAAAAGCAAGAAAGAAAGCATGCAATAAAATTCAAACCCATGTGCAAAAGGGAAATCTATAGCTTCTCAGCTGAGCCTGTGAGTTAAAATGGCCTGCAGGTCTTTTTGTCCCCACCGTGAAGGCTTTGGTCGTCACGTCATGTAGCATCAATCTACTGTCAAAACACCAAACGTCTCCAAAATTCATTAGGGAAACGAGCGAAAGGAAACAAGCGACTGAAACCAGTAAATACCAAGTAAAGCTGGGAGCATCCTCAGACATATCCAACATACAACAAATACTCCGCTCGTCTCCCAGAGCCTCTGTAATAGCCGGCTAATTCTCAGGAGCGGCGAGGCAGAGTGCTTGACAACATCATCGACTGTGACAGGCAGATTGTATTTTCACGTGAGCGTGATCGACAACAGATTGCACTGAGCCCGGGCTGTTCCTGTTTGCCCTGGAAATGTGTTTGTGTTTATCTTTTGCTTGAAGAGAGGCATTCCTTTCCATCTCTCCTCCTCCCTCTCTCCCTGTTTCTCTGTTACCAAAAACACGCATTTTTAGATGAACCACTCTGCGCGTGTTTGCATGTGTGTGTCAGAGCATCTGTGTGTGACACAGGCTGTAAAGTGACTGCCAGGAGAGGCTTAAGAAACAATCCAAGCAAGATCAATATCAGCAAACCGCACTTATGTGTTTAACTTAACATCCAGTTGCAGTTTCCCCTGTTCTCTTTACATGCCAAACCTCACAGTAAACTACATTTAGCTGATGGCCTGAGGAGTGCGTGTACATGCTGTGACATATTGTAATTGCATAATTGTGTTGGCAAACTGTAAAACAAATTTTATTTTCCCCCCATCGGGCTTTGATGCGACTGTCAAACCCACACTTGAGCACACTCTCACACTCCCTCCTCTGTATGTTAAGCGCAGCCTTATAGGAGTAGGAGGGAAAGATGATCTGGGCCAAGAAAGTTTCAGGTGGAAAAAAAAAATACTATTAAAAATAGTTTGACATAGTATACAAAATTCAAAAGGATAATTCAGAACTTTTTTGGCAAGGTTTTGTTAACAAATTATAAGGAGTTAATATCTCACTTGGAGTAGATGCCTCTCCAATTGTCTTCATTTCATATGAATCCTGATTATATGGACATTGAGGCAAAAGCCAACACAGAGTTGGAGAGGGGCCAGGACCAGTGCAAACTTCTTAAAACAGCTCTTGAACCAGCTTCAATCTTAAAACTGTCTTGGAGGTTTATGCAAATGCCATCTCATTAACTTGTAAACTATTGTCATGTTTGAATTGTTTACTGACATGGGAAATGGAGCCGGGAGGCTGTATGCTACCATTGATCCTTCTTTGTGAAACACTTACTAGCAACTGAACAAATAAAGTTTCCCCCAAAGCCCCTGAGAGTAACTACTTGACTGAAAGGCAACATAGTATAAAAATCAATACAATATCTCTGAGTTAATCTGCTATTTCATCTTGATCCTGCACTGCTTTACTTTTCTATCAGACTGTTATATTATTCAAAAATGTTTTGAATGTCCCCTTTTAGTACGCGTTTCACAAAGAAAATCAAACTACACTTCCAATGTACATAATCATTGGCTTATCTGATAAGCACTCCTCAATGCAAATCAAATGTGACAACGGATCAAATTTTTCAGAAAAAAAGCATTTGCATGAACCACAATGACATGTTTGAGACTAGACTTGATTCTGGGCAGTAAATATTTAATTGGTTTTGGCTGCTTTTGGCCAGGCTGGTAACTTCTAACTAATCTTGATGTGTGCTGTATGAAGATGTCAAGAGAATTATTGGCTGCAGGATTGATTTTAAGTGTTTATAACTATTTAACAGAATCTCACTTTAAAAAAAATCAAACTATCCCTTTAATCCAAAACTGTTTGTACCCACATATGTGGCACACGTTTTACAGCTATCTCGGCTCAATAGCAAATGTAATATATATTGAAATACACAGTACAATAAGATTTTGATTTGGTCATGGATCTACAGTGTTCTTGAATATTAAATATGCAGTGGGTCTTCCCTGCTTTGCATTAAGAGCAAGAGCACTTATAAAGCTGGATGCATGCCTTCATTGTAGTTTTACAGTTATGCACCCCTATATGAATATGCATGAGCTAACGATCACATTGTTTTAATGATTTTACACCATTCAAATGTATTCAATCCATAGCCTCCAATTTATTCAGACGCCTGTATGTGGTCATTATACATACACACACACATATATATTTCAAGAGAAAAAGATTTTTATGTATATTCACAGATTCTCTGGGAGGTTCATACTTCCTCTCGTCATGTCTCTGCACTTTGTTTCTCTTTCCAGGTGCCGTTAAATGACAACCTCAAGCATTGGAGTGCAGAAAGGACCCCTCCAATGAGCTGCTGGCAGACAGCGTAGAGAGCAAGACAGAAGACGAAGGAACGCTGAATGTGGTATAACCAAAAAAACCCAAAACAAACAAACAAAAAAACACGTTGATGTATCCCCTTATCGTGTCTACACGCAGTCGAAACAGAGGTCTGAAGGGGGAGAAAAAGTGTCTGCGGAGGTTGTGAAAACTGTGTACTCATTGTTTCACTTGCTGTTGATATCTGACATGTTCACATTATGAACTCAGGGTGTCTAACAGACTACTCCTTATTGATTATCATAGAGGACCAGGGTCCAGAGGAAATGCTATTAAAGATTAAAGGGTCATGTGATGTGAAGGTGGCACACAGAGTTATCAGACACCAGCGGCTTCAGTTACATGCTGCAATCCGTCAAACAGATTAGCCAGCTTGATTTATTTATTAACCCTTGCTCCCCACATTTCCTAACTTGACTAACTAGGTGGCAAGACTGCAGCCTACACTCCACAGAAAGACAAAGAGGGACTCACATTTTGTGCATTAGGCTCATGGGGAAGGACTTAACTGTTTGGTGTAGATTTGAGAGTGCGAATTGATACGGCAAAATACAATACTAAACTCAAGCGAAACCAGGGTATCACAGATATATTTTACAGGAGACATTACACACTGAACCAACCAGCAACCATCAATATAGTGGATATTCGTATTATAAACATGTGTGTGGGGGGTCAGCATAAAAACTTGTAGTCTGCTTATGGTCATCTCCAGTTGTTAGGAGGTGGGCACAGAATACACCTTGTAATATGTCATTGCTGAACACTGCAGGTGACGAACAATGATGAAGGCTAAACTCAGCCTTGTATCAGCTCTAGTTCAACATCTATACCTAGACTGGACAACGCTACACTGAATAATTCCATACAAGACAGACAGTGTTTGTTTTTGTCATTATGACAATCTAAAATCAAGACAAGTGTAAAAAAAACACAGCACAATGCATGTTTTTGTCAAACATCACCAGAAATGTTAACTGTATTGTGCTATTTTTTAAAAGCAGTTTGGATGTGTAAAGCCTTTGTGTGGCAACAAACAAAATTGACATTCTTACCTAAAAGTATGGTCAAATTTATTATTGTTTCCTCTCATATACAACCACCACTGAATAGAGAATAATAAAACTATTATTAAAATAAATCTAGGTATTTAACAAATTCTATGGGATACATATTTCTGCACAAAGTCACTGCACTGTCTGTCTTATCTCAAGTGGCAAACTTACTGCTCTAATTGACACTAATAGAGTGGATGTTTGGTAATCATTTGGCTGGGTGGATAAAGAGTTGGTATTTTCCGCAATGCTTATTCACTGTCTATGAGGGCTTATCTGCATGAAATAGCTAGGACTTGGAATGTAGACAGTCTTTCTATAACCCAAAGAGAATAATTTCCCTTAAGACATACCAAAGGATTTGACTTTTCAGACTCTTTGTTAAACAGTAAATCATTTAGTTAATAACTTTACTTTTCTTCTGAAGTCCCAGAAAGAGATGGGATTTTTCCCCCTGCACTAACAGAACCAGCTGTTGTCAAATTGGGTAGATTGTCTTTGGGTAGATTTTCATCAGCATGTTAGGGCTCAAGTTATGTAAGTTTGCCAATAAAGTTGTCAAATTTCAATATTTGGAATGTACATGGTCAGAAATTCTAACATTTATTGAGATTAATATTCATCTTGTTTGTTCAGGCATCATAACTGTTACCTAAAATCACATGGTATTATTGAAATGCTACAAGCTTATAAAACCTATTCTTAAGACAAGAGATGCACATGTTTTATCGGAAAACCAATGGATAAGATAGGCAACAACTATTTCCAGGTTGAGGTTGGTTGGATTGCAATTTTGACTTCAGAATTAGCGCCATCACTAAATTATCTGGATACCTACTTAAGTTCTTGTTCCAACACAGAGCCTAACTAAACCATTATTAAACACTGCATTTATAAAAACACACTTGATTAAAGTTTCTGGTGATTTTTGTGGGTAAAGTTTAATACCCTCCAAAACTTATTTTTTACAGTGCATAATAAATGAGAATTTGACTAAACCTACGTCTGCGTACAATTAAAACATGTAGGAAGGATGTGTCATCAAAACTATAAACTTACTTCAGATAGATCTATTGATAAAATTAATGAATGTTACTGGATTTACAAAGTAATGCTGTAATGTAAACAATTGTTTAATTTTAAATAAGGGCTAATATAATTAAAAACACACTTTTACGGTATTCTTTTAATTTAATAGGCATATACAAGTCCAGAAACCTTTTTTTATTTCGCTGTTTAGCAAATTATGGTTGATTTCCGATGAAAGGAGTAAAAAAAAACCCCTAAGTTTCCCAATGAGCACTACAACTTCGGCGGCTTTTTTAAAAAATAGACTGCAGACGCCCTCTCTGTTGGTTCATTAGTTAAACTAGACATCAGCCCATCATCTTCCTCTAGTGGTCCTCTCGGAGCAGTTAACTGTGTGTCCACTCTATCGGGACTGCCGTGATAATAAAGTATTAAGAAACCATGCCTCGTTCATTAAAGTAGAGTGGGGAAATGTGAGACCGCCCCCTTTCAGGAGTCAAAAAAAAAATAAAAAAAAAAGGAGAAGGGGGGGAAAAATGATTATTACTTCTCGCACAGGGTGGGAGAGTAGAAAGGTTTCAGGCAAACATTCGGTCTGGATTTGAGGGAAAGACAGAAACAGCGCTCTCAACACCAGTGTCAGGTCTCCCAGACATCCCGCACTTCACCGGCGCCTCCCCTCCACCTCTTAACACCGAGTCCCGCTCCTCTCACCGGCACCTCTTGGAGGGAACAGGCGAAACGTCCTCACCGCCTCCAGAGAAGATACTGTCCGATCACAGAGAGGGCGGGGGGAGACGCACACAGAGCACAGAGTAAAGAGAGAGAGAGAGAGAGAGAGAGAGAGAGAGAGAGAGAGAGAGAGAGAGAGAGAGAGAGAGAGAGAGAGAGAGAGCGAGGGAGCGAGCGAGAGAAAGAGAGAGAAAGAGAGAGAGAGTAGTTTGGTTTGATATTATACAGACTCCTACCACGTACTGTACGTTACTTTTTTTTCTTACCCGGCGCCGTCTTCTGCTAAGTTGCGCTCCTGGATTTTAAGTGCGTCTCAGCGAACTCCGTCCCTCCCCCCCCCATCAGGCAGCGGCTTCACTCTTCCTGTCAAACAGCCGGGCCAAACAACCGGCGGACCCGCTTGTTGTTTCTTTCTCCTCTCACCCCGAAGAAGATTTCATACCAAACAAAAGTAAGTACCCGCCGCGTTAACACTTGGCAAGAAGTGCAGCGTCATTTACGTATAGATATCTTTATTTCTAAGGGGAAAGTTAGCGGCTCTATTTTTTTTGACGCGCGCAGCTCGTCAACAAAGTGCATTAACTGCGCGTATCGATTTGTTGTGACCTCCGCCGGTGTAAACTCTGTACTATCATTACGAGGTGACATCAAATAGCCGGTTATGTTCTATTAGAAAGAGGCCAAATGAGTTTCATGTCATTGTTAATGTTACTGTTGTGGTGACCTTGTGCAGCTTTGTGGAGTCCACATGCACGAAGCCACATAAAGTGAAATGAAGCGCGTTCCCAAAAAATATTATACACAACTATATAATATCAATAACAGATCCTATAGCCATAGATGGAGTATATATATATATATATATATATATATATATATATATATATATATATATATATAATATATAATATATATCATATATATATATATATGAAAGTCACAAATTATTAAAAAAAAAACTTTTAGACCAAGTGGAAAAATTGCCAAGTAGGCTTGAAATTTTCAGCGTATTGTGCATATTTCTATCTTTTTATACATGTGTAAGCATGCCACGCCGCAATTCATGGTAAAAGATAAAAGTGCAAATATGATGGAGCTCAAAACTCTCCTCAAATAATTTTATTACAACAAAAGGATTTTCGCATTGCAGCAGGACACAGTTTGATAGTCTTACTTGGGTGTTAATTTATGCAGAGCCACACAGAACAGTTTTGTAAATCAGTCCTTTTGGTGAGTGTTACTGATGTTCAGGCTGAGCTAACAATTCCTTTTCTGTGACTTTGTGATTGAGACTGACTTACTGTAACCACTACAAGGAGTTTGATATATTTACAAGGTGAACACAGTTGAGTCTCCTGTGGCACAACTGAACCTGTTGCAGTGAGAGGATTAATAAGGACAATATAATTAACTCGTGCCAACTTTCACAGGTTGCCACCTCAGAGTGGAATTAAACCCCCTGCACTGTTTGTTTCATTTTAGAAGTGTACGGGCTCCATGTAGAAATATGTCATGCTAAGTCTAAATCTAAGACTGTGAGAAAAGTTGATATCTAAGTACATTTTCTTATATTTTAACGTAGTGTGGAAATACGGTGGGAATTTTACCCTCAATTTTATACTCAATATAATTTAATAAATACTTAAAGTAAAGAAAAACTGTTCTTCGAAAGAATAATAATTTTACAGAAGTTTAGAATTTTTTCACTCTGACTGACAAACTTATAGAAATGTAAAACTTCACCCCTGAAAGGTAATATTCTAAGGTGACAAATTTTGCAGCATGTCGGAGCGGCTTATTGGCTCTGTCTAATGCGCACTACATACCTTCAGTCAGTGCACAGTTGTTTCTTGCCGTGAATTCAAAAACAGAAGAGGCACTTACTCTCTCTTTAAAGTATCCTGCATTTAAGAGACATATTATTTTAAAAGGTCAGCTTAATTTGCTCTTTTTTTTTGTTTTGTCCCACCAAAGTTTGTCATCTTTTTTAGTGAAATGTAATCTTATCAAAAATATACACTCTTTAGTCACATAGATCTTACACGTGGCCTTCCCTCCCCTGTCCATTGTCAATGAAGCTGTTCTGTGTGGCCTCTCTGGCCTGTTGCTCTCTTGGGATTAAGCGTTAGGTTAATCCGCTCAGAGGAAGGTGAGCACTCGCATGTGGACCTACGATTACACACAGAGGACTCCTGTCATCCAAGCTCTGTAATCTCAGAGACCCTTCACACACACACACAAACACACGCAGACGTCTGCTGCGAACAAGCACGCGCGAGTGCAAAGACGAAACCAGGTTCCCTGTCTGTCCTTCCCTTACACACACAGACACACACACACACGCGCGCTCGCCCTTTTCTGCATCAGAGGACGCATCGACACCCACACTATCTGGCCCGCGCTGCAGTTCCTTCTCCTGTTTAGCTTAAGTCCTTCCATCTCCTGACAAATCATTTGGGATTTTGAACGCCAATTCACAAAACCAACAGTGACAATACACTCTTACCCTTCTCACAGAGAGGGATTAGAAGGTCACGTGTCCCTCTGATTGGCTGGGGCATTGAGCCGATTGTTAGGGCACTTTGCTGTACACCAGGGGCTCAGCGGAGCTTTAGTTAAGTGAGGGGAAGGGACACTTTGTATTTCCAGCTTTTGAAAGGTTTTGCCATGTGTTTAAAAAAAAGAAATTTGGCAACGTCTGCAGTGACCTGACAGAACTTCATTAGTTTAATTTGCTGTCTATTAAAAGTGAAATATAACGAGAAAGTTAACTTGTAAATGCTGTTTTAGAAGAAGTCTCACTATGTATGCTGCCCTGAGCAGAGACATTCAATATACAAAAGGCTCAGTTCAAGATTCCCTCATCATGGAAAACCAGATCTGTGAAAACATTCTTAATGAAAACATCAAATGTATTTATGTTAAAGCAAATAGTTTAATAGCACCCTTTTTGGTGTGCTTCAAAGTTTTTTTTTTTCACTAATGGTTTCAAATATTTTGGAAGGAGTTTGCACAGTTTGTACAGTTAAACATTCATTTGCAGATTGCCGGCTGGCAAGATCTAGAGGGAGATATTGAGAAACTGTAATTGGACTTCATGCCCTTTGGCTCAAATGAAAAGGTAATATGGGAGTCAATTGTGGAGAATTATATTTACTCTAGATCATGAGAAAAATACCTGAAACAACTGAGAATTGTCTCTTTTTAAATATATATATAAATATATATATATATAATTATATATACAGATAGAAAAAGAAAAAATATATTATATCTTGAATTACATTTCTAATGAAAGTCTTTCATTTTTGTTTGTTAGTAAGTGAAAGTTCTGACAACCACACGTGTGTTTTTTTCCCTTCATATGTTCAAGACACGGTTCTTCTTCTGCAGTTTCCATTTGTTTTTGTATTGTTTTATAATTGTGCAGAAAACTGTCCGGCTGAACTTCAGCATGTGTTTATTTGTTAATTTTTAACACACTCTCCTCGCCTTGTCTCAAATGTTGAGAAGGTTCAGAATCTCTCCCCACATGGATCTTTGCCTCCCTCAAACCTTGTCGTCGTTTCTTCATAGGAGCCTAAAATCACTCCACACAAATAGAACTTAAAGAAGTGTCAGAAATCTAAATAAACAATTCACTTCTTGGATGTGTTGAATGCATACATTTGAATATGTCCTGGTTTTTGCATAATAATCCAAAGCATTCTTCTGTCTCTATCTAGTAATTAGCAGTGACGTTCAGCAACTTTCTCTGTATGTTGTAAGTGGATGGATGGGGTGGGGGTGGTGGGGGCGTATGGGTGTGTTTCGCTGGGGTGTTAGAGATCACAGAGGAATATATCAGCCTTTGATGTTTAATTGTATTGTAAAATACACTTTAGAATATTTCTGCATAAAGTAGACTTCTGGCTGTGCTGTGCTTTGTGTTTGCTGTTCTGTGTTTCGTGTGTTTGTCTGTCTGTATGTGTATATGAGTGTCTGCGCAAGCGCGTGTTCGACGTTGCGTCTTGTCTCCGCGTGTTTATGCATCAGAATGTTTGTGCCTCTTTTTTTTGTCTTAGTTTTGCGAGGTTGTTGTTGGTGTATATTCAAATCAAAAAGCGTGTTGTTGTTTTTTCTTTCTCCCCTTTCTTCTCACGCTGAAGAGAAAATGATTTGATGTCTGGGATGATGGAGCAGTCTGGAAAACAGTGTCAATGCGAGGGGCTGATAAGGCAGACTGAGAAGACTGATGCTGATGAAAACAGACACAAAACAGACGCGTTTGAGGTTAGTTAGGAGTTGAGCAACAGAACCTCCGGCCTCCGCTCAGGTGCACGTCGTGAAAGAGCGATGCCTTCGTGATGTCATCCTTAGTGCCCCGATCTAGATGAACAGGATGTCCTGCCTTCTTCATCCTGTTTCCTGTTTCCTGCTTGCACTGTTGGTCATTATTAAAGCAGCTGCCTGCTGGGTGGTCTGCGCTCGGCAGTGCTGACCACACAATCATATCGTCAGCTGCAGCCCACCTAACGAGACGCTCGAGACACCTCACCATACTTGAGGCCAGCTCCTTGAAATATTTGGACAGTGAAAATCTTGGGAGGTAAAAAAAAAAAAAAAAATCAAAAATAGTGGGAGTGAATGATAAGTTAAAGAGAAATATTTAGAGTAGAGGAGATGTAGGGTTTCTTTGTTTAAACACACGTCACTGAAAGCCTCGATATCAATACTCAAATGATAAAGTCAAATGTAAATAAGAACAAAACTGTTTATACGTTAGTTTGTAGGGTTGTTGGGAATGAAAATCCTACAGTTTTCTGTTTGGAACAATTTTACCAATTTCACCGACAAGACATTCTTTGTCCGTAATTGATTTATTGATTTCGATTCCCGTTTTTCACTGATGACAAAGAATTAAAGAAAATAAAATGTGCGGCAGGATGTTTTATTTTCTTTTTTTTTTCTGTTGCTATAGTAGTTTTGAGTTCAACTGATCATGAATAAATAACTAATCTTTATCTCGTTTTTCCTAAGCAAAAATACATGAAAGTACAGGTGGTTGCTTTATTTGGTAGAAAAAATCTATTTCTCTTTACCTACCCTTCAGCTCTCTTGTTTACAGCCATTTAGTTATAGTCTGATATGAAATTCTTATGGCAAGCTAAACTCGTCTAGTAATACCCTAGTTAATTAATAAATTTAAAAGAAGCTTAATAGATAGAATATTTTAAAGAAAGAAGATAAACTTTTGCTGAAATTATATCTTAGTAACAGTGATAGTTGGCACTAGTTTCTGTACCATATGTTAAATATTTAATGCTCCCCCAAAATTTGAAAGCAAAAGAAAAGCATAGAAGTCGTCTTTCAGCCAGCTAACCAACAGTGCAAAGTAGCAGGTTATGGAGGAGCAGAGCCGTGTTAGTCATTGAAGAAAAAAAGGTCTTTGGGGTCTGATTGAGTGGACTTCACCCGGGAGAATTTATGTAATGGAAAAGTTTGTGATTTGAAACCAGTTTTTTTCAAATCTTCAGTACACAACAATACTAATAATCAGGTTCATGCTTCGGGCCGATCAGGGGAAAATTGGCTGATTTCAATCCTAATCCGTCTAATTGCTGCTAATTGAGTAAGTAGAATTAAAGACTTAATCAGTGCAACTAAGTGTTATTTCTTTGACCACACAGATTTTTTTAAGTTGAGAGAATTTCCAGGGGGTTAATTAATGTGGGGGTAAAGAGAAAGAAATTATACAGTATTTCAAAGAACTGTACCTGACCTTTAAGTATTAAGTATTAAAGGGCCAAACTTGTACACCTAAGATATTTTTACCTCTTTTGGTGTGGGGCACATTTGGAATAGAGCCAGTACCAACAAAATTAAAAGAGATGGAAAGACAGAGAGAAAGTAAGGAGAGTGGAAAAAAAAAACAGAGACGTCTTCCAACGACTGTAATTTATCTTTGTCACAACTGCAACATAGCCGAGTCATTCTGCAAGAGTCCGGCGAGACGCACAGAGGTAGCTCTGTGTCGTGGCCTCACATACGTTCACATCCATCTGAAGCCTACGCTCGGTCGGCTGCCACAATCTGCGGCACTGCTGCTGCTGCTGCTGCCACCACCGCTCCCCATGCTGCTTGAGAGCTTTGAGTTGCAATACAGAGTATTTTTAGCAGCTCTTGTGTGCACACTGAATTCACAGGAAATTTACTAAGTCATTCTTTAGTGTGAATCTGCCCTTTTGTCATCAAACAATGCACCACAAGAATTTCGGCCATCGGCACAGGTTTGCACGTACGTTTCTCCGTGCGCCAGGAAAGAATATTAATCACGTTCCTTATCCATATCAGAAAATTTACGATTCTGATCCACGGGAACTCTCTCTTATAAATCTCTTAACACTATCCCTGGTGGCAGGGGGAGTAGGGGGGAGGCTCATCGGGAGAAAGAAAAAACAATATTCAACAGCTCACACACAGAGTTCCCACTATTTTTCAGAACACACAGCTTAACCAGACGGTGTACGGCCAAAGTCCACAGAACTGTTCCTTTCCACTGTCATCTGTGACATTCCCAACCAAAGGCCAGCCTATGTAATGATGTGCAGCACAGACCCGTCGAGACCACATACATCACCGAGCTAGCAGGGATAAAAGGCAAAGAAATGTAGGAAAAGAAGTGAGCAAGATGAATATATATATATATATATAATATATATATATATATATATATATTATATATATATATATATATATATAATAAAAACAAGATAATTAAAAGATGAACAAAAGCATATTAGAATTCAAACTTTATAAGCACAACAGCATACAGCGATATGGAAGTACCCTAAGGGTGGGGAAGAGCTAAGCGACGCCTACCGCCCACTCCTGTTTCTTTTTTCTTCTTCCTTTTTCTAAAAACTTTCTTTTTTCTTTTTTTTCTTTTTTTTGCCTGACTCTCTCTGCCCCTTGATGTATGGCTTTTTCCTTACAGTGGCTCTTCCAAAGTGCAGCTCGTGATGTCATTAATTTTATTCATACTTTATAGATGCTCTGTCTGGGGGAAAAAAAAAAAAGAAAGAAAAAAGATAGAAAACGAAGAGGGACGAGGCGAGAAGAGAGTGAAGAAGATGGAGAGAGAGAAACTGAAAGAGAGAGGAGAGGAGATGGCTTTGGAGAAGGAGATTTTCAGTGCAGTTGCATGTATAATAAATGAGGGGGGCACTTTGTTTGAAACTCCAGTCCGAGTGCTTTGCTTCAAGGTTTGCCGGGCCAGAGCAGGGTGGGTCGGTAGGTGGTGTTGGGGGGCTTGTGGTCTCACAACAGCCACTTTCTTTATCCTGCCAGCAGATGCTTTCACCTGGCACTGCGGTTGGACCTGGTGGAAAAACAAACAGCCTTGTTTATTTGGCGGAGAGAGATATGCACAAAGTAGTGACAATGGAGCAGGGGATTGACTGAAAAAGGGTGAGGACAGGGTGAGGGAGAAGGAAAGAGATGAATTCGTGTAAGAGCGCCATTTGCAATGACAGGCCAGACGATCCTGAGGAGAATACTGGCACCTGGCCCACACTTCCTAAACAGTCCTGCTACTAAAATAGTTCAGCCTTGGTATTAGCTTTTGTCCCCTTTGTGTGTGTGTGTGTGTGTGTGCACGTTTGTTGAATAAGACAACATAGATAGTTTCATTGTTTTGTGAGGACTTTTTCGCTTTCAGCTGTTTACGTGCATGGGTATTTTTCAGCTTCCTGTGTGTTTGTGTTTGGAAAGCATAAAGGGAGTTTTTATTTGTCCCCTCTGTCATCGTTGCTGATAAAAATGGCCTCTGTCTTTATTTTTGGCCAGGCGCTGGACTCACGGTTTTATAAATAGCCGAGGAAGTGCGGGGGGATACCTGTCGTGGCTCCAGCCTCCCCTTCCAGTCGAGACCCAGTTCCCCCACGTCACATCCATCCACTGCCGGCCCACTTTGAGCAGTCTCCTCCAAACCTCCCCGCCCCCCTCCCCCAATCTCCTCTCAGGGGCCAAGCAAACAGGATGGCATGCCGATTGGGAGTGTGAGAAAATACCGAAAAAACATTGAAGGACTTGAAGTTAGGCCTGAAAAACCTTCGTTAACTCTCTGATATAACATAGAAACTAAAAACATCAAAACTAAATCTTCTGAACTAAAAAGTTTAGAAATTTGATGGTAGGTTTTAGAAAAAGCCCATGTTGCTGTAAACTTGAAGAAAAGAGAAAAAAATATGCTCAGTGCAGTAGCAGGCTAACAACTAGCCAGATGGAACCCCATTTTAATCAGTTTTTTGTTTTTTCAATTCAAAGCAACTAAATTTGAAATATGTTATATTCACAGCTATTAACCACACTTCCAGAAGAGACTGGTTTTCCAGGTCTCATACTGGTATGAGATTGATACAGCTGGATTGATACAGTAAACTCCTATAACAGCTTTAGCATAGTAAGAAGGATTTTTTCAGATAAGAAAACATTAAACTAAACAGTCTTCTGTGAAATACCACAGGGTTTATTTTCCTCAATAGTGTCTTACCTTATTTTAAGATTTTAAAAATTCATACTGTCAGCTAAATGGGGGTACAAGGAAACAACAAAAAGCCAAACTCTTTAGTGCAATTTTATGCCATTGGAGTAGAATGGCCATAAAACACCTTACCCTCTATACTTTACTGTCCAACATTTATTTTTTAAAGGGATTATTCTCAGTCAAACTGACTTTTCTGTCTTTATTATGCGGGCAAATGGAAGTCTTCTTGGTTAATCCCGCTATTCTTCAAAGGGCACCACTTCTCGACCATGCCATCTAATTGTTGAAGCCACATTATCACCCTCAGATGCTCTTTCATCTGCAGCTCTTTTTTTTAATAAAAAAAGAAACGAGTGTCATCTTTTCTGCATCCTAGCCCAAGATATTATTCTCCAACTAAATGACTGACACTCTGCATCTTGGCCCTCATAATAGGGGCTTCATAATCATGTTATGAGTGGGCCAGAAAGAGAGAGTGAGTCTTTGCAAAGCACTATGCTGCCCTTGGTGGACTGTCTCTTTACACTGGAAATGAGGAGTGCTTCCCCCATTTTCTCTGTGCAGGGAATTGTGCCTCCTCCTTTTAATGTGTTTTTTGACAGCTTACTATGATAACCAGGCTACTTGTTAAAGAAACCTTAGATTATTCTCATAGCAAGAACATGTTTTTTTTCCGTCCCTTTCCCATGTTCTTCAAAATGCTGCTCCACAAACTGTCGATGACCCAGTTCTGAAGAGGTGGTCGAAAACAAGTAAGAGCAAAAAAGCAAATAGCACAGGGAGAAGGAAGAGAGGTAGGGGAAGGAGGTACTCTTGGGAAGTTAGCTCAGGTGCTTTTCTTTCTTCTATCTCCTTCTTGCTTCCTCTTAAACTGAGCGACCTACCTTGTGGGTCTCCTCTTCCCTGTAGCCTAATCGGAAGAGAAACGCTGGGAACGATAATGGGGATTAGCTTGCACAGCTCGCCGGTTCCCCCTCGGTTAAGTACACGTGTAATGAGTTGTTTATTTGGGATAATGCTCAGTAGGTGCAACAGAAGCCCAGTGCCGCTCACCTCCCTACTCTCCGTTTCACACATACACACTCACGCGTGCAAACACACACATATAGCCATGTACACTCATGGGGCACACATGCATTGTGTAAACCAGAAATGTACCTGGTGTGAATTGTGATGCGTACAGACATGGACCAACTTTAAATAATAATTCACACATGATCATTCATTTGAGCCCCAGTAAAATCAACTTCCAACAAAAGAAATACAAACTCAGCAAAGTGTTCAAAGTTCTTCTTTAAATGATTACAAGTAAGTCAAACTCTTTCAAAGTAAAATGACAGCAAAAGAGATATAGACATATGCACAGTAGCCTCTAGATCAAATATCCATTTTCTTTTACTTAGGCTGTTGCTAAATAAAACTTAAACAAAAAAAAAAAGAAAACAGAAAACATGGTAGTTGTTTTCTTCTATTGATTTCCATGTGTAAACTATATTTTTATGTTTGGAGCAAAACAAACATTTCAGTATGGCCTTGGTTTATATTCAGCAACGCCCCTGACTTCCACTAATACACCAACCCTTACAAATTCCCACACACAGCTGTGATGCAGGTCACTTAGTAAGGAGAAAAATGGGCAGCTTGTATTTGGAGGACTGAGTTAAGGGGGTGTGTGCATAAGTATTCCTGTGTGCGAGTGCTCATGGATGTTCTCAGGCCTTCTGGGGGTCAAAAGGCCGGGGAATTTTTCTTAGGGTGAGGAGAAGGGGAAGGAATTGAATGATATGAGAAAAAAAATTAGGAGGGAAAAGAACCAAAAGAAGGAAAGGGGGATATGTTGTGTGCCCACCAGTCTCTGCTTCTGTCTGTTGCTCTTGTGTATGTACAGGAACTGGGAAAAACTGTGTTGCTTAGTGGATGGGAAGTGCTCTGCTATCGTTGAGTGGGGGGTGTCGGGTGGCGGTGGTGGAGGGGGGTTGCAGGCGAGGTTATGTGAACAGTGCAGCTGTGCTCGCAGCAGAGGGATTTGAGTGGAGAGTTGAGGCGAGGGCGGGAGCTGGGGGGGTGGAATCGAGGCACCCAGGTCCTTCACTGAACCACTAGATTGTGAAGCAGATGAGAAAAGAAAAATTCAACATTGCAGCAACTTGCCGCTGCCCCCTCCGTGCACTGATATTCCATCCCTCCTTTGCTCCCCCACTTTGGGCCTTCCTATCCCAAATAGGAAAAAAATAAATAAATGATGATGGATGCTCGATGGCAAGGATAAGAGTGCCAGAGAAAGAAAGAGGAGGAAAAAAAAAACAGTTATGATTTATATACAGCGCTCATCAGCCAAAGAAGGAGCTATTCCTCTGTAATAATCAAGACAATAATTTAGATTTTGTCATCTTGTAGCAAAGGGGATTTCCCTGCAATGCGAGTGTTTGAGTGAGATTTTGAAATCTCTCAAATTTGTTGAAAGATCCCTCTCTGCCAGTGAACAATTTCTTCGCCCAAGAAGCCAGCTCCACCACATAGCGAAGGATGGTGGGGCATACGAAAAACCCAAAACTCGCTTGTCAGTCCATGTGATCAGTCGCTGTAGAGACAGGGAGAGAGAGAGAGATAGAAAGAGAGAGAGACAAGGCAGAGGTGGCTGAGAGACGACAGAACACAGAATGGCATCGGTGCGCGATGCTAATGCATTCAGCCTGCCACCGTATCCAACAACAAGGCAAAATATCACACGACTCACTTCACAAGATGTTCCTAACAACAACAACAACAGCAACAGACACGTAAAAGATTGCGCGCTCGTAGAGACACGCATACACACATACATGCGCGCGTTTTAAAAACCAACCATGAGGAACACGATTTGAAAGCAAACAAACAAGTCACAATGTAAGGAACTTGTCTACAACGTTGTGACAGAAAAATAAATGCAAAAACACAAAAAAAGGGGAAAAAAACCCTTTTGTTTCATGAGAAAGGAGTTTAAATGCAGGGGTGCAACCACACGTTTACATTTTGAGATGAAACTATAGTTTAGAGCAAAAAGAAAGTAGAGGTTGTTGGCTTATTCCTGTAGAAATGGTAAGTGTTAGGCTAAAAATAGAGTGTGGTCAAACAGTAGTCGCTTTGGCATGAGGGGGGGTTGATACAGCAGCCTTCATTGTAGCCACATCTTTAGAGTAAAGGCACTCTGCCAGAGCTTGTAGATTCAAAGCAGTAATTTAATATTTGTTTGTCTCTATTATTTCAATCTTCCCCTTTCTCCTTCCCCAACTCTCTCTTTCCTAAAGGGTGGGAGGTGAGGGGGGTGAGTAACAGCACGCTTTATCAGATTACTGGGTCTGAGGTCTCTTTTAAACCTCTTTGCCATCTTGATGTTGTGCAGCTGTGCAGACTCTTTAATCACACGCTATCTTTTTTCACTCACCCTCTCCTCCTTCTCCTCCCTTCTTCTTGTCCTCCCTCCCTCCCCTACCATATGTTAATTGGCTGCTTTCTGTGACAAATTACGAGCGCTCACTTTGATGAGGTCGGGTTGTGATGGCGCTGGGAGTGGAGTACAGTGGAGCTGCCAGACCCTCACCAGTTCACCAGTCGCCCCCACCCCCCCGTGCCCTCCCTCCATAACCACTCCAAAAAGGAGCGCGGCACCCAGCCGATGAGTAATGATAGGCTTGGACTCGGTCTGGCCTGGCTCGAGCCTTAGTGGGGGCCACTCCCCTAAACAGAGGCTGATCTGTAGGTACCGTATGCCGCCACACGCCCTCCGCACGGCATGCACAACCTTTCGCCTCATGCAGTTCGCCACTGACTCTCCTCAGGGAACTGTAACACTCTAAAAGCACCATGCTTTCTTTTAGGAGACTCAGTTTGACATTATCTACAGCAAAAGATTTTTAACGCAATTATTTTATTGCTTTATTTTTGGTTTGTGGCCAAATTGATCTGAAATAACCCATGAGAATAACATAATTTGTAGATGTAATGCTCCCAACTTACATATTGAGTTTACATTGGTTGGTGTGTGTGTGTGCGTGCGTGTGTGTGTGTGTGTGTGTGTGTGTGTGTGTGTGTGTGTGTGTGTGTGTGTGTGTGTGTGTGTGTGTGTGTGTGAGTGTGTGTCTGTGGTGAGGGGACATTGCTTGGAAGCATTAAACCAGCATTTCTTAAACAAACAATTTCAGTGGACCAATTTCTTTTTAATGATGCTCATCGTCAACAGGGAAACATGGTTCACAATAATCAGCTCTCAACTGGTTCTTTTGCTCTTCCTCTGCTTCTTAGACTCTCTTTCACAATCCCCTCTCTGCCTACTCTGCGATCTAGGTTACTTGGTTTCCTAGTGGAGCACAGGGACCAGAGGAGGGGAAAAAAAGGAAAATCAGAAGGTCGAATCTATGAAGGACATCCTTGTTGAAGTGTGCAACCTTCTACTTCTCTGCAAATTACCCACATACTGTGCATAGACTGAAAGCCGAGTGGCGGCAGTCTTTTCAACTCGGCAAGGCTACGACCGATCGGCTCCAGGTAAAGCTGTAATGGCGTCCCAGTGGCAGGAAGAGGTATCACTTGATTTCATTGCTACATTAAGATGGCCATAACTTCAGAAATAATCAATTTACACCATAGATTCACGGTAGAAACCAAACTTGCTGATGCAGCCCAGCAAGAAAGATTAGTAAATTCCACGACTTCCTCATAGATCTGCTAGTCTACACTAGCTGATATTTAACTAGTCAACCCAAAAACAGGAAATATGCCCTTCTTCTTTTAGCAACATGCAAATCATATAATAGCCCACAAGATATTCCATACTTCCAAAACCAAAAAGCAGAAAGACTCCTTCCTGCATATACACTGAAAGACGGTGATGGAGAGACAGTGAACAAGGCTGCAAGTGGTTGCTTGAGGGTTAGCCATGTAAGCATTAGCCTGCGGGCCCTAATTGAGGCCAGGAGGGAACATTTAATAATTGCTGTCACAAGATCAAATTTAATTCTCCTCTCCTCACTGCTACTACTGCTGTAGGGTAGAGTGAAACAAATTGTCATCAGAGATTTCTAAATGAACAAAGCTTTTAATTAGGGTGATTAGAATACTGTGGCAAGGAAAAAAAGAGTAAAGGGTGGGGGTGTGATGAAATCATCAGTGGATTGTCTCAACTCTGATGTCTGCTGGTGATATGGTTCAGGGTGAAGAGGTGGGGTGCTGAACCCCAAGCAAGCAGGCATGTATTACATCATGTTTAGCTAAACTGTTGCTCAATTATATTTTAGTGATAATCAGCTGTTTATAAGCAGCTTTTGAATAAATGGTTGAAAAGCTCTTTGGTGTACAGAAAGTTGCAAATAGAGGAATAACAAAGTTTTGTTTGGATTAGGCATCAGGAAAATATATTGGTTTGTACTCAAGTAGGTTTACTGTATATTTGAAGTTATATAATGTATATATCAGAGTAGCCAAACGCAAACTCCAAACTATTATAAACTTTTGTTTTTGCTTTCTAATGATCAACAACATCCACATTAAAGACAATGCCAACAAATTTTTTAGTTTGCGCACATGACATTGCAAACTCTTTTGAAAACCACTAATAGTACTTGACGAGTGGTTTTCGAGTGGCCGTTTTCTTCAGCCGTTTTGACTGAAGAAAACGGCCCCTACTGTTCATTGTAAATCTTCAGATTGAACATGCCTTACTGTTCAGAAACCACTTGCAGCATCCTTTATGGTTTAGGAGGCTCTACAGAACTGAGCAAGTGCAATCTCATTATCTGAGAATGATTTTGTGCAAAGCTGGTAGACCTATCTCATCTTGTACAAATAAGTATAATAGGTCCCATCTAAAGGAGAATGCTTAAAACGTTTCTCTTAAAAAATATTTTAAAAATAACACATTCTATTTTTAATCAACTTAAAGCAGTGCAGAATAATCTAAATTGAGCAAGGTTTACAAAACAATTTTATATATATATATATATATATATATATGTGTATATATATGGACAATTCTAGTTATGTATATAAACAATTATATTTATACATAAACAATTATTTAACATAAGCTTTCTAGATTTTACCTTCAGTTGTTATAAAAATGCTGCATATATCAAACAATTTAAAATAAATTTTACTTTGTAATTTGATGCCTTGAAATTGGCCTCTGTCTCTTTAAGAAGCTCCCACTCTTTCAGATGCTCCCTTTGAGGACATCATCACGATACTCCTCCATGATGCTGTTTACAGTAGTTCTTAGGAGTATTGGACTCAGAAGTGGTTTGCATGATAAATTCAGGTGCACAGTTCCACCTGGTGTTTGCTAATTGCTGTGGTCACTAGTCTGAAGGAGCTGTGTGGGGGAGGTGTGAGGTGTTGGTACACTATGGGGCAGAAGCTGAGCTTTGGACTGCAGCTCCAGAACTTTTGGGTGAGTGAAAGCATTTAGGCACCCCTGAATGGTGACCGTAGGACATTCAAGGATTTCTTAAATATGCATAAAAAAATCAAAGCAACACTCCAGGTGTGTTAACCCTTTAGCCCTTTTGTTAGTGGCTAAAGGTCAGTCAGTTGTTGTATTCTGACACTGCTTATAAATCTTATAAATCATCCAGGAGGCAAGCTTACGTTTCGTAATGGAGTGTTGTCAACCTGTCTGATGAACATTTTTATTACTCGTTTCCATTAACACAGCAGGGTAACTCAAGGACTTCTTCCTTTACTTTTTCAAAATAAGAATCTTAAGCATACAGGTTTCAAAGCTCTCAACTTCATATCTGCGGTTCATAATAATAGCACAGACTTACTTTACCAGAGGAAATCAACAGGGTAGCAATTTGTGGACAGCGTTCACTTAAATAAGAAATATTCTGAAGTTTTAACATTGTGTGGCACATGCGATCTTCTTATGCTCCAATTTGACTTTACAAATGTGTGGACAGCTGCTTGGATACATTTTGTTATCATCAAGAACTTTTAGCACTAGGTCTTTCTTGAGAGAGGTCACAAATAATCAGCTTTAAATAATCTAAATTAAATCAGATGGAAAGTATCAGCAGTATAAATATATAAACTTTACTTGGAGAAACTTCTTTCTGGATTCAGCTATATAATTGTGATGTAGAAAAGATGTCAAAATTAATATTAAGAATTCTGTTTATGTATATTTTTTACTAATAAACAAGATGTTCTTAGAGTTTTCTTTGCATGGCGTCAGAATGTATTTGGTTATAGAATATTTTTGTATAAACAGAATTTGTTTGGAGATGTGTCTAACGGCCCATGAGCAACTAGGCCTTGGCTTGATTTTTAAACCTCAGACAAAAACATGTACATACACACACTCTCCGTCAGCGTAGAACATTGGTAACATCCTGAGACATTGTCATACTCGGCAGAGTACATAATTGGGTGAATATGTCAGCACTTTGTGTTCTTAGCAACATGACTCCTGGCTGTTCTTTGGAGGGCTGGGTAAAATTAGTGAAAAGTTTGCTGTAATTTCACTGCATTGATCTGATTTTATTCTTTTCAGAGGAGTGGAACATTTCTCACTACTGCATCCAAGTCTTTCTGGCATAGACGCTTATGGTGTACATTTTCTGTTCCTGTTCCTTCTGCAGTCGGGTTACACCTGGGCGCTATTGTGCTGCTCAGGCTAACATTTAAAGTAAGTGAGTGGTTCCTACTGACTGTAGAGTGACATTAAAAAAGGGAGTGACAGAGAGGAAGAAGTGACAGAAACTGCTGTGGTGTTGAAAAAGTGAAACTTGGTGAAACTATTTGTGTTTATAGATCAGATGTGATTATTACTACAATCAGCACCACTTCCATATTCAAGACCCCTTCGATATTTCAATAGTGTCAATCACATTAATTAAATATTAAAATTGTTTTCATTTTCATCTCTGCTGTATACCTACGTGTTGTCTAACCGTTGTCCCCTCCAAAGCAACTGGAATGGAAAGACTGAATATACCAAAGGGTGATTCATTCCCGCCTTCCTGGGCCTTTCCACATTGTGGCTTGCATTTGCTTCCTCCTTTTAACCTCTTCTTCTTTTTCTTTACTTCCATTTTGTTCCAGTTTGGCTCATGGCTATTAATGTAGCTGTGGTCATCTACGCTTATTTGTTTGTCGCTCCTGCCTGTGAGCCACTGTCGCAGCAGACGGCTGCTGACAGTTGAGACAGAATGCCTTTTGAACTGGTGTAGCTACTAGTTCTCCATTTCCCAGTTTGTTTGGCTTCTCCTTGCTTTCATGTGTGGCCTCCTGCTCGATTTGCCTTTGGTCCGGCAGCTGCAGCTTCACAGCTCTTGGCCTCTTTTCAAACAAGGAGGGGGGGCTTGACGCATTATGTCAAGTCATTTTGTCCTTGGGGAAGTCAGCGCCGGGTTATGGAAAGATGGCTTTCACCTGTCTCTGTTCTGGCTCTGACGGATGGCTACCTATCTGTGTTGCTGCTGTGACGGCCCAAGGCCTGCCTTTCCTGGTGCTGAGTGAAACATACAGCTGGCCAAACGAACAACACATCTCCGGTCTCAACTGTGTTTATATCACCTCCTACAAAGATCCACAATTGAAACCTGCACATGCTCAGTGAATTACAAAATATCTTAACATGTTAAAATTAAGCTGCATTTTGAAAGTGTAGCCACGCTTTCTATTAAAATAGTTTTTTACTTGTATAAAATTGTTCAGAATTTAAAAGTATGTCAATGTGAAATTTTAATCTTCATAGAAACACGTCTTGATTTTATCAGATACACTCATGAAATAATGGCAGAAAGACCTACAAAAGTAGCGTAATTTCTCACAGTGTTAATATGATTCACTTAAACACTGTTCACTGTATTTTGAGTTTTGTTGTAAATTGCATTTTATCTATACTTAGCTGGAAGTTAAATATATTAACTATTATTATTTTTCTATTGTGATCATGGACATATATTTTAGCTATTCTCTGAAAAATTCAAACTAAATCAAAAGTTTGATAAAGGGATTATTGAGGTTTGGCCGACAAACTTGGGAGTCGTCAGTTCTTGTCTTGTTCTTGGTATAATAATAACAAATATCTTCAGATAATGTTAAAATTTGAATGATTTGGACTCGAGTTTGAGTAAGGCTATCATGTAACTCACACACCTGATAAGAAATGTTTACAGCTTAAAGTAATTCATATTCTGTAAATGCATTTCTTTTTATTTATTTCGTTTTTCTGCGACTGGAGATACTCCCTATTTTGCGATCAGACTAATTCAAGGAAGGAAACACCTTTAGCACCTCTGATTGTCTTTGGCTGCCTGTCACATCCTTCCACTGAGCTGTTTGTCTGTGTGTTTCCTGTCATGTCCTCCAAGATCATGGAAAGGAGTGATTAGACCGTAGAACTAATAGGGAAGCAATGCTACTAAAACTACATCAGGATAAAATCCACCTAAATTTAAAGCTGACTTTAGAAACAAAACAATCAGGCATTAATGAGAATTTGAGAGCTCATATAATGTTGCTCGAGATTCTGCCTATAGCAGTAAATTTCCTACCATAATGTCAATCACATTTACGAGGGCTTGACAGAATGTTTGAAACGTGTGCCAACCATAGGCTATTGGCTCACTTTTCTCCTTATCAATAGACAGGTGTCTCAGTTCTGTGTCACATGGAGATTGAAAATAGAATATATGTGAAACCTTCTCTGTCTCACTAATGATCCAACTAAACCATGATCTAATAGAGAGAGACAGGTGAAGACACATCCTCAAATACACACACACATAGACACACATGCACACGAGCGGCAGCATCTGAAATTCAAGCGGTGCTAGAAACACACTGGTTAAAAAAAGGAAGAGAATGAACACATTATAAGATGATCCACCACAAACGCTCTAATCCCCAGATGTACATGTTGCTAATCTCTTTAGCTGCTAACATGTTAAATTAGCCCTAATATCTGCTGAGATTCAGATTCATAGATGTCCACCTACGTTTGGGCAACCGCCCAGGTTCAGGTCACTGTCACCCCCCTTCTGCTTGTGTTTCAAAAAAGATACAGACACTGAAGTGGGATGGGGGTGGAGGAGGTTGAGAGAAGTAACAGTGATAGCCATTCGTCACCCTGCCTATCTCGCTCTGACAGATGGGGAGTATAGCGCACCACATAGAGGAGTCACTGCCTGTAATGACATTAGAGACACAATGAGACCCAGCACACGTTTTTCTGTTCATCCGGCCCGACCATTGACTCGCTCCTCTGCCTGATTCTTCCCTTCCTCTCATTTGTGCTGTTACAGTATATGTCCATCCAACCTTGCTGGAGATAAAGCCCTGCTGTGTAACAGCTTGAAAGCATAAGCACGTCAATGCACTTGCAAACACATCCATGCTTCTAAAATAAATAAATAAAAAACAGAAAAGCAAAACAAGTATGCTCTTACACGAAAACACAAAGCACAAAACTAAAAAAAAACTGTACCACCGATAAAAAGGGTTCTTGAGCAAAATGCGTGTCAAACACGAATGTTTAAAATGCGAAAACCTAAAGGCGGTTGTGAAGTGCATCTACAGAAAGTCAGGCCCTATTGGAAAACTGTTCAACACTTTCTTTCATTCTCCACCTTAAGATAATAAAAATGAGTTTATTTCAAGGGAGGGGCTCTCCCATACACCTCCAGTTTACTCAGAAATTGCTTGTATCTTTGCGGAAACTCCAGGGTATATTAAACTCTCTCTCTCTCTCTCTCTCTCTATATATATATATATATATATATATATATAATATATACTGTATATTATATATATATATATATATATATATATATATATATATATATATATATATATAATATATATATATATATATATATATATATATATTATATATATATATAATATGTATATAAATACTCTTCAATAACAGAAAGATGCCTGGGCCAACGTATCCAACGTATATTGACCTTTAGGAGTTTGGAAATGACTTCAAGGATATAGCTACGTTCCTTAATTTGTCCATATCTTCAGTCAGAGGTGTAATTTCAAATTTTAGAGCAACTTAAATTATAGCAGATAAGAACTTCAGCCAATCTATTCTATTGTCATCAGAATATTTATGTATATTATTATTTTTACTGATCTGGCAGAAATTATTATTTGGAGAGGTGTACGTTGACTGAAACCATACCAGCAATCTGTGCATAACACAGCCAAACATTGTGAATATTTTGCAATACTGTTAAGCCCAGTGCTTTATTTATTTTTTTATAGACCGCATGAACCAGATTTGTGCACCACACTACATAACCAAATGTGTTGCAGATGTACCTGGCATAGAGAGGTAGCTTCTTGGAAAAACATCTCCAATTCTGTCATGATAAATGAACTTCCCCAATTTGCTATAACATGTGGAATTAGAGTCTAAGAACAGCAGCCTAAGCAGAAATGGGCACAAAGTGCATGTCTTAAGTGTAGAGCACTGGTTTCGTTCTCAACATTTTGCTTCGTGATTCTCTAAATGCTGAGATTATCTCTTTAGTTTTTTTTTTGTTTTTTTTTCTTGGAACTGGGGCTCTTGAACATTTCTTGTCATGCCCACTCTCCTCATTCACAAACAAAACAGCTGTCTTTCAAAATGATGAATTGGTCTTCCGGATGACTCAAGCTAAGAGTTCCTCTTTCTCTTCTCGCTGTCCATAAAATTTAAAGGAGACGTTCTTACTGTACGTCCCTAATGACGGAGCCACATTAAAAACCAGTCTACACACGTCTATTAGATAGTGAAAAAGTGCCATGTGCTGTATATTAGTTTTTAGTGACTAAACACTTGGGAGAGAGGCGACCTAGAATCAAGCCTTGTGGTGCTCTGAGTATGTATGTTCTCATTGTCCTCTCAGCTTCACTTCTGAGACACAGAGAGAAAATGCTCATTAGATCTACGTACTGAATCTCCGCTCTCTCTCTCTCTCTCTCTCTCTCTCTCTCTCTCTCTCTTTCTCCTATCCTCCCCCAGTCATCTCTCTCTCTATCTCTCCATCCGTCTGCTTAACAGATGGGAGGGTCGTGGGCACAGCTCTTCCCCTCCCCCTGGAGAGGCATGGTGCCTGTTCAAAAGATCCCTCTTTATGCTTCTCTCCATTTTCCTTTCTTCACTCAATTTCTATGTTTTCCTCTCACCACTCTTCTAGCTTTTCATTGTCACCCCTCCAACTCAAAGAACAAAGATGTTAAACAAGCAGAGGAGCAACTGTTGTCCTTCTGTCTGCTTGATGCCACTGCGCTCTCTGACCTCAGCAACAGCCTACACTGGCCTCCCTCCGAGTGTCTACTTCTGGCTTGTGTTAATAGAGGAATAACATTAGTTGGAAGCCTCCAGACCTCCCCCTGCCTTGCTGCCTTTGGCCGTTCATAAATCACTGATCAAATCGCTGACATCTTGCAAATAAGTGAGTTTGTAAAAATCAAACCAACAACTTTGCCCATAACCCAGGACTGAAGTGTATGTCAGCAGGATCTATAAAGACCGGTGTACATAAATTGTGTCAGACGTCTGCCATTCTAAAGAGTGGGAGATGTCACACAAGTGGCTTGTGATAATGTCTCAGTTTTATTCTATTTTTTTAGTAAAACTGCTACTGAAGAATCAACTTTTTACAGAAGTCTATTTATCTGTCTTTTTATCTGTGTGTTAATGGCAAAAAAAAGAAAGAAGATTGGTCTAATGCTACAGTCCACCTAGGTTTGGGATTATTTTATGGTTTTGGATGGATTTAGATAGCTATTTCGTTCCCTTGGTGTGTTTTCTGAATATAATGTCTCGGACACCAAGCCAGGTAGTCACCACTCAAAGTCAGCTGACCTTAGTGGTGAATCTGGTTCCTTGCTCCAAACAGTGACATAGCTATAACCTGACCAGGATATTTAACGGTAGGGCCAGAGCAGATTGATGAATAATGCAAATAATTTCTAGACATTAACAAACACTTTGTTGTGCATTGCACCAAAACCAAAACAGATCCATAAACTTCAATTTCTTCAGTGCAGGTGGGAGACATCACCCATTTGTTTTCTTGGAAAAATGGGAGATATTTGACCTTAATGAGTTTAACTTTATTCCTCTTTGGTCTTGGAATGTCAGGTTGATTTTATCTGACATGCAAAACATTTCACTGGCTTGATTTGTCATATAGGACCAGCCAGAGGCAGCTCAAAGCGGGACTTAACTTTATGGGTTTATGACAGCTCTGTTTTGTGAAAGAGGCTACAGTGATGACAATAAGATGTCTAAATTCTGGCTTTAAGTATGTTGTGAAAGAGACTAGACTCTACATAGTACACGGTCTCTTTTGTGTCTTTTTCATTTTCCCTTTTTCTCTACTTTGGGATTAGTAAATTGGCTTAAAGTGTTAGACCATTTAGGTTTGTATTTCATTTATTACTTTCTCATCTTATTGGCCCACTTTTGGTCAGGTATCAGTGTCAGGGGCCTGCAAGAACAATCTAGCTGGGGACCAAGGTGTTGTGCCTCTTGAGCAAGTTAAAAAAGAACTACTTGTTTGCTGTAATTCCCTTTAGTTTTTTTTTTTTTTTTATCTTGGCGTTATGAGGCTAAATTGGATTTAGTGAGTCAGTGGTAATCTGTTAAGTTAAACGATGCTCCATCCACCACAAGGGAAGAAAAAGGGAAAGGAGCCCGATGAGGAGGTGGGCACACTTCTTAACCAGAAGCTGTCTGGCTCTCATATGGGACGGGGGCGGGTGTGAGGAAAAGTGGGGGGTTTGGTGGCAAGAGAGATGGGGTGGTGTGGGGGATAGTGGGGAGGCAAGTTGCCCTGTTGTGTAGGAGGAGGTAGACGAAGCACAGATGAAAAGGCATAGGGGAAGCTGGCTGAGCCGAGGAGGCATCAATACGGGGCTAAGTGGCAGCAGAACCTCACCTCAGGGGAGTGCTAGTTGGTGCTGAGAGCCAGAATCGGGGATTAAATGTTCAGGACACAGGCTTAATCTTAGTGTTAACGTTACGTAAGGCCTAAGGTGTTGCCCCAGCGGGTGTTGACATTGAGAGTTTCAGCTCTGCTTAGCGAGCTGCACGAGGAACTAGAGGGAGGAGGTGGAGGCCAGGAGGCAGGGATCACGGAGGTAATGCCTCCCTTGTTTGGAGTGATGCCCAGGCTGGGTAATGTTGAGTACAAAGACTTGGGAGGGGATGATGCTGTCAGCCCGTGATTGAGGTACTCCGGCTTGATTGATATCCTTGTCTGGCTGTCTTGTGCCAAGCGCCTTAGTGCTGGCTTGTAATCCTAGTTTGTCTGACAACATCCTTTTTTGTTGAGCACCAGAGGGCAGCTCTTTGTTTTCCTGTCTATGGATGGGTGTGTTTGCGCAGAGCAATGCTAAGATGTTTTGGATAGCCTCTTTAGAGCTGCCACAGTATTATTTAGGATCTTCGTTTTATTGTTATAATGGTTCAGTCTGATCGTTGTGTTAGCTGACGAACGCAGCATTTCAATACTTCCATGGGTGGGTGTATTCCAAATCTCTAAAAGTTTTTTTTCTTTTTTTTGTCTATCATTTCTTTATTCTTTAGACTCCATTGTAGTCGTTTTTCATGTAATGGCAGTTTTTGGTTGACTGATCTGTAAAATATAGAAAAATTATGGTGATGGTGTTTCTTTAGAAGCAAAAATGATTGCCATAATCTGATAATTTCTTTTCCGTTTTACACATAAATACATATATTTTGTCTAGGTATAGTTAAAAATAAAAATATGTATATATATGATGATGGCAAGGAAGGTTTTCAGTCTTAAGGACATTAATCGTATCACCAAAGATAAAAAGTAAAATCCCAGTGGAAACATTCAAAGAGCTGATCAGCAAATATAAGAAACGTTTGATAACTTTTCCTCTGATTACTGAGAAGTAGATAAATAATTTTTGATGTGCCAATTTAAATAAAAATATAAATGTAACAGACGCATTTGAGAATTGTTTATTGTCTTTTGATAGATAGTTGTCTCTTATCCAATTGAAAAACATTCACAATTAAATAAAAATTATTTTATATTACATAAATATTTATAAAAAAATAACTTTAAAAATTCAAAATGGCAAATATTAGTTTATTATAGGTTTTGTAGTGTCATTTTATCGTCTTCATTTTCTAGTGCACATGGAACAAAGTTGTGTGCTGTTGCCACAGGCCTTGGTCTGTCACTAAGAGCCAAAGTATCCCTGGTTGTCTCCATTACAAGCTTTCATTATCAATGTCCTACTCGCAAGCACAAAAAGGTCAAGTGCATAGCAGTGTCCTGCACTACATCTCAGGGGTTTGGATCTTCTTTGTACTCCCTTGGTCATGTTACTCAGTAAATACATGGATTCGGGTTAGGGAAGAGTAAAAAAAAAAAAAAAAGGAAGAACAATGTTCGAATATATGTATGGGAGTATGCAAAAGGAGAGAATATGAGAGAGTGAGGAAAAAGAGCAAGGGTGTTTGAGAAAAGAGAGACAGAGAGTGATAGAGAGAGAGACTGAGACTGACATGTCTTTTGGTGAAGTGGTGTCGTCTTCCACATCAATGTCTGATGCTTGTGCTGCCAGGTGCCGGAAATGTGGTTCAGAAAGGAGAGAAGAGAGAAGAAGGGGAAAGTAGAGAAAAAAAGGCAGGGTAGATGGAAGATTTTTTTTTTTCTTATGTGACGGCGCTGACAGCTCCCCTGCATTGCACTGAGCTTAAATAATGGGATGCTCATTTGCATAACGAGGGACGTTATCACCTCTACTGTCAAAAGAAAACACAACAACAGTTCTTCTGCTCCTCCCCGAGATAGATTGGGTTGGCCTACTTTAGCACTCCAGAGAGATGCTCTGGAGCTCGGGCTTAGCCAGGCTCATACAAGAGTGCACACACACATATGTACATGTGTGTGCGTGTGTGTGTGTGTGTGTGTGTGTGTGTGTGTGTGTGTGTGTGTGTGTGTGTGTGCGTGCACGCACACCTATGCACACACATGCACACGGACAGCCGTTCAAAGTTTTTGGAGCGCGGTTCTCTTTTCCTCGTGGGTGCAGTCCTGCACATAAAGCTGCAGCGCTCCACCTGAGTGAGGGTTTCTACACCCTCAGCTGTTCACAAAAAAGTACAGTTTTTTACTATTAATCAGGTGGTGTCACTGACTTGCAGTTTCTCCAGCTGGATTAAGTGCAAGCAGAAGTTGTGTTCGATCCTAGTGCGACTTTCAGAGAAAGGTAACATTTTTTCGTGTTCTCCTTGTGGCTTTGTTTTGCCAGAACGTGGCGAGACCCAGGCTCCGCTTTTACATCTGCCACTTATCCCGTAGCTCACATCTGCCTCGCTGGCAGATGTGATATGGACTGCAGATAGAGCAGTAAAAGTACATGGCTGGCAAGTTCTACTGTCAATATACAGTGCAGTTTCAAGGGAGAGACATAAAATGTGTTTCTCAGAGCCGAGGTAATGTAACAGTGTTGGTGATTAGAGCATTTAAGTTAGTGGCACATCCAAAACACTGTCAAAGAACGAGGCAAGATCCTGACAGCGCTGTCTTCTCTCATAGTGGGTGCCTCGGTAAAAAAAAAAAGCAAAAAAAAGCAAAAACTGATTTGCATGATATCGACAGAGAAAAACACAGCATTTCTCACAACATTGTTGACAGATTCTTTGTCTTTCTTCACCCTCCCTTGTGGCTGCCGTGATGCTACTTTTATATATCTTTTCCCCTCTCACTATTTTGCCATATTTCATTTCATTTAATGCTTATTCTCTGCTTTCCCCTCCCTCTCTGTCTTGCAGGTACAGATGCTGGAATCTTTGAGGTGATTGGAACAAATAGAAAGAAGAAAAAAGCTAGATAAGAGATAGCAGGAGTGCAAGAGTGAAGAGAAAGAGGAGCGAAAAGAAGAATAGAGGAGAGACAGAGAGTGAGAGAAAAGAAAGAAGAAAGCTTTGAGTTATTCAGAAAGAGAAGAAAAAGAAAGAGACGGGGACGATGGGGAGGAAAAAGATTCAGATCACGCGGATTATGGATGAACGCAACAGACAGGTAAGTCCCGAGGGGGTGGAGGATGGATGAGTACGAGAATGGGGGAGAGAAAAGGCTGGAGGAGGGAGGAAGAAAGGAGAAACACCCTACACCCCCAATAGCCCTCAACAATGAAGGTCTTCTGGGAGTCTGGGCAATATGTGAACTGGGGAAAGGAAAGGTGCATGCAGGAAATCTACTTATATTTAATGCCTTTCAGAAGAATCCATATATCTTAAACTTTTACCTTTTCTTACATTGCAAACCAAAAACTTTAGTTTATTTTGTTAGGAATTTATGTGCAAGACCTCCACAAACTGGAATGTAATTGTGAAGGTGTAGGAAGCGATCTCAACCAATTGTATTTTGTGAAAAGTGTTCAAACATTAATTAACACACACCATTATTAAGACCAAGAAATACACTAGACTGGTCAAGGAAGTTCTGCAAGAAGAAATGTAATGCAGAATTACAAATGTGAATTTCAAACATTAGGAAAGACATTGTAGCAAGTAATGTGCAGGATTGAACAAAGCATCTGAATAAAGAATGACTTTTTTTTAGTTTGCATACAAAAGCTATGTGTGGCAGAAAAATGAACATTTGACATTAAGCAGAACATACTGTCTTCTTTGAAGACATGTCCATGGCAGCATAATTCTGTGGGGATGCTTAAGCAGGAAATTGGTAGCTGTTCTGAGGTGATGGGACGATTGACAGATAAACACAGAGCAATCTTTTAATAACACATCTTACAGGAAGAGGTTCAACTTACATCTACAGAACAATTGTGTTCAACATACAGTCAGAGCTGCAATGGAATAGTTTAGCTCAAAACATATTCACATGATCAAATGCCCCAATGAAAGTCGAAACCTAAATCCAACAATTGAGAATCACTGACTTGAACTTAGAAACTCATGTTGACAGACATTCATCATCCCATCTGATTAAACTTTGTGTATATATCAAATGTTTTAGTACGTCGAATATGTGAGTGTAAAACCTATACATATGTATAAAAACACACTATACTTTTTAGATTTGGGGCTTTACATTTTTGGTGGAGGAATTGCTGTACATTTCTCTTAAGTGTAAAAAAAATATTTGGGCTTTATATTTGTACATTTTAAAATTAATTCCATCACTACCACACAGTTGCAGCTGAAGTGTCTTTTACACAACCAACCTGTCACAATGCACATTTTAGCTCACTGCCACTGGAATATTACCGGGAAGAGGGAAGCAACTCACGAGTGTCTGGGTGGAGTAAAACATAAATAAACAACCAAACAGAGATGGAATAGTTAAAGTGACACGCTGGAAAACAAATGCTGTAGTTCTGTTTTTGTTTTGAATAGAATCGGTACCAAGACGCAGAGCATTTACTATCAAACAGTTTAAGCTAAACAACAGTGCTAATAAGGGTCATATTGACGTAGGAAACACTTTGCAACAACAGCTGGCATCACTTGAGAAGATATATAAAATGAGCTAATAGTGGACAGAGAGTTAGAAGTAGACACTATAGTCTGTGGCAGGAAATAGACAGAGACAGAGCTCTCTCTCTGCCCTTGAGGCCCACAATCGATCACTTCCTGTGGCATGGCTGACCACTGACACTTTGTCAGCTTCCTGGCAGCTCCAATTGGATCCATACGCTGCTAAGGTGGCCTCTGGATCACAGGTCAAACACATACACAGACCCATTTCTGTCGCTGTTGAGGCATCTTTTTTCTTTATTCTATATAGGCATGCTCCCATGTTGTTTCAGGCCAGAATTAGAGATTAGGACATAATTTAAGGACAGTCAAGGATATATCAAGGGATAGTTTGGATTGTTTTAAGTTTTAAGTTTTTATCAGGATTAGTTCCCTTACCTGAAGGAAAAATATGTTATTTTGCAATGAGTGTGCCAGAGCACTATCTCACAATTAGTCATCATTTTAGCTTCCTGTAGCATTCTAAAACATCTCAAATTGACATTATTTATATCTGTGTGGAAAAACTCAGTACTAGTGGTTGTTCACTGCCTATTCTTTCACAAGAGACCAATGTTAATATTGTCAGTGTAGTTTAAGCTAAGAAATATCCATGTGAATACGCCTGATCAACTTCAAGCTCTAAGTTTGTCAAGAGTGGAGTAAATATTCCCATTTTTCAGATCTAGTAGCTATTTGGAAATTATGCGGAATGACTCAGAACCAGTTTATCAGACATACAGTGACAAGCCTGCAGCTTCACACATTGGAAGTTTAGCATTGTTGTAACACAGATTTTAAGCTTTAAGCTTGGTCTTTTGTGAAAATAAAGATGGTTAATATGCTGTTACTAATACAGATCCTTTTCATTTTGAAAATGAAATGTTTAAAAATCACTAAAATAAGCTAAAACTTGTCTGGTTTGCTGTTAAGCCTTCTCGGGATATATGGTATGTTTTATTTGCAGTTGGATGGTGAACAGTTTAGCGTTCCCTGTTGGAAAAACAACAAGAACACCCCCTGAGGTTAGAAGTCTGACTGGGAGAAGTTAAGTGTCCATCATAGATGTCATACAGGTTAAACATATTTATAGTAGCAACTATAAAGTATATAGTAGTTTCTGCCACCTAATAAATTGGTGGCAGAAACAAATCAGACCATTTCGTTTTCTAAAAGCTCATCATATTATGAAATCCATCACAGTACTGATAAAAACTTTACAAAATTGTGTTTTAATAAATAAAGAAATAAAACTGTCCCTTTAAGAGAAAACAAAAAGAAATCCAGGTAAATAAAGTTTGACTGGAAAAATATAAAAGATATGTAAAAGCATTTGCTCTTATGCCAGTTTTCTGTTACTGAAAGAGACAGGCAGGCGGACCAAGAGACAGCACAAGAGCAAGGAGGAGGTCACAGGAATGTTACATGAGGACTATAACTATCGTGTTGCAGCACCCATTCTCCCTCAGTGTTATCTCAGGCCCTCTCCCTCACCTCCGTCTTAGCCTATGCCTGCAAGCCGCACCAAGCTCTCTGACTCCTGAGGATAAGGAGGGAAAGAGGGAGACAGGAAGGACACCTGAGGGGAATCGATGCCTCAGATATCTTGGCTTTATTTACAGGGAGAGGAGGAAGGAGAAGGAAACTGAGCAGAGAGAAAAGGGTTCACGGAAAGGAAAATCAATAAATTGCTGCATTTTTCTTGTTTTGATCTTTAAAGCGATAATAATCATTAATAGCTGCTGTTTTATGGAAATAATAACGCCTCCTGACATGACCTCACCGAGTTATTTGGAAAGCACCACTCTCTTATTGAACCAGGAACCTAAATAGGTGATGTCATTTTGTTTAGGGGAGGAGGACATCACAAGACTGAGACAGACACAGAAACTAAAATTTTCTTCCTTTACGAAAAAAAAAAAAAAAAAAAAAAAACAGAAGCCTTGCTTTTGCATATTTTCACTTCCTTTTTGAGGAAATGTCCCAAGTCTAAGCCAAATAAACACCAGATGACTGCTCTCTACCTCACATTCATAACATATTTCAATTTTTGTATGCCTAAAACCTTGACTGTCCACTTAAAAGGATAGTTCAGAATTGTGAAGTGAGATTATGTTAAAAGGTTACAATCCAAAATATCTAACTTTCAGTCGGTGGCTCTCATGACATCTTCATTTAGCATAAATCCAGATAAGTTGGTCACATTGACTCAAGCTAATGGCTAGTGCAAGGGTGGCCAAGACCAAAGTGGACATTTACCAACTTAAAAGAACTCTAATTATGAAAAACATAATTGTGATGAAATGTAAAACATTTAACAACGCATTACCGTTTTCTTAAAAACTCTGATGAGAACCCAAAAGATTCAACAACCTCCTCAGCTTAAAGTCTATGTCTCACTGTCCTGGCTATCATTGTACCATAGCGATGGATGCTAACACTACTGAAAATAAATGATCTGTTAGCGAAATAATCATCCAACACAAGTAGCTGGTTGGTTACAGGTTGCCATGACACTGAACCAACTAATGTGGATTTACCTTAAATGACAATAACACGAGTTATTTGGCCCAGTTAAGATATTAACGCTACGTAACCTTTTAACAGAGCATCATTTAAAAAATTCCTTGGCCGTCCCTCCAAACATATCAAAACTTTTTTTTGCCTGCAATACAAAAAAAAAAGAAAAATACAACTTGAGCTGTAGGGGAGAAAAAAATATGAGCTTTTAGTTTAAAAAAAGCTGCCTTATTTTGAAATTTACTGCAGTTCATCCTGGATTCTTACACACTCCATAACGCTACCGTCTTTGGAGAGGCACCACTCTGTGGAGCTGTCAGCGCTACCTTGCCACCTACAGAGCAGTGCTGCCTCCCCTTCCTTCCCCTCCTGCACTCCTCACAGCGGCAGGATCACACTGGGCACGGCGCCTGGCTCTCTCTGGGCGGCCACTTTGGACTGCCACCCCCGGGCCCCGAAACACTTCCCGAGAGCGGTGGCAGAAGGGCTAGGCCTCCCTGGTGTTGACTGGCTGCCCGGAGCTCCGGACAGTGGGCAGCAGTGTATGAACCCTGGCTCCAAGCCGCCCGACCACTCTTACCCTCTCCCAGCCTCGGGCACATGAAAGAGGCCCCTGTGTCATAAACTCATGGGCTGCAAACAGAGAGCAGACTCTCTTGATCTGCACACGCATAGGCAGGCAAATGCTCCTATGGTAGAAGATACAAGTACAGGTGTGGGTGCGCATACACATAAAGGTAGCTGATTATTCTATCACATGCATATTTTACATGCTACATTTACTGGCTTTGTGTACGCTGAATTCACAAACACACACTTTCATTTACATGCAAACATCTACAACACATCTTTCTCTGTCTAGCCGTCATGGGGATCAACTAATTTACTGCAATTGGCTCTAATTAGTGTTACCTCTCCAGCCAGTACACTCAGTGGGCTTAATTTAGGATGACTTGTTTGCGTGAATGTGTGTGTGTGTCTGTGCGAGTGTGTGCATGTATGTGTGTGTGTGTCTGTTTGTCCTTGTGTGGGACATGTGGTCTCCAAAGGGAAGGGACCCAGGGGCCAAAGGTTAAACATGGATCAGGTCATCAGCGACAGGAAGTAAAACAACTGAATTTCTCAGCTCCCTCAAAATAAGTCGCTCACACTTAGCTGGAAAGGAGAATTTTTAAAAAAGTATGTTTTTATATCCTTCTGTGTCTGTTTTCCTCTTATCTACTTCTCGCTATGTGAACAGCAGCAGCAAAGACAAAAGAAGGGGTCTTTTTGTTTCAGCCGGCAATGCATTCTTTCCCCCCAATCAACAGCGCTGGGGCGAGAAAATGTGTGAGAAAAATTAACAGCAGGAAAATAATGAGGCCCACAGGGTAACTCCTCACCCCTGAACTCCTCCTCCTCTAATTCCCTGTTTCCCACCTTCAGTCGTCTCCCTCTCCTACCACGGCGAGTGGCACTCCTTCGCTGTCATCTGCTCGCCACTACAGGATCTCACCTGAGAGAGGCCCACAAAGATGCCGCTGTCTCTTTTATTTATGTTGTATGTCTGCAAATCATTTTTGTTTATTTCATTCTTGCACATTATATACATTATCTACCATTATTGGGGGATTTTGATCTGGACGATATGGCTTTCTACCTTGGGCGCCATTGTGTCCGAGGCAGCCCACGTTCCCATGTTGTTTCTTGTTGTCATTTACAATTAATATTAAGTTTGGATTTGCTTCTGGGTTACAATGAAAGTTCCATAAGAAAATATGGCCATACATTACAGCGGAAAGTAGCATCTGATTATCTGTGCTACATTAAATCCTGACTGTGTTTGATCAGCTCTGTTTTATTTTCCACTTAGGCTGGTGAAACCAGAATAATTTTGTGCTAAACAGAAATTCTTTAAAATGTAATTTAAGACATAAGAATCAAGACATAAGAATCCTTGTTTTGTTTTCCAAATCATAAAAAAGTATAGATTTTTTTTTATAAGACAACTGCAAATTGAGTCAAACATAAAACGTCAATATTATTTTGAGAACATTTTTTAAACATTTGTTACCAGCTTGGAATTGCTACCACTAACTGAAAGAAACAAACAACGTCTTACTTAGTTCAAAACTGTTAATGTCTTTCATTGTTTTGTCCTCAGTTTTGTGAACCTAAAGAGTGGTCTGACCTACACTGTAAAAAAAAAATCTGTATATTTAACAGTGATAAACAGTAAAAATTGGCAGGACATTTGTGAACTATAAAGTAATTTAAAGCAGTTAGTTTGATGTGAAGTTGCCGTAAATTGGTGAAAACGGCAATTGGTATGTTTTTCACTTAGGTTGTTTTCATGTTCATATTAGAAAAAAACATCAAGTTTGCATCCGTTTCCCCCTTTACTTTTCTGATCAAAAAAGCAGATTCATTAAATCTTCAGAGCACATGTTCATTCATGGGATTTTCATTGGAGATGTTTTAAAGATAACAATGAAAAGATTCTTATATATGTTGTCTAAAAGTTTAAATAAAAAAACAGTCCCTCCATTTATGTAGAAACTACAAATTCACTAATTTTATTTTCTCAATCAGTTTAATTATTTTATTATTTGCTTAAATATTAAAAATGTAACTTTGTTGGAGCAATAAAGCGACTAATGTCTAAAGTGTGAAAATCAACTTTAGAATTATTTTTTATTAGCTTGAACTAATTGAAATAAAGTGAATAAAATGCACCGTGCCATGCAGAAGTGTTAGCTCTCCTTCTGCTCTGAAAGTTGACCTACCTCAGACAAACAGCAGCAAAGTTATTTCTGTCATTCCAACCACTAACTTGGACCCAGAGATGCAGCTTCCACTTATTTTTAATCATTCTTCTCTAGCTGTAGTTTTCCAGCGTAAACAGGAACATGCAGAGGGACATAGCCAAGTCACATCTTCAATAAAACCAAATTACCGGTTAAAACAATTTGAAATGGTGTGCAATTTGGGACCTCCGGCTTAAACTGGCCAAATTAAATTTTGATCATTTTCTCTGGTTAATAGGTAGTCATTAAGGTGGACTCTTCTTTTCATTTTAGAAGCCGAATCAAAAACTCTTTGGAGAATACTGCCCTCAGTTCATATGGTACAAAGAAAGCACACACGAGGATGATAAGTGTGGTTTTGAAGAGAAAAAGGAGCATAGAATATATTAGAGGTGGGACAAAGCCTCTTTTGTCATAATGCTTCTCTTAACAGCTTCTCTGGCTGTGATGCAGAGTTCAGGCCAAGGTCCCCGACTCCTCTTATTCCTTTTGCGTAAGCCCCTGGCTTCCTGCTCTACTGTGACAATAGGATAAGTGTTTGTCTTGAGACAAATTCTTCATAGGTGACTGACATTTCTGTGTTTGTCTGTGTTGTGTGTGTGTGTTGAGTTTGTTTTGTGTGTCTGTCTTCATGTGGCCCTGTTTGGTTTATTAACCAGCAGTTTTTGGGTGCCTGTCTATCCACTCCTCCTCTTCCTTCACCTCCTCCTCCCCCAGGGAAGAAGGCAGGAGGTGGGAAGCAGAAGCGAAGCCATTGTGAAGGGGAAGCCACTGGCCTCTTCCTGTTATGAGAGGAAATGCATACAAATGTGCTTCCTGTGCATCCACCCCCACTTTTTCTCTCTCTCTCCTCATCCCTCCTGTCTTTTTTTCACTCTTTTGTGGTGCAAAATCAGATTATATCCCTCCTTTTCTTTGATTTTCTTTAAGTCTTCCTGGAAAAAGTGACCTTGTCACTAAGGCAAAACAGGGCATTTTTAAACATAAGTATTACTAGATGGGCTGGTCCATGTCTCTTCTGACAATATCTCTTAATAATTATAGATGTAATAAAAAAATTAATTGAAAAAAAATAGCATAAACAGGAGGTGACAGCAGGTAAAAGTAACATGGTTCAGTGATTACCAAGTCGTGTTTGTGAGTCCGTGTGTGTGTGTGTGTGTGAATGAATTTGCGTGGGCATGTGTGTTAAACTGCATATGTCGCAATCTCCCCTGGGAAGATAGCTGAGGAGGAGGATATGGGTGAACAAATAAATTGTGTACTTCTTTAAGGTTGTGCTAAATAATCTCCACTGTACTTTATGGATCAGTTTTTGAAAGTGAGAGGATTTAGATTTAAGAATACACTAAATAAGAGTATTTGATGTTTAGTCTACAAAAATCTCTGATTAGTGATTGTTGTACATACAAAAATACATATTTAAATATTCCACTAAAACCTTTCTTTTTATGAGCCATTAGCTCAAAACATTTGCTCATGGGGATGTAAAAAGCTTTGATAATTTGTAATGTTTAGTGTATGTGACGACAGGCACCACACCCCAGTTGCCAGTGTGCTGTGAACAGAAACAATTAGGTTTACACTCACACTAAAACCCGTCCAGTTTCCCACCACCCAAAACACTGTCATATTATCTGATGATAATAAAGTGTTGTGTACAATAGTATTGATGAGCCAAGAACAAAAAGGTTGTGACCACATATGGGTGGTTTCCACCTGGGAATGTTTTTTTTTTGTAATTCTGTCATTTTGGTTTATTATTATTTCTTCCACTGAAAACGTGTCAAATAACAGCAAATATAAAGTGTACCTCCCTCTGTATGACTCTACCAGCTGCTGAAAAAACAGGTCAGAGCAACAGCTTACAGCAGCTGCTTGGGGTGCTGATGTGTTCTTGAATTTGCAAATAAAAGATTTCTCAGATAGCCATGGAAAACAAAAAGGTCACATGAGGCCACAAATGTTGGAAAGTCTCCTTAAGCCATGACAGCAAAGATCAGAGAATAAAAACTCTGTTGATGAGATTCATCACAAATTAGCACATCCCACATTAAGTATTTAACCGACCACTTGTCATCTCGGCATATACATGCCAACTAGCTTTATTTTTAAATTGTGTAATCAGACCACCGTGCACCATGTGTGTTTATGGTTATGAGATTTTTGTTATATACGTGTGTTGGAGGTAGCAGGTTGTATGTGTCAGGTTGAGATATGTGGGTGTGGTGTGATATTTATGCGGCTGTTATTGTTTGGTCAGTTTAGGCTTTCCATTATCACACTCTTTCTCTTCCCGCGGCGCTGTTTAAGTCAGCGTACGTGTGAATTATGATATGTGGGAAAAGCATGCATGCAGTTCCGCGTTCAGATTCGAGACTCAAAACTATTTTGATTTGATTCTTTCCTTATTTTAGCTGTTAAAATGACACGATGATAAAGTGAGAGGTTTAAAATATATTTCCCACAAAGGTTTTGTACAGCTACTGATGAGAAAAGCCAGGTGGCATTTAAAAATTTGCTCTCTCCCTACAAGAAAACAAAATGTCACTTCATGCCTACACTTGTTTATGAAGCTAAGTGCGTCTGATTTTTAACGGTAAAACTTAATGAGATTTATAAGATGTTTTAAACTATATTTGATCAATTTAATTACTTTTGACACTTTGATAGATAACGTACCTTTCTTTGCACAGAAGTATAAGCAAATTAATTGAACCCAACTTAAACTGCAACAGGACACTGTGCTATCTAAGCAAGTAAACTTAACAAAAAAAGAAACTATCCAACAATCTAAAGTTAAAAATGATACTACCTGTATTACGTTAGCTGCCTAGAGCTCAATAAAATTTGTTTTATCTCTTTCAATATTACCTTTTTTAATTATATTTTTCTTTGTTTGCGATATTCAAAGTAAAGACATTCTTTAATGTGACAAAACTATAAATGTAGTGTATGAAGTTTTAAGCATTCAGTCACAAAAAGACAACTTTAATGGAATTATTTTATTTCTTTAAAGCTTCTAGAATCTACCTATGTATTTTTTGTATTTTTGTAATAACTAACTAATGTTTGTATACCCAAAGGTTCTAAAAAAAATCCCACTTTAATTAAAAACTAGTTTTAGCTTGACCCAACTGGGTACAACATCTTTCAATTAAAATACATCTCTGAGGATGTTTGCCAAGGTAGATTTTTGCTGAGAAATTACAATAACCCTTGCTTTCTCCGTCTCTGTTTTGATATGCCATGTTGATCATTCATCACATAGCATGTTCTCTGTCCTGTTTAGTTTAATCATGTGCTAAAAAAGATAGAGAAATGTTTTGTTTAATATAAGTAGTTTGCAGTGAACTTTGTAAAAATTAATCACAAGATTTAAAGCAGCATTTTTTGCGCTATCAGTTGAATCTCAGCTAAACAGGCTCCAAAAATAACGTGAAGACTGTATCTGGATTGAGCATGGACATGGATCCAGTTTCAGATTTGAAGAATCACTTGCGTAAATGTTGCTTAGATTACTTTTTAAACCCGCGTCTCCAGAATGATGTCGATGAATAAGTTTCCAGCCACAGTATGAACAGCGTAAGCAAGCATGTCAGTTTTGTTTTGAGACTAGGTCCTCATGGCCTTTCGGATTGTGTGACATGCCAGCTTTTGAAGCTTTAATGGCGCCAGTAGAGTAAGTGACAGAATGAACAGTTGATAATGGAGCTGATGATAGCAGATAGCCGTGTCCTACATCTGCCCCTTGTATTAAAACACCAGTGGAAGACAACACTCTACATGCCTTGTACCCCAACAGCCTGTTTTGACCTTATGTTCTGCAAGACTTGTCGTCTTACTAACACGCTCATGCACAGTTTGCAGTGCAATTCAGTCCCTACAAGACTCCCAGGCCCCTCTGGGGGAGTTTAGGTTTCAGCTGTGGATGATACAAGTTATAGTGGATATGACAATTAATCACATTGTCTGAAATTGTGAGTTAATCTAAAGCCATGAGGATAAGGTTTGTGTTTTTCACATTTCTTTATGACCGTAAATGTCAGCATGGTATTTAGGTCACAGGGGAGCATTTTCTCCTCGTGTCGTCACTGAATCAGACGAGTTTTCCGAGGTACGTGACCTGATGCTGCTCACACAAGTTTGTCAGGAGCTGGAACGCTTTCCGAGTCTGCGGCTTCAACCTGTTGCCTGACAGCTTTCTCAGCATGATGCTTTGTCATCTCAGAGAGAACCTTAGAGGCAAAGGGGGGTCCAGAAATATCAAGATTATACCCACTCTTAGTGGAAAGAGAGAGAGAAAGAAGAAGGGAAGGAAAAGAAAACAGGATGGAGCGAGAGGAAGATTTTGATATTGAGTTTCCGTTGTGCTTCTTGGGAGATATGATTTCAGGAAATTCAAAATTGTCAATATCTTTACAAGCCTGTCTCATTTTACAGTTATAACGACAAACTGTAAACGGCAGTGCCTTACAGATAAACTTCAGAAACCCATTCATGGCGCAGATTCACCACAAACAGAGACCTTTTCTTTAAAGGCTTGAAAGGGTCTTTATGCTCACAGTGATAGGCTCTTTATTGTATTCAGAGCATGTATTCATTCGCTGTTTATTTTGTATTTTTTGGCCCACTTAAACGTCAGAAGAGAATAGGCAAACACGCAGTTAATCAACAAACTCAGATGGTTAGTAACCAGCTGGGCACGGCTCTGGCAGCATTTTCCTCGCTGTAAAAAAGCTTTGTCAAGACAGATCTCCAGTGTAATTAATACACACACGGTCGCATAGGAAAATAAAAAAGAAATTCCAATAACAACAAGCAGTGTTGCTCAGGGAAGCTGGCAGTGGCATTTTTTTTCCTCCTCCCCGTACCACTAAAGAGCTTGCACACATGGTTTGGAAAAGAAAGCAGGTGCAGCTCACTGGAATTAACTCACTTTCACTGCTCTAGTTTTGATCCAAACAATAGGAGGAATAGAGGCTGTTCTATTTTCACAATGTGGCCACTTTGTATGCCTTTGTAGCAAAGGCTACTAATCTTAAGGACTCACACAGACATACACAGATGTGGCTGCATACCCACATAAAGAGACAGAGGCAGGAGGAGGGGGAAGCTGTGTTGCATGAGACAATCCTTGTTGTTTGTCTTGAGTAGATTACCACTTTTGCAGCATATGCAAATGTTTTAAGCAGACAATCATTTTCTCAATAGCAAGCTCATTCTATCAGTCTAGCTAGTTATCTCATACAGCAACTTGTAAAAGTGAAGAGTTTAACTTTTTATCACGTTTCAACCACACCCTTCAATTTTCTTTATTAGAATTGTACCTGAAAGATGAATAGAAGGTATTATGAAGGAAAAAATATGTAGTTTTAAAACTTTTTACACATAAAATACTTTTTACAAATGTTCTACAAACCGACAGAGTTATCGTGTGTATAAACCCAAGTTATCCCAAAAAAAAAACAAAAACAAATTTGAAATTTTTTGAAACATTAATTTTTTGTTTTATTATTTTTTCATTATTATTGTTATGATTTAAAATTGTATATGACCTTATTGTTATTTGTGTCCTTGCATCTATCCTTCTTACTGGTCATGATGACAGGTGAGGCACTGCCTTACCTGACTGCATGTCACTACCGTTATAAAATTAAATCTATTTTAACACAATGCTTCATTCAAATAAAGAAAGCAAGACTTGAGAGTGACAAAAAAAAAGTCAAGGTCAACAGAAGAACACAATTTGCCCTGAGTCCTGTAGGTGAGACAACATGTGAGAGTAGGTGCTCTGGTCAGAGAAGACCAAACTTCATCTTGAAAAATTCTTGGTGGAAAACCAACATTCTGATCTCTCTATCTAAGTAATTTGCAAAGGTGAATGATTAAAACAATTTAGTTTGTAAATTGGAGAAAGTTGTAGAAATCTATCCCGCAACAACTGTTGCTGTAATTGTAATAGACCTCTTGCAAAATACATTTCAGATTTTTATTTGTGAAAAGAAAAAAGATAAAAAAAGAACTCTAGCTTCCGTTTCATTTGTCTTCCACTTTACTTTGGTCTGTCACAAAAGAATTAAACATATGGCAATGTGGAACAATGCTTTGTTTTCTAAATGCTTTGGCAAAGCATTTAGAAAATTTTCTTCACTGTGATTCATCAATAATGCATTGAATAAAATAGTTAGAAAACTATTTTTTCTTTCTACCAGACACTTAATTTGTTGGCGATGGAAACTTTAACTTTCCCCATATGTTCCACAATAAACCTATGTGATCTTTGATGTACAAGCAATAACTGATCCTCTTTACCGTTATCTGACTGAGACAGAGTATTTTCAGTTCCTCCTTTTTCTTCTTTTTTTCCTGGTATGGTGGATGGACTGTTACAGTCAGAGTATGTTGAACTCTCAGCAGACTTCACTTTGACTTTAGTGATGTTTCTCTTAGAACGATAGTTTTTGAAGAAGAGATGTTCTAATGTCATTTTTCAGGGTCACTTCCTTTTTACAGCAGGATTGGTACATAATCTGTGATTTTTTTTCTATGTAAAAAAAAAAGAAGCTAAATACGTCTAATTGTATTTTCTGTCGTTGCAAGATTTTTTATTTTTTCTGTCTGTATTTCTTTAAATCTTCGCATCTTCTCAGCTTTCTTTTAATCTTGCTAATTTTGTTTTCCCTCTTCTCTTTCACCCAGGTGACATTTACAAAGCGAAAGTTTGGCCTGATGAAGAAGGCATATGAGCTGAGCGTGCTGTGTGACTGCGAGATTGCCCTGATCATCTTCAACAGCACTAACAAGCTGTTCCAGTATGCCAGCACAGACATGGACAAGGTCCTCCTTAAATACACCGAGTACAACGAGCCCCACGAGAGCAGAACCAACTCTGATATTGTGGAGGTATGTTACAAGAAAAACACATACACACACACGCACACATAAACACATTCCCTGACATGCAAGCTCACGCAAACGCACAAGCAGACAGATGGTAACTGCGCTTGTGACTCATTCAGCAACCCTTACTTCTCTCTTTTAGACTTCACACCTAACAGAGTGCAAGAAATAATTGCTCCCATAGCTTGTTGGTCTTCCCCAAGGGGCTCAGTAGCAATATCAATCATGTTTTTTTTCAGAAAACGCACTTTAAGCTCTGCAATATGTCATTAATTTCAAGAAAATATTTTTCTTTAAATGGCCTCCTCTTACTGTTTAAGCTTTCCTGCAAACAAGAGGTTGTCTGTTATTGATCTGGACTTCTCAGCCTGTCCCCTGTGGTGCATAATCACTGCACCCTGCCCTTGGTGTCTTGTCAGCATTGATGTGCCTCTAAGAGGAGGATGTTGATCTGACTTCCTCTGGACACTTGTCACCAAAGTGCTCAAAGCAACGTTAAACAGAGCTTTTGGCCCAGGCACTACAACGCAGGTGGAACAAGTAGGAAATTACATTGTCGGCCTCCTGAAGCTTTAAGCTCCCATCGTGAACCTGTTATGCAACAACTTCTTCTGAAACTCCATCAGACCTGGTGGGCAAAAGACCTGAATGAATACACACAGAGTTTATCTTCTTCTGCAATTTGCCCTGTCTGCTAATTTACCCTTGCAGTGCCTTGATCTAATGGAGTAGGCATGTAAAGTCTTGTAAAGTAAGTTATTTTCTTATGAAAATCTCCTATACAAAGCAGTCCTTAAAGCGATAATGACTAATGATTATTTTTCTTATGTAAGCACATTTAGATTCTGTTAGTTTTAAAATATTATTTTCAATACAAAGTTAAAGACAGTTAAACACATGGACAATTTTGTTTTATTTATTTATTTTTTGTTATTCAAGCTAAATTTTGACATTTGTTAAATTAATTTTATGAATCCCAATTGTTCCCTTGTGGTGGAGGAATTTTAGAAGCTTTGTCGCTGTTTTTATTAATAATATATAGCTGCATAATACTATGTTCATAATTCATGTGCAGCACATGCATACCTATCTAAATCAGCTTTTTTGAAGACAAGCACTTAAAAAACACAGAACACATCAAAGGGAACATAGATATTCGTGATTTGTAATGAATGAATATCACACATGGTCCAGTGGCTCAATCCAGATGGCTATGTGTTCAAAAAAACATGGGACATATTTTTCTTCTCATATAGCTGCTGCTAGGCTTATTGCCCAGTTTAGTAAGTGACAGACTAGTTGTTTGCTGTTACAGATAGCACTCCAGATACAAAAATTAATCAGCTTACATATGTGTACAAAAGTACTTTGGCACTGAAGATTTTTGTCTTATGCTAATACCATTCTTTGTGTGATCAGGCATTGTCATGTTTAAAGTCTAAAACCAGCATAGACAAACATGTTGCAATGCACTGAAACTTCAAAAACGGTTACTGATTTCAGTAGTGCATTGTTTCATAGCCATTTCCATTTGGTAGAGTCAAATGTGAAGAGTGTTGATGCAGTTCCTACATTAAGCACTCAACATATGACTAACCTCAATGATGGAAACAAAGGGAATGAACACGGTGCATTATCATGGACTGTACTGAAAAGCATGGCAATTTATTCGCTTTTGCAGGACATGCTTTATTACCTGCCTATAATTCATGCTAGCAAGCTCTTTTGAAATTTTAATCTGCTTAGGGCTTTATGCATTCTATAAATCACACTAATCAATTTAGGATATACTTTTAAAAAGCTCGAGTCCATTTGAGCAGTAGAGTTTTTAATGCACCCAGCTCTTTGCTGCCGGTGTAGTCGGTGTATAAAGCTGCCCCTGCTGAACCCATGAACAGAGCTGTCACATGTTTCAGCAAGTGCCTGTGACGAGAGTTCTTTGTAGCTCTTTCCTCCACTGTGTCTCCATTAGGGAGCACAGGATGGCTAACGTGTAAACAGCCGTGTCAGGGGAAAGACGCTAAAGAGCCTAGTGGGGGAGAGCGCTACGGAGCACTACCTACAATTTGATCCCCAGAGGACTGTGTGCTTTTTGAGCAACTCACTGCGGGAGAAATCGATCTGAAGAGGCCTCCAGCCTGAGCTGCGGTGAGCTAAAGGGATTGGCCACAGGGCTCACACTAGCACGTTTATTGTGGTTAGGAGGAAGGCAGGGGGGGGTGTCTGAGCAAGGGTCAAGATTTTTCCCTGGAAGCTGTTTGTGATGCTGTTTAGCAACGTCACAGATGTGGGAACGTGGGAGGCTTGTTGAGTTTGCAGGGAGGAAAGAGCAAAACAGACTTCCTGTTGAGATGAATGGACGATGAGGAGGAGTTCAAGAACAAACTGAAAAGCTGGATTCAGAGCTGTAGATTAACTTATGTTCCCTTATAAGAATGTGTGTCATTTCTTACGTGGAGCTGCACAAGATCTTGTCTTCAGCAGCATGCTGAACTGCATGCATCATTCTCCCTGTATTAGTGCTGTGCCTGAAGTTGTAGTGGGAGGAGAGGCAGAGGTAGGGGAACGGAGCTCACAGTGTGGGCGGCTGGCATAGAGACCTGCTACATTAGCAATAAAGCTCTATGTAATTAGCATGTCTTTGGTTGATAATTAGCGTTGTTGAGAGAGTGGCACTAAGAACGTTGCACTGCCTCTCTAGCAACAGCATGTTTACAAGAGGCTCGAGGGCTGATCTCTCTTCCTCCTTTTATTCTTTTCCTTTTGAGTTCAGTTTTCTATTGACCATACATTTTCTCCAGGTGTGTTTTTATTACTTTATTCTAAGGGTCAACACACATACACAGAAAAAAAAAAAATAAATATATATATATATACATACAGTCCAGTCACATTAATGTGACCACCACGTACTTTCCACTTCAGAGTTAAATAACCAATCACAGAAGGCAGGTGGCAGCACAGTGCAGTTGAGCGTATATAAAGGGTGTGTGTGGGCTTCGGAAAACATTTCAATCGTTGGCGTAATGCAGAAACGAAGCGATTTATCCGACGTCCAAAAGGGCATGATCATTGGCTTTCGGGCCAAGGGTGGAAGCATTTCCGAAACGGCTGAGTTTGTGAACTGTTCGCGTGCCGCCGTGGTAAAAGTGTACCGTGCATGGCAAAATGGGACTGTCCAAAATCAACGACGTGGCAAATGTGGTGCACCACGGGCCATAGATGACAGAGGCGAACGACGGTTGCGGAGATGCGTTCGGGCAGATAGACGGGCTACCGTTGAGCAACTGACCACTAAAATGAACCAAGGGGCTACCACAAGTGTCTCCCAAACCACTATTCAGCGAACATTGCTGCGTCTGGGCCTCCGAAGCAGACGCCTGGTTCGTGCACCTATGCTGACTGGTGTTCATCGACGACGAAGGCTAGAATTTGCACGCCAGTACAGCAGCTGGACGTCCACTGAGTGGCGACAGGTAGCGTTTTCAGATGAATCGCATTTTATGCTCCATCGGACAGATGGACGTTGGCGTATAAGGCGTGATACCTCTGAAAGGAACCACCCTGCAACCATTGCAGGAACGGTCCAAGCTGGAGGCGGGAGCATTATGGTCTGGGGAATGTTTTCCTGGCATTCTCTGGGTTCACTGATTATTGTGGAAGGCACGATGGATCAATACAAGTACGCATCTGTCCTTGCGGACCATGTCCACCCCTACATGCGCATTGTTTTTCCTCAGGATGATGGCATCTTCCAGCAGGACAATGCGAGGTGCCATACAGCTGCCAGTGTACGTGCGTGGTTCGAAGAGCACCAGGATGAGTTTACCGTCCTCCCCTGGCCAGCAAACTCACCTGACTTAAACCCAATCGAGCATCTGTGGGACCATCTCGATCGAGTTGTTCGCGCCATGGATCCTCAACCGCGTAATCTAGCGCATCTGGCCACGGCATTAGAGTCGGCATGGCTCAACATCCCAGAGAAGACCTTCAGGGACCTAAGTGACTCTCTTCCTGCACGTCTCGTAGCAGTTCGCTCTGCAAAAGGTGGTTATTCTGGCTTTTGACAGATGGTCACATTAATGTGACTGGACTGTGTATATATATATATATATACCAGTTTGAAACAAATGGCGGGTTTAGAATAGAAGAAAAGAAAACTGGACAAACTGTCTTGCTGACTCATTTTGAAAATATTTTCATCTTGAAGAACACTTCTATAGCTGCATGTGGCAGCAACAACTAACTTTTTTTATGAGAGAGTGTTTTTCATATTTAAACAGACAAAAAAAGTCCATATTACCATAATATTGTGATACACTGTTTGCAAACTCAGTAAAGAATTTGCATGTCTTAAAGCTTAAAGGGGCATTATTGTTAATGTTCTTGGTACAGGGCCATTTTATCGCACAATAAGTAACTATGTTGCTTTCAGATGTCATCAAAATGTTGTATATATCAAACATAACTATAACTTCAAAGAAATTTGACAGCTTGAAATTAACCTGCCTCTTTAAGAAGCTCCTGTTCTTTCCAACAGTCTTTTCCAATATGACATTTGCAACCATTCCTAGGAGCATTGGACTGAGAAGTAGTTTGTATTATAAGCTCAGCAGTTGCACAGTTCCAAGAGGTGTTTGCTAATTGCTACTGACACTAGTCTAGAGGAGCAAAGTGGGGGAAGAGCGCTCTCTAAGGCCCCTCCTTCAGCTGGAAACTGCACCTATTTCTGTGGAAATAGGTGCATGTATGATCAAGTGCTTAAGCACCCCAAAATAGATGTCATGGGAAATTCAAGGATTTCTCAAGCATAAATTAAAGAATCAAAACAATACTTAAGGTATGTTTTTGATGAGAGAATAACATTATGCGAAACTCAAAAATGTTAATTTTACATAAAACCCTCCCTTTAGAAAATGGTTGTTTGGAGAAAGAGGGGCGCATCTTGGGTTCAACTCTGGCATTGCTGATTCTCCTCAGAAATTGGAAAGCATGTCACAAATATTTAAAAAATAATTTAAAAAAAAAACGTTTGAAAGGTTTTGCTGCAATTCTAAACAAACTGAGATGAATATTTTAATAACTCTGTTTGATTACATTTTTTCTCCATGATATTCTAGCTCCCTGATACTCCTCTCGTGACTGTACTAAACTTTGCAATGCACAGCTATCACACCTTGGCTAAACAAGAGGGGAGGTCTTCTTAATTAACGATAAGTGTTCAAAGAGACATCTGAGCTCATCTCGGCTCTCACAGCTTGATAAAAGCAAACACAGACACTGATCCATCATCTCTGGATGTCGGTGGAGGGTTCAAGTGTGTCCTGCTGGCAGGTCCACGCCTCACTCTGAGTCTGGCTGCAGATAAAACAGATATACACATAGATAGATTTTCCATACTCACTGTTTGCCAGACTGGCTTCCTGGACATGTGAAAAGCATTAGAGCTGTACTTGGAAAAGATGAGATAAAAATGCCATTTCTCTTTTTTTTTAGTCTTATGTTATTCACACTTAAGAACAATCACTCTTCCCATCGTTATTGGTGATTTATTTTCTGGGGGAGAAGGGGATGTTTGGGAATAATTGCCATAGCACATTGAAAGAGTCCTTTCTGTTTCCTCTACTGATGATAGCTGCCATAGCCCAAACCAAAGCAGAGTTGGCTGGTTCATGCTGAGATTGAAAGACCCCCAAATCCAACAACTCTGATGGGCTTTGCCAAATCCCTGCACCACAATGTGCTTGTCCTTCCTACTGCTGAAACAAAGAATGCAGGTTTGTGACGCAACTTAAGGGTTAGTTCCTGTTGTGGTAAATGGGGCCATGTGTCCTCTATGCTGGGAAAACAACCTCAGTGGATGTAATGCTGGTATCAGTTGTATTCAGCTGTACAGTATGAGCCATTGTCCTCTTAGTGTGTTGGAGATTGTGTTTGACTGCATGTCTGCTACATGGATACCTTGTGCTGAGTGCTGTGGTGACCTCCAGCAGAACCTGCACACTCCTGTATCATTGGTGAAGTATCACATGGAGCAGCACATGGAGCTTGGAACTTAGGTGACCTGCCTGCCAGAGGAGGGCCACTGGCCAATCCCATTCCCAGCAGATTAACCTAATCTGAAAGTTCAGATCACCCTGTAATCTTAAACAGCAGCAGCAGCACGAATTTGACTCCTGCACCCTAACCTCAGTTTTTTCCCCCCACATTTCTTCTGCCTACATTTTCTCTCAGAAGGAACTACTGAATAAGGGATGGAAATGGAAAGGGAAGGAGGGATAGATGAGTGCTAGAAGAGAAGGAGGGAGGGCGGGAAAGAGGGATGGAGGGAGAAAGGCTGGTAATTATTTCCAAAGGTCATTCTGTTAATGACTACCTGCTTGGCTAATGAGATTCAGCAAAGCTCCCTCACCATGTTTCACCCTGCGTATGTTTCACCCGTGTACCAAGACGTGTGAGAAGCACAGGTGTGATTTCATCCCAGTGACAGTCCACCGGAGAAGGGGGAAGAGTGTGAGGAAGGGGGCGGTGCTGTGGGGGAGTGCAAATGAAGAAACATACAGAGAAAGCCCATCAAGCCAGGTATTTCTAGGAGACAGCGCATCTATACCAGCTCAGTTCGCATTGCAACAGGCGGTGGCTTTTTAACGCTTTCAGAATAGCACAAAGTCTCATTTGGATCGACTTGGTAACCTCAAAAATGTCTTTTTTGTTAATTCTGTCCCCTTTTCTCTATTTTCTCATAAAATTCCTGCAAGTCAACACGACATGTGATCTCCTCATCTGAGCTGCCAGTGTGCTCGTGTTCTGCCGCACTCTTGTGAAAATATTTTCCAGCGTGTATGCTATTCTGTGTGCTTATTTAGTTTCTAAACAGCGTGGAGAACATTAGCCTTGGGGAGTTTTCTGTGTTGATCGGCTTCACTGAATGGCTGCTTCTCATGGCTCTCAAAGACTGTATAATTACTTGGACTTGAATGTAATTTATCCTCCATTACTTTTACATGTGTCAGCATCCAAGAGAAACAGCGGGGGTCGTATCATATCTTCAGTCCTTTTCAGTTGTCCACTGTAATTTTGTGTGCAGCCATTCTGCGGTTTCAGAATAGGGCACATGTGGTGTAACATGGGGTGGAGGTGAGGGGTGGGGCTGTCCCGGCATTCACAGTGCCTCTGTGTTTACTAGCAATCGACAACACAGCTTGTTTTTGCTGGTGAGACGAGGATTAAGAGCTGAAGCTGCTTTGACGGACTAAGTAAATTAACCTTGTGGCATTGGCAAGCTAAGAGTATCGCAGTTTGCTAAAACAAAGATTTGGACGGCAGATTTTGCACATGGCATCACAGAGTGATTAAAAGAAGGGGGTAGATAGCCACTAACTGCTGTATCAGGTTGAATGCATTGTCATTACAATTCTAAACACATTGCAGCAAAGAAAGTGGCTCTTCAACTTTTGTTTACAAATTAAAATTTGATGTGTATTGTGGATTCAGCCATCCTGAGTCAGTAGTTTGTTAAACCACCTTTCGCTTTAAGTATGTGCACATTTTTCTGAGGTAAACCAGTGCCAAGCACATCTGAAGAGCAACATTTTCCATTCACTTTTGCAAAATAACTCAGAGTTAATAAGGCTGAATGGTGAGCATCTGTAAACATAACATTCCAAGTTCTGCCACAGGTTCGCTGTTGGTGGGGGAAGTTAAAGTTGTTCTATACATCATTTTTCAAATGAGAAATTGAACAACACCTGGAATAATGCATTACACTCTACCCTTTCTTGAAGTTTCTGCAAACAGAAGTGTTTGTGGTTGGAATATGACAAAATGTGATGAAGTTCAAGGTGTACAAAATACTTTTTCAAGACTCTCTAAGGCACTGGCATTTAACCAAGTTACCCCAAAGCTAAAATACACCAGAAGCTAAATGTTACAAGATTTCACGTTTAAGAACACAATGTGGAGGTAATGAGTTGTACAACCCTCTCTGTTCCAGCTCATTTCAACTTTTAAATAGATCCTTTAAATGCAGATTTGTTTGCTCCCCTATATGTGTGCTTCACGGTCACAGAACTGACAACACAAATTGATATGACCACAAAACTTACCAGCGCCACTTTATTTGAAGTGTTCTCCTTCTAATAAACGTTAAAAAAGTGGAGGCGGTCTAAAAATAGAATGTGATGAAGCTAAATATAGCTTCTGTGTTTTGTCAGGAAGGGATAGAAGAATAGAACTTGGGTTGCTTTCATTCTCTCCCTCTCTCTAGGTCGCTCTCTCTCTTTCTTTCTCTTTAATTGCTCCCTCCTTGTATTTTAGGCTGGGTAGGTTGGGGGTGCTTAGGCAGAGGAGTGAGTAAGCAAAGTGTGAGGGTATTCATACAGCCCTCTGTCTGCGTTTTTCTCCGTCCCACTCCCTCCTTCACTTTTCAAAGATCAACAGAGAAGATTTGCCCCTTGGCGACCGCATCCAGAAGGCCGTTGGTTTGAGACCTTGCGGTGCCTTGAAACATTTGATCCCCTGAATAAATAAGTCTATTATTTGTCTCCAATGTTGCCCTCTCTCTTTCTCTTTCTCTCCCTCTCTCTCTCTCATGGTCTCTCTCTCCCATACTTTACCAAACAGACTGTCCCTGACTGGTTATTTTCCAAAGTCTTCTTGTTACAGAGAAGATTCATTTGTAGAATGTTATTTCATCTTCGTCAGTACGTTCAAGCATTTGTTAAGATAAAAAGTGACAAAAACGGAGGCGTCGGCGTCAGACGTTTACTGAGTTCCTGTTTTATTGCCTGTATGCCTTTTCTGACTTCAGAAAAGTTAAACAAGATGTTAGATAATATATAAGACATACAGGCTCAGCACTTTTTTCCACATCAGATGCCCGCCGACCAGAAAAGCAGAACCTCAGTCAAGAAATTATACCACTTGGATCTCTGTGAGAGGTGTTTTTTAGGGTCAATACCAAAGCGGAAGTCTGAGGTACTCACACAACAACAAAAAGGAGGTTTTAAAAATAGACTGTTTGAAATGTGCCAATATGTGGTCCCTGTGGTGAGGCAGCAGCGCAAAAGGCAGGCCACTTCTGAGGCCACGCTGCCAAAAAGGCAAGGCTTTTCCACTGCACAGCCTAAAACAATTCACGCCAGTCATTAAAATGAAATGATGCCCTGTGCTTTGAAACTATTTATGGACATTTTTTTTAGAATAATGAAGATCTATTTTTAAAGATGGCATTCCCTGCCCTGCCTGGAGTACCCTCCCACCCCTTTCCCTCCTCCCTCCCCTCTTGAGTGTGGAAACTCAAGGTCACGGTATAGAGGTCAGCAGGCCGGTCATTGTTACTCGAGGCCCCCCTCCAGCTCCCTTTTCCTGCTATGTTGCCACGCGATAAGAGACGGAGAGACAAAAGACGCTAAGTGAAGATTAGTGATGCTGGAGAGGACCACAAAGTAGGAACAAAGAGCGGCTCGAACGTGACTTGAGATCTTCATCCGAAGACAGCTGGAGTTACTCGGCTACACTGTCACTACATATCACTTTTGAGTCTGTAATTTAGAGCTGTATTGATATGATTGTATCACATCTGGAGTAGCATCTCTGACTTAAACTCCTCATATTCCATTACTACCTATACAAAGTGTGTAAATCTACACTTGAGAGGAAAACACACAGTTTTACTCTTGGCCCATCGATTTTCGCTTCTCATCAGAAGCTCATATAGATTCGTTCTCATTTGAATAAAGAAGTATTTTACAGCTGGAGTGTAGATGGGAATGAAAGATGGCCAGGCTAAGGGTGAACACACAAGTGCCCTCTTTATGCAGTTCCACTGAGCTGGCATTGTGTGTCATAATGTCTATCTGGCTAATTATACAGTGTAGTGACAAGTCTGAATGACCACTTTGTTCCTGAGGCCGGGATGCTGCTGCAGCAAACAGTGTTGGATTCTGACATGTGCTAAGTGTGTGTGTCTTCCATATGGGAAACACTGCACCATCTGGTATTCTGCTGTGTACTGGCTAGCTAAAACTGTGTGTCTGTGTGTTTCAGTGTGCTCGTCTTCGTAGCAGTTTAAGCATAGACATAGTTTGAGGAAATGTGAATAACCGTTCACTTCTCTCACCTCTATGAACATTTTATTTATTACTTTCTTCACTCCATTTTTAGGACAGTCTAAGAGTCCTCTCTACAGACAGAAAGAACATACACTCAGTTGCTAATTACTAGAAATATCAAAAATTTTCTCAAGCATGAGAAAACTCAGAAAGTAGCCTTAGATTTCTGATTAAAATACAGCAAGACACAATAAATAGGAACTTCAAAGGAGCAGAATCTCTCAAAAGCAGCTAAACCAATAGTGGCCTTAACCAGTAACTACTGCGTGCACTGATGAATAATAAAAATAAAACACACACACACGTACACACACACACACACACTGTGATTAGGGGTCCCACTTCTCAGACTGGTAACCTACTAAATCAGCTATCTAGCCCGAAATCGCTCATGCAGATACACACACCATGCCGCCGCCATCCATGGGCATGCCCCTCGACATGGTCCTGGCATGTTCAAACTACGCTTCATGAAACTGTGGCCCTCTTCCCTTTGGTCTGCCATCTGCTTCCAATAAACTAAGCCAGCCTGATTCCTCTGATGTTCCCTTTGCTTTGAAAAGTGCAGAACCAAAAGAGTGAGCCAGAGAGAGAAAGAGTGTGAGACAGAGAGAGAGAGAGAGAGAGAGAGAGACACAAAAAAATAGATCAAGTAAGAATAAGACCAAACAGGCCCAAAATGAAATAGAAATATAGGGAATAAAAGCACATCTAAAACATATTATTACTTCTTCCCTGCTGACAGTAAGGCCACCCTGATTGTGCTTATGGTTTGCCGGTGCTGGAAGCTCTTAATCCACAACTTTTCCACTTCAGACTCACCTCCATTGCATTTGTAATGGGAAGAGACAGTGTTTCTTTTACTTGCCTCAACCTTACAAACATTAAACCACATTACACCTTACCAGCATGCTCTTACTCAATGAAGTTTGTCAGATGGTTAAATAAAGCATGCTTATTGTGGTCTTTCAAAACTTTTCTCTTGATTTTAATCAAAATTTAATCTTGGGTTTATAATATATTTCAGATTAAATTTACTGTACACTCCCTATTTTTTTTTTTTAAAGAAAATAAGTTTTTTTTTTTTTTTTACCTTGAAGCTCGTCATTATCTTTTTGTTACTGCTTGAATTTCACTGTTTCAAAGGAGAGTAAGTTGTTAACTGACTAACAATTTGACATAAATGACGTGACTACATTGTTCATGTTATTTAAATACCTCTAGGTCATCACACATTTGCTAAATAATTAATTACTGTATTTCTCAAAACAACAGGTTCCCAACTCAGCCTTAATAATGATGGATTTCAAGCATTGGTGATTGGCTAATTGGACCACAACCAACTATAGACAGAGCCGTTGTTGTCTTTCCTACATCTGTTCTGTGAAAATTTGTCCAGGTTTAATGCTTTTAAATTGAATCTGCCAATAAACCTTTTAATAACTCCATTACATGGGTAATTAGTTCTTATCCTCTGTCTTGGTTTCTTTTCAAAAGTGTCTCCAGGAACGATCATTTAACACATGTGAAAAGAGTTTTTATCAATGGCTTGTTTTTCTTACATGGTTTTGCACTGGTAATGTCAGTCAATGGGTTGAGGACATTGAAAAACATTCACTGGCCTGGCTGTCACCAATAGCCATAAACACAATATTGAACATGTCAGACCCTTCAGCCACTGCCAAGATAACTGCAGAGGGGAAATGGTCAGTACTGGAGCTCTTTCCAAACACAGCCCATCAACTAGCCAGAGTAGATCAGAAATAAAGACGTACCCATTGAGCCATCAGTGTTTTGACTATGTTTGAGATATGGTTGAAGTGCAGAAAATGTGAGGAGCAGGACGGCGAAGGCGAGACCAAGACAGACTGAGGAGCAGACTGAGACTGAGACATGGGGGCAGAAAGACGGATAGAGGGACAGAGAGGGTGAGCAGGGTGGCAGACTGCCGAGCAGACGGATCCTGGTATGGCGGGAGCTCTGGGCAGGCGTCATCTGTCCCTAGCAGACCCCCTGGGGCCACTCAGAATTCACACCCAAATACCCTCCGCTGTTTTGCTTGAGAGCGACACTAAGTTGGCACCCACAACCCAAACTATGAAATTTAGCTCTTTTTCCTGTTATTAAAACATTACAGAACTCAAAGCACATGACGTTGCGAATATGTGTATTTACTGAACAAGCATGCTTCTGATTCTTTCTAGCTCTAGTCACCTCACTCAGTTTTCTCAGTGCTGTCCGATGGTTCCTATTCTACCAACACAGTCAAGGCCAGCTTGGCTGAAGGTGCAAAGCTACGGGATACCACTGAGACGCTGCGTCTCAAGTATGTAGGACACCTTGTCTATGCTGTGCCTGCTTCACACAAGCCCTGTGAGTGGAGTCATAAGGGAGCATCATGAAGAAGGAGTTTAATTAGGAGCAAGCCTCCAATGGGGCCATATAGAAAGACACTGAGCGAAGCAACAAGAAACAGCTTTTCTGCCATTTTTTTAACCCTATCACCCTCATTTCCGGTCCCTGTCTTGCACATTTGCTGGAGTTTGTCCATATAATACACAGCAATGTGCGTGATCAGTGTATTCTTAGACACATTCTGTGGTTTTTGTTTGGTGTCTGAAGTCATCATCCTCTCCTACTCACTTCTTACTCACCTACTTCTCATTTCACACTTTGGTCAAATTTGGTCTTATTGTTCTGTCCTTTTGAGAACGTAGCAGAGAAGGTGTGAAAAGAGGGCAGTTAGGAGGAATACTTAGTGACACAAATGTATTTGGAAAACAATAACTTCAACATGTTGCCTCTCTCATTGATTCACTTCCTGTCTTTGGTTTATTGGATAGCCAATCCGAGAGCTTTCTTTTGGTTGGAAGTTCCCAGTTTTCAAGCGTTTAATGAACCGGGGGAAAAAAATCTGAGTTGTGATTATTTAACCAGTCAATTACTGAACAGAGGCAATCAAAGAAAAACGTCCAGTTTATAGTGACTTCCTTAACTATTGTAATTATAAGAATACTTTCTTTATATTATTGTAGCAGCAATTGGAACTATTGCTGCCTTTCTGTTTGGAATAAAAATAAAGTGGGTAAATTCTTTGATACTATGCAACTATAGTATCATAAAATGGTTATGACTTGTAGAATGTAATACTGGCCCAACATTCCCTAAGGACTCAATTTTAGTGAGAGGTTGTTTGACTACACTTATACCTAATAAGTTATTTTTCTTTATTGCCTTGTCAAATTAATTTTTCTTTATTGCCTTGTCAAATTAATAAGCATCTCTTACCCCCCCTAGCTAGAATTGATGATTCCTTAAAATAAAAATTAATTAATTAATTAAAATAGATCAACAAGTTATAAAATAACATTAAGAAGCATAGGATGGCAAAAGTAGACTACAAGACTGAGTGGTCCATTTATGGCTACAGATGATCCTATTGGTTGCTGGGCTGATTGTCAGTCTTTGGCAACAGATGTGATGTCACTGAACAGGTGGGCATAACTGGGATAGGTGACATAGCATCCTTGAACCCTACCCTAAATATGTTGAGTCCTGCTGGAGAGCTAAGCCTAGGCCACATGCTTCATAGTCATGTAACACTCCTGTCCTGACTGCCTGCACTCCATCGACGCCCAGCGCAACCATTGCCCAACCCCCTGCAGGACAGCCAGCTCAGTTACCCCATATGGGTGACACTTTTGACCCAGCCTTTGCTCTCGTCCTCCCGCATAGCTACACTGCTGTTTCTCTAAGAATGGAATTGAATCCTTAGTGCTCTCCACGCTGGTGGCAGTAGGTGGAAATCTGTGCTGGTGGGAAGAAAAGTTACTGGTTCTTGCGTGTGTTCTCGTGTGAACCAAGGAAAGGCCGGCGGTTCAGCTCTTGTCAGCATGATGTGATGCATCCCGAAGATCACGGAGGAAGCTCGGCAGGAGAAATCGAAACTTTTTTACATCTGACGCCTTTTCTTATAAACAAGAATGCAGCATGCTGAACCTCTGTCACCCCTTTGTTCTTTCTGCGTAGAGTGCTCTAATAGAGCAAGAGGGCCTGATTCACTGTAGGTCTTTTGTAACGCCTCAGCTGATTTGTTTGGTGCGATTTCCTGAAGACTGTCAAAAGATATGAGAGACGCTTTTAAATTCAGAATTCCAGATTTCCACTCTAGGGGCTGAGGGAGGAGATTCGGAGAGCCAGCAAATGTTGAACACACTTACAGTAGATGCCTCAGCCACGAGACGCTTCAAGAATCAAACAGTTATCTCACACACACACACAAAAGCGGCCCTCTAAGTTCACTAAAACCACACTCTAAACAGGCCTTTGTTGTGCTGACATAAGAGATAACTGGATTGTTATTTGTTTTCTAAGCAGGCAGATCGCTCCTGTCATTTCTGCAGCTGCTTGTGATGGAGTTGCTCGCACTTGTATCGCTTCTGTGAGTGAGAACTGGCGTAGAGAAACAAATGAGAGGAAGAAGTTCACAGGGATTAACTTATCTTAGCATCCATCTCCTTTCCTCTCTCCTGCTTGGTCGCTTTTTCTTTCTTTCCTTCTTTCTTTTTTTTTGTGCTTGACTCGAACACCTACTCACACACCCACACGTGCACACGCAAACACAGATTCATTCCCCTTCTTTCCCCTCCCACATACATACACACACTTGATCAGCATCAAATACAGGGTGTGCTAAAGTAAATTTAATTACGTCTGTCTGATATGGAGCTTCAGATGAAAGTAGGAGAGCGCGGTGCGAAGCAACGACTGCACAGACAGGAGCAGGCCCATGATATTCCTCCTGTAGACTAATCTCCCTTTATTAAAGCCAGAAGGAGAGAGGGAATGGAAGGGGGTGGAGGGGTGGATGGAGAAGAGTGGGAGGAGGGGGGTGTCTTTGATGAGATCTGTAACTGTCAGCTACTGTACTTTTCTGCTCTCCTGCTCTGTCTTTGTCTCCCCACTTTGCGAGGCAAATGAACACAGCACCTATCCATACAAGGCAGGCAGACTCTCATGCTTTCACGCAAAGTAATGTACTGTGAAACTCATCCTTGTTGTTAAGGATGTCAACAATTTCTTTAAAAGAAAAAAAAAGGGACAGATGTGGCTCTCCCTCACCCCCCTTAAAGCTTTCTTTGTCTTAGTCGCTCCTCCAGTTAGAGGGAGTGGTAAGCCAGTCAGTGGTTTTCTGCTGTTTTGCTGCCCACTCTAATAGGGGCAGGTGGCCATCAGGTGGCCAAAACAAGAAACTGCCTTCCTTGCAGCACATATATAGTGCCTTGAAGTAGCATTTTTGTGACATTACATTTTTATGTTTGTAACAGACTAATAAAGTGAAGTGCTTTATTGTAATATTTATTGTAGCACCCATACCTCAGTGTACATGTGTATCCACCTCTTTTACTTTGACAGGTCTAAAGCACAACTGACAGCCTGCAGACATCACCTCATGAGTGAAATGAGGCGAACTGTGTGTAATTTAATCATGCAATTATTATAGTTGTGCGTTCCACTAATCTGTTCTTTATGGAAAGTTATGAGAACAAGGCTATTGTTCTTGGTTGATCGGCCGGTGGTGGCGACGGTGGTGGACTCAGTCCTATAACCGGTGGGTTGCTGGTTCAATCCTGGCACTGTCTGCCTGACTCGTGTTCTTGAGTTTGCTGGTTGGCCTGGTGGCACTGGTGCATGACAACCTGTCATGTCAGACTGGTCCCAGCACAGCAGCGGCCTCAATGTGTCTTTCCACCATCGGAGTGTAATTCACCTATGTGTGCGTGAATGTCTGAATGACTGATTGTGTGTAAAACACTTTGGGGTCCTCTGCACTTGATAAAGTGTTATACAAGTACAAGCTGTTGATCTATTACTGCTGAAAGAAAGCTCTAGGCAGTCGGGTTTCCACAACATCCCCATTGGTGAAACATGGCGGTGGCAGCATTATGGTATGTGGATTTTTGTCTTCACAAAGGAAAGGGAATGTAGAAGGAGAAAGGAAGTTGAGGCAATGCTAAGGCTTAGATGGATAGAGATAAATACAGGATAATCCTAGGGGAAATGAATCAAAGTTATGACTGAGCTGTGCTGTGAAGAAGAAAGGGCAAAAATGTTAGTGTCAAGTTCAAAGAGACATACCATAAAGTAGTTGCAGCTGTAATTGCAGTAAAAGAGTTCTACATTTACAAGGCATTGAATACCACACCTCCTCTTTATTGTTTTTTTTTTCAAAGTCATGTACTATTTTTAATTCTTAAAGTCTATGATCAGATGTGGCATTGTGCTGTTGGTTGTGATTAAAATATCTGTGCCATTCTAAATGATAAGTTGAATGTAAGCGTGTTTAAAAAACAACTAATGCTCCTTCACTCAATGTTAACAGGTTAGAGATTTCCAAAATGCCAAAATGATAAAAACAAAAAACATACACTTGTCATGGAACAGTTCTTTAACACAACAAATGTACTATAACAGTTCATTTTTAAAAAAATAAAAGTAAAACCTAAGCTATTTTAATTGGGATTCTTGGCTATCTACCCAAAATCCTTTTCAACTATGTTGTGCAACTGCTCTGTTTTCAGACGTTGAGAAAGAAGGGCCTAAACGGCTGTGACAGCCCAGACCCAGACGCAGACGACTCGGTGGGCCACAGCCCCGAGTCCGAGGACAAGTACAGGAAAATAAACGAGGACATTGATCTGATGATCAGCAGACAGAGACTGTGTGTAAGTACTTGTCATTAACCCCAGAGCCTTGCTCTCACCTTTCTTCTCCTCTCTTCCCCTGTCCATGTTTTTTCTGCCCCCTGTGTCTGTCTCTTCGTCTCCATGTCCCCGCCATCACTCCATACCTTCATGTCTTCACGTGTCCCCCACCTCCTTTTTCTGTGGTTGTGGAACCTGGCCAGGCATTGAACAAGAAGGAGAACAAGGGCAGTGAGAGTCCGGAGCTCGAGTCTGCTCTCATCCTCACCCCACGCACTGAGGAAAAATACAAACAGATTAATGAGGAGTTTGATCACATGATAAAAACTCATAAGATTCCTGTAAGTACTGAGGGAGCAACCCCCTTCGCTCAGCAGCTTCTCAATGGCAACTGTTGAGCTAACCCAGCTAACCACAGTTGTTTTTAACTGGACTAATTGCACAAAGAGAGTGAGAGTAAGCTCAAAGCGCGATTACAGTGTTTATTTACAATGAAGAAATTACAGTTCTTTAAACTTGCTTACTTACATTTGAAGAACAGCCCTCTAATCTGACAGAAGTGTGACCGCAGCTCACAGGCGTTTTCCTCTATTAATTGCAGACTTTCTCTCAAGAAAAAAAAAATTATCTGACTTTCCCACCTTGAACTCATTCCGCCCGCACTACTGTTGCCTGTGTCCCGGGGGGAGTGTGGTGTGCATGTGTTTGTCCTTTTGCTGCCTGCACCTAAACAGCGCTCAGTCACCTGCAACATCAGGGGTTTGGGGTTAAAGGGGAGGTGGGGGGAGGTGGCAGGCAGCATGGCAGAGAAACTGTAGCAGATGTTCCAAGTTCTTTGCAAACCTGAAATTATTGAAGGCTTCTTAGTGGACACATGTCACGGTAGCGTCTGCAAGAGTTATGATGTTAATTTTGCAAAGTAAGCTGACACAAACCACAAAATAGGGACTTCTTTTCCATTTAAACTGACCCTTGTTCCTCATCCAGAATGTGCCATATTGGAATGGTTAGCTCTCTGGCACTTGCATAGAGAGACATAATTCCACAGTATATTAGTAAGAGGAGAACAGTAGTATCTAACCCACGTGGAGCAGGAGGCGATGTGGTTAGAAAAAAGGCAGGGGTTGCTGAGTTGAGGGGTGGACTCTGTACACAACAAGTGGCAGTTCAGCGTGTGGTCAGGGCGCCTGCCAAACACTGGGCCTCTGGATTGCAGGGGACTGTTGGCAGGGGATGGGGGGGCTGTGGGGAAAGGCAAGGGAGGAAGATGAGTGAAAACAGGAAGGATGGCACCAGCTAGAAGACAGTTCACAAACGGGGCCCTTTGCTCCCAGTAATGAGGGACATAGACAGCTCCCACTACAAAGAAGGCAATCATAAGCTCTGAAAGTCCAGTGAGGAATCTAAAATGGAAGAAATGGCGGACTGGGTGAGTGACTGGATTGGCAGTTACAGTGAAGCGTACAAAAGCTCACAATGAAAAATGGTAGAAACAACCATTTTTGCATGTTGAAATAATATTTGTCCTTAGCAATGTAGAGGGAAAAGAAATCATAGAAGTTGAGGCAATGCTAAGGCACCAAGCCGGTTTCCGTGTACAGCAGGCCGATGCTCTCACGATACACTCCCTCCGCAACTTGAAGACACATGGCAGTAATTTAGAGGCCTATTTTCTACTTCCTAAAGCTAACATAAAGGATCAACCACTTCCAGGGCACTCCCAAGGTTAAATCCTTCTGCCAAATGACACAATAAATATGACAAACTGGATGCCTCAGGGCTGTCGGGTTAGCTTGACTCGTGCTCCTGATTGAGCTGCTGGATGATCTGCGCCAACCATTTAAACACCTGGTGTCGGCTCAGTGACGCAGAAGGGGAAATAATTCTTAATTTCATCTAGAAAAAACTTATTCAAGAAACACTATTTAGTAGGTAAATCTACTATATTTTACTTTGCCCTTCTTAGGAAAACACAATGCCAAATCCTTATCCAAATAATAGTCCAGAAAAATACTCAGATCAGACATGAGTCCGTTTCTGATCTCAAGATGTAAGAAAAACAAAATGTTTTCAGTCATGCCATTCTTAGGAATTATTTGTTTCCATGCAAAGTCAGGCTAAATCAAACTCTAATGCTACAGAGTTGCTCTGGCCAGAGTTACTAACAAGAAAATTCCTTGTTTTTTGTTAACAATCTTTTCCTAGCCCTACTTATTCTTTCTTTCCACTGTGTTGTTTGGATTTTTAAAATTCTCTGTACATGTCCAGTCCACGTTTTTTTCTTTCTTTTTTCACATTCATTCGTCCCTTTTGAAATTTGATGTCTTTTTATGTCATCTGTACTCTTCAGCAATTTTGTCTTTATTCTCCACTCCTGGAGTGTTTCTGAATCATCATTTTGTCTCTTTTTATCCACTCTTTACTAAAAGCCCTAATCTTTCATTTACTCACCTGAATGATTGTTATCTTTAGTCTAATCTTTGTCTTTTTTATATACATATTTCTCATCTCTTTCCCAGCAGGCTGTGCCCCCATCGAACTACGACATGCCCGTCTCTATCCCCACAAGCAACCAGAACAATTTAATCTACAGCCATCCCGGTGGGTCCCTAGGCAACCACAATCTGTTGCCACTAGCGCACCATGGTCTACAGAGAAACAGCATGTCTCCAGGCGTGACACATAGACCCCCCAGTGCAGGTAACGCAGGTAGTGCCCCATGTGCACCCATGCACTCCCCCAACCCCAAAGCATGTGGTTATCCCATCTGTCTGTCTTTTCGAGCAAGCGTGTGAACCTGTCTGTCATGCTAATAGAGCCAGACACATCAAAACGTGTAATTTAATTTGTGACAGCTACCCACAATGTTCCACCTAAAGGCGGTGAATGAAGCTGGAGTTTTTTTTTTTCCTCCCACATATAATCACATATTCCCTGCTTCACTGTTTTGTCAAAGGTAACAGCAAAATGATGTAAAACAATATTAAATCCCAGCCCACAGTTATTTATTGTGAGACTCTGGTGCTACTTATAAGCAGTTGAGCCTGTTGGTTTGTTATTGTTGTCCAAAGTCCTTTTTCTGTCCCTGTAGCCCAAAAGGCTGTTGCCCCACCCTCAACCCTGTCATTACGACTGGATGTCTGAAACGCAGAGCACGAACTAAATATGAGCTTTGGCGCTCACCGCATCCAGAGCAAAAAACATTCTCAACCCTCCCACTCTTCCACCTCGCATGTTTTAAAAATAATAATGTGTCATTTTTCTTGGACAGCACCTTCGTGCATCCGCAGTGTCGTCCAGTTGCTCAGTGTGCTAAGGGTTTAAGTGGGAGGAAGCCTTGCTTCTCGCGTCGCACCGACACACGTTGTGATTAAAGTGGGAGAGACAGGGAGGCCGAATGGATGCTGTGTGGGTGTCTATCCTCTAATGGTTTTTTCTCCTCTGCTTTGCTCGTTATTTCATCTTACAGGTGGCCTCATGGGTGCTGACCTCACCACTGGCGCAGGCACCAGTGCTGGTAAGAATGGCCTCCTCTTCTCACACATGTCTGCTTGCAGACACACAAACACACATCTATGTCACCCACTCACCCACTTGGGGCCATAAAACGCATGACTAACACTAACCCAAACCCAAGTGAAGATTTGGTCCATGATGTGTTGAAGTTAGTGGTCGTGGAGCTCATATGGGAATGTTTGCTCAGTGCCTCGGCTGTGACACATCCTGCCCACTTTCAGCTATAAAATGGTAAAACAAGTGGGGGGAAACAGAAGCTAAAAAATTGCACCGTATGCAGAAGCTAGGCCCCAAATCGCTGGCTACTTTTTACGTGTTCAAAAGAGGGAAGTTTATTATTTCTGTAAAACATCTTATTTTATTAAGCGGTGCTGGTGGAGAAGTGTGTTGATGAAATCTTATGAGATAGCTTTTGTTTGTCCACCAGTGTGCCCACAAGGACATGTTCAGCTCGAGTTTATAGCAAAGGGACTCCCATTTTAATGGTTAAATTTTACGGCATGCAGTGCGGAGTGTAAAAATGGGGAATGGGGGGCGTTGGTCGGGCACAGCTGGGTAGCCTTGTCTAACACACACCCGCACACACATACTCCCAAAGCCCTGACATGAGGGGTCAACGCCTGGCTCTCTGTCTGGTCACCCGTCGCACACAACAAACACGAGTGCACGCAACAACAGGGCCATTTGTTGTGGCGTACGTTCCATTGACGGCGATCCGTAGTGCGTGCCTCAAACGCAGCCTTTGTGTTGCCTTCACTGGGGGGAACAGAGGCACTCTGTGAAGGCCTCTGCGTCGCTCAGCAGCCGTGAAAAACACAACGTGGAGAGAGAGGGTCATGTGGAAGCTGAAAGATTCCATTCAGTACTCTCTTAAATCTCATTTGAGTGGGGGTGAAGGGGGTAGAAAGAGTGTCTTGGTAGAGTTGTAGGGGGGAGACCCCGGTGATAAATATCCACTGATGGTGGAAGCATGTGTGCAAATGAAAAACAGTGGGGGAACACAGATGGAAGTGTTCTACTAACTTGGTCAGCCGTTTTAATGATGTTCCTACAAACTTCATTAGAGTTCCAGTCCCTTTCTTAAGTATTCATGGCGCTTGAACTTTGTCTCCTTTTGTCACCTTACAACCGGAAGCTTTAATGTATTTTTATTGGGATTTTATTTGATAGACTAACACAAACTTGTGTATGATTGTGAAGTAGAAGAATGATTGTACAATGTATTGTTTACAATTAAAATTAACTCCTTTACTTATGCTTATAAGAAAATTGTACAAGAAATGCCTTCCAAAGTCACTTGCTGTTTAATTCATTCTCAGCAAAAATACAAACTTTCTAGAGAATATTAGTGAACAAGCAATTTCATGAAGATCAAGGGCAGACAGGGCCAGGAAGAACGTTATGGAAATGCTTAAAGCAGTGTTAGGTTATTAAACTAAATCCCAAGTTCTAAATCCTAAATCCCAATCCCTGTTCTGATGATTATTCAAAAACAAGACAAAAAGTCAGCTGCAAAATTACTGTGTTGTGACTTTCCATCTAAACTGGCAAAATAGCATGGAGAGAGTTATTCAGAGAAGCAGACAAGAGGCCCATGCTAACTCCAGAGGATCTACTGAGATCCACAGCTTAGGTGATTTGTTAGAATGGACCAGTTAAAGTCCAGACCTAAATCTACTTGAGAATCTGGTAAGAAAATGTATGACCACATATGCCAGCTTTCTAGCCTACATGGGTTTGAGCTACTTTACCAAGAAAAGTGACAAAATCTTCCATATTTAGCTGCTTAAAGCTGGTAGAGACATGCCCCAAAAGACTTGCAACTGTGTTGGTTTATGATATAAAATTCCTATAAATTTCATGTGGTTGAAAAATGTCAACACTTTCGTGGGAGCATGAATACTTTTGCAGGGCAGTTAAGGTGTTCCAAACACTGTTGCACCATAAAGAGCCTTCTGATGCCCATGATCTTTACACTGCGTTTAAATAAGCAAAATCCACATTTGCCCTGTCTTAGATATGTCTATATGTCTATGAAAGATCCATGAAACCAAAACCTTCTGGATAGATGTCTTTCAGATATGCATGTAAACACCCATTTTGTGGCACTTTCTGCAAGAGTTCAGTTTCTTTGCGAGACTAGTTGTAAAACACTGTGTTTCAATCATATCTGGGACCAATTCTTTGGAGAATTGACTTGCAATGTTAACCAAAACACCCTTTTTTCTCATCTTGTGCAAATATGGTACATGAAACCCAGATGTGGGGGTGTATTCAAAATCACTAAAGGTCCCCAGGTAATTCTAGTCTAGTGTAAATGGGGCATGTCACTGAAAGGCTTAGTCATCATGTCTTTTCTATGGAAATATTGCAGGCGGTGTGTGTGCACATGTGCATGTTTGCTTATTTATGCAGTATATTTTCAATCTGTCATTCCCTTAGCCGGCTGGGAGAGAGTACGAGGTGGTGAAAGGGACAGAACAGGAGAGTAAGAGACCCGTCGAGCAGAACTCCGGCTTAAGGCCCCAGCTTGTGAGATTCTAGCGACTGCCATGAGCAAAACTAATTACCCATGATCCACATTCCAATCGGCACCCTCCTCACTAAAGTTCTGCAAGAATCTCTCTTCTGACCTCATAGCTTTATCATACACCAATCACTCCCTTAAGTCTGTTACACATAGAGCTGGACGAGTAGTAGACTGCGCATGGTAACTGGCAAAAAGTGGCCTTCAACTGCTTAAACAATGTCTTTCCTCGGTATGAGCAGCACCTTGCACCAACTGTGCAAATTGCGAGCTCGAACGTGACACCTTGGTTCAGTTGGAGAATTCGGGGTTGAATGCACATTTGGCCAAACCGCAACGGAAGAGTGTGTGAGCATGGGGAATAGAATGGAGCACGCCTGTTAGACCACAACAGGACATCAGAAATTTGTTCAGTAACAGTTAAATGTACAAGAGTTTAACCACACCTCTCTTTTTGTGTGTGTGTGTGAGCATGAGCGACATGTGTAAGAGGGAAAGAAAAGGGTGAATGAAGACACTGGAGGGGCCTTGTCAAACACATGCCCTATGTAGCCATGGAGCTAAATTAACGTTGACCCCCACACATGCACACTTATAAATAGCAGAAATAGCATGAAGCTGTTTATCTCACTCTCAGATCAGATTTTGTTCTCAGTCTGAATGTTTAACATAGCAACAGAAAAAAAAGGGGTGACTTGATAAGCTGTATTTAATTTTGGTACTTCCTCTAAATAGGTGACGCCAGCCTGCGTGCAGCTCCGGTTTGCAAAGCAGCATAAAAGGAGTAGGAGGAGGAGGACTGAAATGAACTCTGGGTATCATGTCTTCAGCTGATGTAGGGATTCAGTCCATGTTGAATGCTACCACCCTCAAATCAGCTGCAGAATAGAGAGATTTGAGTCACAGTTCTCGCTTCATTAGTGTAATTGGTCGGTGATTTTACTTTTGAAGTGCTTAAGGACTGGCCTCTGCCACTCATGATTACAGTCATCCAGCATATAATTGACTGGACGGCAGCCATCTCTACAGGGTGGGAACACACAGATGTCTGATTAACTGGCACCGTGATGAAATCCATGTCTTCTTGACCAAAGTGTGTATTAACGTCTCTCTATAGAGCGGCGTCTATTTTACTCATCTGTAGAGAAACACTGATGTACTTCCTGCTGGGTTATTTACCAAAGTATATGTGCATGTGTTGTGTGGTGTGCTTTGTGTGTGAGTGAGGTCTCATTCATCCATCTCCACATGCACCCACTCAGTCTCATAAAGGGCCCGCCATGAGAATGAGAAAGCGGCAGTGCTGAAGAGGCAGCTGCCTCTTTACAAGTGTGAGAAAGACACTGGAGCTAAGAGGGGTCCGACACAAAAACACATGTGCAATCATATGCAAGGCTTGGAAGCACCCTTATGCCATGCTGGGCAACCTGTGCTTATAGCACTTTGTAAAGCAAAAGTATTCATTCCCCTGTGAACTTTTTTTGCAATTTGTCAAGTTCCAACCACAAATTTCAATTTGTTTTATCAGATGTGTGTAGTGTCTGTGAGGCCCTTAGTAATTGGCCAAAATAAAGTCCCAGAAGTAACCTATTTAGTAAAGAAAGTCTACCTGTCAGTAATTTAATGTCAGCATGAAACCAGCTATTCTCTGAACGGACAGCATCACAAAGACTAAAGCACACAGCAGGTCAGAGGTGACCTTGTGGAGAGTTTTTCAAGCAGTTTTAGATTATAAATGTTCCAAGCTTTCAACATCTCACAGTGCAGTGTTCAATCCATCATCTGAAAATGAAAGGATTATGGCACAACTACTGTCTACATCAACTGGCGAGCCAGATGAGAAAAGCATTATTCAGAGAAGGAGCCAAGAGACCTTTGTTACCCCTTGTGGAGCTGCAGAGAGCCGCACCTCATGCAGTCCTCACATGTAGTCCTTCTAAAGTGGAAAGACAAAAAGACGTCTTGCTTGTAGTTTTCCACAGGTCATTTGTGGAATACAGCTAAGGTGTAGAAAACGGTGCACTCTTCAGATTAGAGCTAAATAGAAACCATTGTGACCTTCATGCAAACCACTTTGTGGTGGAAAACTATCTTTGCACGTCAGCCTGAACACAACATCACTGCTAAGGAAAACAATGGTGGCAAACTAATATTGTGAGAATGCTTTTATTCAGTAGGGACAGAAGAGTTTGCAAAAGTTACTGGAAGATGGATGGAACTAAATACAGGGCAAACCTGCAAGAACACCTTAGGATGATGAGGATGTTCTCTTTCCAGCAAGACAACAGCGCTTGTCTTGCTGGAAAGCATATTTATATGTTTGCCCGTTGGAAGCACAGATCTAAATCTATTCTGTGGCAAGACTCAAGATGCTCACAGATGCTCTATATTCAATGCGACTAAGCTTGAGAGCTATTCTGCTGTTAGGAAAGGACAATAATGTGTTTATGTGCAAAGCTGGTCGAGAAATATAGCCAAAAACTTGGTGTTTCTATACTCTAGTGTTGACTCACTGGAGCTTATTATTAATTTATGCCATAATTTTTAGACTTTTTATCATTAAAGCATTTGTGAGCTGTGCGCTAAATCACAAGAAAACATTTCATCTTATTGTGTAACATGACAAAATGTGGAAAGATTCAAGGGGAGTGAAAACTTTTACAAGACACTACATGCGCCAATTATAAGAAAATCTCCGGATTTACACACAAGCCGAACTGCCTACAAAAAAATTATTATAAAACATACACAAAATGACACACAAACTCAACGCTAACAAAAGCTTAAACATGCTTATAAATCACACTTTTCAGCAATGACACACGCACCCAGCGCGACATGCTGTTTTTCTCGTTTTCTTGCCAGCCTCATTTTCTCTCACTGCCAGCGGTCGTTTACTCTTCAAATTGTTCAAATTGAGCTTTTGAGACTTTTCATTTCCAAACAACAACAAAAAGAAAAAAAACTCGCTCTCAAATTAAACAAAGATCAGCAAGGGAAATTGCCCAGGAAGACATCTGCGTCTCATTTTTCCCCCCGGAGTATATGATTAGGAAATTCATTTATGTCTAACGTATAATTCCTGCCCGTCTTTCAAGTGGGAACGTCCACACTGCGCCCTGCGTTCTACCCCTTTGGAAGATCGGACGGGGAAGTAAGGGGAAAAACAGCCCATGGTACAGAGTTAGAAACAAAGACTTTGTTGCCTGGCAGTGTTCTCTTCGCTCAGACTTTTTTAATGATGTTGGTAGGATTTCACCCCACCATTTTTCTTGTGTAGGAGAAAGTGGATCTTGACCAGCAACAGAGTAGCTTTTTTGGGCCGAATGATGGCTTAGTTCTGCTTTATTTTGATTTATTTATTGACCTCATTCTTCTGTGGTCTTGTGACCCATAATTAGATGTTTTTACGAGGTTAATTCACTGTGGCTGAGACATAAAGTCTTTGTTGACAGTGACTGAGGTAAAGGGTGTGTTCATCATATGACTTCCTAACAAATGACTGTTACTGTTGTGATAATCTGTTTGACTGCGGGTCTGTGGGTGCACTTTTCTATGAGTCCCCGTCTACTATAAGTGTCCCAATAAAATTTCTACCACAGGGTTCGGGAAAGGAGACAGAAACACCTAAAAGTGTCCAAAGGGAGAAAATGAATTAATCTATTTCCTAATTAGGCATATTGCAGTCAGCAGGGGAGAGAGTTTTGCTAAACCTTTCTAAAAAGGTTTTAAACAACAAAAAACAACACCGCAATTGTTTTTGTTAAATATCAGATTAGAAAAGGAGCATTTTCAATGTTTTTCCATGTGTGTTTTGTTTTGTCAGGAAATGGCTACGGGAACCACCGCAACTCTCCTGGCCTGCTAGTTTCCTCAGGTGGAATGAACAAGAACATGCAAGCAAAGTCCCCCCCACCCATGAACCTGGGCATGAACAACCGCAAACCTGACCTACGCGTGCTCATCCCCCCTGGGGCCAAGAACAACATGCCCTCCATTGTGAGTAATCTCTGCATCCTTCATTTGACATCCTTTTTCTCCTCATCTGCTTTCCCCATTGTATGTGATATGACCTGTATCTGGGTCTCTTATTGTTTATTTTCTTTTTCTTTCTCTCACTCCTGCTTTTATCTCTTCGTATCAGACTTGGGTTGATTAATTCATTGCTATGGGAACAGGGTTTCTGCAAAGAGCTAAAAAATAGTCCTAAACACGTCTTAAACCACTTAAACTGTCTTAAATACATCCAGATTTTCTGAACAAAATCTTAAAATACGTTTGGAAATCTGTAAAATTTCTATGCACGCTTGTTTTTTTTTATTGCCTCTTCCAATGATTTTTGTATTTTTCTTGTTTTCTATTTGTCTTTTTATTTTTTTTTGCTTTTTCACTGAAATTTACTGCTGTCTGTATAGTTCATTGAATGTTTTTTTTTAGAAAGTAAATAATTAATTTAACTTTTTTTTCAAATACCTTAATTTTAAATAATAAGTCTCTAGAAAATGTCTCAAAAGGAATTTATCTCATAAAGTTTGCAGAAATCCTTGCCAAAACAACATATTTTCCTTTTTGATGAACCTTTTCAAAAACTTTGTCTTGGCCCAAGGCTGATATTTTGTCAGAGACACACCATAGGTTCCGCTGTGTCTCTCTGCGCTGGCACTTAAACTGTGTGATCTGGCAGTTTTGCCTCATCCACTTTCAATATGTTTTTAGTTTTAGTTAGTGCAGGTTCACTAGCTTTTACATATATTTTTTTTCCAATTAATTTTGGTTTTATTGGTTCAGTCCTCAATTAGTTACATCCCTACTAGCTCCCTTAATGTGCTCAGTCAAATGCACTAATTTGAATGTATTACCCTCCCCTTTCAATGCCATCAGTCTGAGGATGTTGACCTGCTGTTGGTAAGTCAGACTGCCACTCAAATTTAGAAAACGAGACAACCTCAAAGTAGTCAAAACCTTAGTTTTATTATAACAAACCACCTCTGTAGTTCAAGTGAGCACATTGTGCCTTAGAATCCCAACAGCTGTACCTTTTTATTGTGGGATATGTTTTTATTTTCTTTGTTGAAGAAGAGCAACTCCTAACTTATAATGACCAACTTTTTCCCCCTGTTTCTGCTGATGACATATTGCAAGGGTGCATAGTGCCATCCAGTGGCGCGTCTAAGTAAAAACAACCCAACCGCTTTGCTGCCACAAGCCCAGCTGTATCTCCTCCTCCCTTCACTCTTTGTATGTTTCTTTTACTAGCTTCCAGAGGGTTAAAAGCACCTTCCATACAGATCTTAAACCTCTAAATGTCCACACAAAAATCACCAGACACTTTCTGTTTTTTTTTCATCAAACCTCTATTGTTTTCTCCCTCTCCCTCCATGAAAGGCTTTCCCTTGCAGTTGGCACCATGCGTTGCTATGGAAACCCATGGTGTTACTATAGCGACAGCAGCCCCTTGTAAAATAAAAAAAAGAGGGGTAAATGATGGGGTTGGCAGAGTTCAACCGAGCCTCTTGTCAAGTGATTAATTTCCCCTGAAGTTGGTACCACATCTGATCTCTCAGCATCTGCTGGCATAAAGAAAGAAATTACACATGATAAAATGTTGGCTACTTTTTTTTTCCCGTTGTTTCCCGCAGAAGTTTGGTTCATGTTCTCAAGCTTCTCTTGTGTCTTGTATCTTTTTCCCTTTCTGTCACAGAACCAGAGAATTAACAACTCGCAGTCTGCTCAGTCGCTGGCCACTCCTGTGGTTTCAGTAGCAACTCCCACTCTACCAGGACAAGGCATGGGCGGCTACCCATCTGCCATCTCTACCTCTTATGGTACCGGTACGTATTACAGTGTGTTACCTCTCCTCTTTTTTTTTCCAGTAACACTTTTTAATGATGTTTATTTTACATTATGAACATAAGTTACTTTACACTTTAGTCAAATGACTCAAATTTAACAACAGAAATTTTATCACACATATATAAAACTCCTGAGAATGAACAACTCAGGAGTGCATATATGTATTTATACATGAAGTGTAATTACTGTCCAGGGTTTAATTTAGGTGAATCTGGTGCTGAATCGGGTACAGATGTACCATGATCATTAGAGCAAGGAAGTGTGGGCATGTGTCCGAAAGTCAAATCAGCATCTCTAAAACAATTCTCAACAGATTGAAGCACAAAGTCTTGATAGATAGTTGCAATGACTTTGAACTCAATTAAACTCACTGAACCAATAGCAGTATTTGACATCTCTATAAATCATTATTACTTCACCTTTGACCTCTAACATGTAGCGGTATGTGTCTCTTCACTTTTCCTTCAGAGTGCATTGCTGTGATTTTCCAAATAAAATTACGAATTTTCTTGCATCTGAAAAGAGCACATTGAGCCACTGAGCAACAGCCCAGCACTTCTTCTCCTTAGTAAAATGATTCTGACAACTTTGCTAAGGAGTGCTGCTGCCCATGTATACACCTGTGTCCACACTTTGTTAATCTCCCCCAAATTTGAAAGGTCTTTGGTCCAGTATGTTGCTTGTGTACCTTTTTCTGGTCATATTCCTTCTATTCTACCTTCTCTTCATATGCCTGGATACAGGAGTATTTGAACAGCCAGCTTCATTAGTAATGACCGTTTATAGTTTACCTTCCATGTGGATGGCATAAGTGAAAGACTGTTGTACAGCTGTCAGTCAATAGGATTGTGCAGACATAACCTTTTAAAAATAAAAAAAGCATTTTTTGTTCATTTTACGTAGTATCATTTTCTGGGAAGCAAGTTTTCATAAGTTATGAGCCACATTTACTAATATACCCAAAAATAATATTCTAAAATGCACCAATCTGCTTAATGTGTATATGGCATGTGATTCCTAATTTTAGAATTGCATAATAACAAAAGAATTTACATTTTCAGAACTAAGTTACAGTTTCAAAGCTCTCCAAACGTTCAGTTGTAATATAACCGTTTAACAGCAGAGGGTGCTATAGCACTACTAACCGTCAGGGAATAGGATTCACACATTCTAACGGAGCTGGTCACTTTTGCAACTTTAAGCTTTTGTAGTCTTCATCCTACTCTTTCTTTTCTCCCTCGTATGTCCATGTGCAGAGTATTCCCTGAACAGTGCAGACCTGTCCTCGTTGTCTGGCTTCAACAGTGGCAGCTCCCTGCACCTCGGCTCCATGAGTGGCTGGCAGCAGCAACATCTTCAGAACATGCAGCATTCGGCCCTCAGTCAGCTCGGGTGAGTGCAGGAAACTTACTCTTAAGGTGTTTGTGTTGTTAGGAAAATGCATGATAACGCAAAGATAATTAACAGATTTTTGTTGAGTTGCCACGCTAAGACTTCTTCACTGTTCTACATCTTCACTTGTTAGGTCAAACACTAAATGACACCTCACTGTTTTCACATGTATGAGCGCGCGGGAGTGCTGACTGCATGCTTGTGTGTACAGACTTGACTTTACAATCACCTTGTCTCTTGCTCTGTAATTCTGTAACCCCTTTGCCTTTCCTTTTTCCTTCCAACAGAAATTGCTCTAGCTCTCACTTATGTCAGGGTTCAAATCTATCCCTGCCCTCTGCTCAAAGCCTGCACATCAAGTCCGAACCTGTCTCTCCTCCTAGAGATCGCACCAGCAGCACACCAGGGGGCTACGGCGGCGGGGTGCCACCCAGTCAGAACCCCAGTCCCGCCAGGACTCGGGACGCTCTCCCGTCGATAGCCTGAGCAGTTGTAGCAGCTCCCACGAGGGCAGTGACCGAGACGAGCACAGGAACGAGTTCCACTCGCCCCTAGGACTGTCCCGGCCTGCCCTGGACGAGCGAGAGAGCCCCTCCATCAAACGGGTGCGGTTGTCAGAGGGATGGGCGACATGATAGGTCTGCCGACACTCCTGGCTGTGCCCCAAGTTGCCCGGAGATCCTGACAATGCAGCGTTTCGATGCCCCAAAGTCAGCTCCCATCTCCTTGTCACGCACCACCCGACCCCACAGCCTCTCTCCTTTTATCTCTTTAAAGATGAAGGAAAGAAAAGGGACAACCCTTTTCAAAAAACGTTTTGTAATTTCTTTTTTCTTTTTAATTATTATTATTTACTTCTTTTTGTTGAGTGTGTGCGTGTGTGTGCGTGTGTGCTTTACTTATTGACATTATATAAACCAGTGAGGGTGTTGTAATGGGCTTTTTGGGGGGTGGGTGTTGGTTTGGATGGGGTATTTTTGCTGGGGAACTATGCATAAAATGTATTGTGTGTGGATAAAAGAATCACATGCATATATCTCTACACGTATTTATGTGTACATATATGCATATCAGCATATAAAAAGAAGTAGTCAGGTACTCCGTCTCATAAAACAACGTACTTACAATTTGCCTCAGTGATGTATCATTAACTAGAAACAAAAAAATGAATTAAAAAAAACAATAACTTGAGTGAGTGTGTCCAGAAGGGGGGTAAAAAAAAACACCTTGCACTTGAGTTGGACAAAAAGTACGTGTGTACAGTATCAGTTTCATTGCTTATATTCCTTCTCCGAAGTCCTCCCTTGCAAAAGCGTGTTAACATTAGATGATGTCATGTTGCAGGTTCAACGTATTTATGTAAATAGTGGATTAACAGGTGTGGGGGAGAGGGGTGTTGCAGGCAAGGGGTTAAAAAGTTGCCAGACATTTCAAGATTTATGAACTCAATAAATGAAAAAGCTATTATGCAACATTTGAAGGATTGTACAGGTAAACATACAGGAACCTAATGCTAGGTGTTGATTTTTTTTTGGACTCCGGTTAGAGGACGGAGTGAGGACCACCCTTCGATCTAAGAGCTGCATTGGTGTAATCATGAAAACTCGGGTTCTAGTATTAACTTCTCAGTATTGATGAACAAAAAAAAAATGACAAAAAAAAACAACAATTGTACGATACACTTGCTTATATTTTCATATGAAAGGAATACAATGCAAAGCATTTTATGGCTTTTTGTAGTTTCTATAAGCCAGAATGTGTTTTTGATAGCTTTGCTAATGAAAGAGGGATAGTTCACCCAGAGAAAGAAAGAGGGATGGGCGTTACGGGGGGGATGATTGGGCTTTCACGCCCTAAGCCATGAAAAACAGATTGTGATCCAATGCTTTGCTGAACTGTTTTATCTTTGTAGAGGTTTGTTTTTAAATGTGTATTTCTAATTATTATATATAATAATGGTAATATTAAGAATCTTTAAAAAAAAATCTGTGAAATTAACATGCTTGTGTATAGCTTTCTAATATATGATATATATAATGATTTTTTTTTGTTTCTTAGTGAAGTTTCTATGTGCAGTTGCACATGTTGTCTGGTTTTTGTTTCATTTGAACTCTGAACAGTGCTGTTGAAGGGGGTTGTATTTTAGACTAACTTTAGAAACCAGCTGGATTTGTGCAACACAGAGGAGATGGGGCCTGAATGCTGAAAAAACAGAAAAAATCACAAAAACAGTGTGCTTGTGGAAAACGTCCGGAGACTGAAACTGGCGATGAACAGGAATAAAAGGCTGATGTCTTCTGCTCATCTCACACACCAAGAAATATGATGGGGATCTGTTTGCATTTGTATAAATTTAGATGAATCACAGGGATTTAAAAATCAATCAAATTTAATCCCAATAATCTCATAAAGCAGTTTTTTTTGACATTATACTAAAATCTCAGGTCTTCTCCAATCTTAAGTGTGTTTTCTAGATGTTTGACGAAGCTCACTCGAACTGTACTGTTTCTTTTCGAATCATATTTACCCAATGCAACTTTGCAAATGCATCATGATAAATTCCCACTGATCATCATCATTATTATTTACCAACCTAAGCTGATTTGTCCCCTTGCGGTCTCCGCTCATGTTCCACTCTTCAAAACGCATTTCCACTTGAGGCCACTGACAGTTCAGCAAAAAGAAAGAAACTGATCATGCTGGTATATGGGAAAAGCACAATTTGTTAATTTTAGATAAATAGTTGTTTTGGATTTTTTTTTTCTTCTTTTGTTTTTAAACAATGAAACTAGCCACATATCTCTCTCTGCCTCCCACTCCCGTATCTGCTGTCACTTAAGTGTTATACTATTTCTGTGTGCATATTTCATGCAGGTTCACAATGTTGTTACTGTATACAGTCTGTGTAGTCAAACGGGGCAGAGCCTCTGTAATGGTGTTCTTTCTTTTATTTTTTAAAACTTCAATACAAAAAAAAGCAAACAAAAAAAATACAGTTGGAAAAATAAATAAATATGATGTTTCAGGCAGCATAAAGTGTGGAGAAACCAAAGCCAGTGGCATTTCTGTATTGTAAAATCAACTTTTATTTTCACATCCATTATGGGTTTTTTTTGCAAGCATTGAAAAAAAGATAATAAAAGAATTTGCTCAAATGTACAATTGTTTTTTTCACATTTCAAACACAGTTAGTTGGGTGTAGCTTCAGATTTTTTTTTCTTTTGTTAATCTGCTTGAACAGTTTCACTGTTTGATCGCTCTTCTTTTCTTTCCTCTCCCTGTGTATTGCATTGCAAAAGGTTCATATTAGCAAAAATAGGGTTTATGCTCAGAATCAAGAAATTCATCCAGACCTGTCACCAATCCCTGCTCTAGTTTTAATAATTTTTTTACCAAAGATGGAGAAAATTTGTAGTGTTGCCTTTTTATTTAAACACGTCTGGTGTAAGTGTCGGTACCTCAAAATTGACCTAAGCAGTACCTCAGCTGATTTTTGATAAAGTAACCTGCAGTGCAAAGGGGAGACCATACACCTGTACAGTCATGTGTATTAACTTACAAATGCTATATGTCCTGGCGTTTACACAGGACTCTTTGTTGCTCCACTGTGTTTGTGGTTTATTTAAGTTGTGCTCAAAAAAAACAAAATGAAAAAAAGATTTTTTAAAAAGTGTAATATGGTATAAAAAAATTAAATAAAAAATACTTCAAAGTCAGTCTTTAGTATCAATGTAGCTTGTATAAACCTGAAAAAAATGGGAGAAAGTTTGGAAGTAATGTTTTTATGTTTTGTTTTCGTTTTTGTTTTTCCTGGAACGCAAGAGAGAGCGGCTTTCAGCGGCATAAGCTGGCCTTTGTCGCCACTTGAGACTAAGATGGTTTTAAATTAAATCACATCTCTGTAACTCAAGGGACTTGTTTCAGCTGTATGTAGTAAAATAGAAAAAAAATAAAAAAACGTGTGTGGGATGGAGTCCAAGTCTCCTCTGCTTGAGGGAAAGGCTATTTGTATTTTGCAGAGATTTCAGTAAAGTTACTGGCTTTCTTAGTTATCCTGATGTGACTCAGTGTGATTTTATTGTGTTGTTTCTATACATGCTTGTCTAAACAGTTATTCATTCCATTTAGAAAAAAAAACACATCAATTTGACAGTATTCTCTGGGATTTTCTGAATAACAATGTCAACTGCTTAACACTCAACAATGGAAAGAAAGACTGCCTTTTTTATTTAAACATACATTAAACAATTTAATGAAAATCTTTTTTTTCACACTTATAATTACAGTGGTGATATATTTTATTATTGAAAAAGGTCTCTTGCAAATCAAAGAACATACATGTGTTCCCCATCAGACAGAAGAAACAGTACATGGGTAAAAAAAAAACGAACACAGCCTGTGCTCAAACCATGATTGGCTCATTAGATTCTAAATAAAAATAATTAAAATAATAAAACATAAACCATAACCGAGTATACAGAGAAAATATTATCCCGATACCTGTTTCCATTGATTTTTGTTCATGCAAATGATTAAAACATAGCTTTAACACATAGCTGAAAATAAAGCAATCAATGAGGTTAGCTCATATGGGCTCTAATTGTGGATATCTAATTTTCACATCACTGTATTGCTCATTTGTGAGTTTGAAATATAATAGGCATAATCGGGAGAGTTAGCTTCATAATAATGTGATGACGTTACAAAGAAGTCCTCCAAGAAACAAAGTTTAAAAAGAAGAACCAAAAGCAACCAAGATGTACTTTAACCTCCAGCTCTCATTTTCTCTCAATTCTCTAAAATCTAAAATATGATATATTTTAGGTGAACCTTTGGATGGTTATTATTAAAAAGTGGTAAAACGCAAAATGCACATTTTATTTCAATCTTCATCACCACATGGAAACTCACAGCAAGCTGGTAGAGCTCATTTGATTTTCAATACAGTCAGAAAACAGGATAGGAAAAAGTAAAAATGCCAACATTCTTTTAAACGTTTATTCTTTTTCTTTTTTTCGACTTGTACAAATTAAATAAATTCACAGGTTTCGCTGCGCTGCGGCTTTATTGTGAAAAATCTGCCATTTTGACGTCATTGCATGGCGTTTTTTGAGCTTACATTAAAATAGGCCTAATAAAGGGAACTGTTCAAAACTGCTGTGATGACGGTGAAAGAACACATGAAAGACAAAAAAAGACTTGTCTTTTCTTTTGATGACAAAAACAATCATCAAAGGAGGACCCGTGCTAAATCGATAGTCATCTTTTCGTAATGGGTAAATAAAAAAATAATGAGCCTACCTGAAAAGTAGCTTCGTTATGAGAAACCTGCAACGTTGACGTCACTGCATGCCGTATTTGTGATCTTACAAAACATTTGGGCCAATCAGGACAACTGATTAGACTCATGTGACGACCTTACAGCTACATCAGTGACCAAAAAAGGGGAAAACATGAAATAATAGGAATAAAGACAAAAAGAGAACAAAGACGTTAGATCTCTGTCTCTGTTTGTTCATCCCTTACCTTCAGTTCTGTTTACTCTACAAGGAAATACGACACTTGCTTTGAACATTATCTAAGTTTTTTTTTTCATTCATTCATTGCATTTAAAGGCAAAATGCAAAGTACAAAATGGTTCAGTTTCTATTCATCCTATTTCATGTCAAGTGGACTAATAAATTGCAATTCATTGCAATCATCTCAGTTGTGTTTATTAAATACTTGATGGTACGCATAAAGTTCACATTTTCTTATGAATCTGTTATTTAAAGGTAAAGATAATATTACATAACGTCACACATTGACTTGATGTGTTGATCGCTGGTAAATCCTTCTCGGTTTCCATTGGTCACATTATGGAATGTTCTCAGAAATAACGTCGTGTCTCATTTTAGTTAGATTTTTCGACTTATAGTTCGAACTTCAAATGGACCTACATATTTCATGTAGCGCAGCAAATATTTAGCTGGTGGCCTATTTGAGTTTCTCTTAAACTCAAATATATAAGCAACAAAAATGAGAAACAGAAAAAAAAACATTAATTATTTCTGTAAATAATCTAAACATGAACAAAAGGTAAGTCGCTAAAAATTAAAATAAGCTAAATATTGTAATCACAACAAATATTACTGGCAAAATGATTGCATTAATTAATTTCAAGTGCAGTTTTAACGGACAGTTTATTGTTCCACGTCATATTTGCATGTAAATATGTAATGCAATGTGAAATAATCTCAACAATCTGAACCCCATTGACAACCTCCTGGTTATTCCACCAAATACTGATTTCTGAACTCTTCCTGAGTTAAAACATTAGTGTCGCTGTTTCTAATTGAATATGAACTTGTTGTCTTTGCATTATTTAATGTCTGAAAGCGATGTATCTTTTTCGTTATTTTGACCATTTCTCGTTTTCTGCAAATAAATAATAATTTTTTTTGGCTTGGAATTTCGGAGACACGTTGTCAGTAGTTCGTAGAATAAAATAACAATGTTCATTTTACTCAAACACTTATAGAAAGTAAAACCAGATAAACTGATCATTTTAAGTGTTCTCTTAATTTTTTACATTGCTGTGTATTATTCGCTGCGGCGATTAACGAAATCGAGTCATTCGTGGACCAGGTGGATTCGATTGAATAGATGGAGGTTTTTCAAAGACGGCCGCTGACGCAAAGGAAAAAACAAAACAAAACAAAACAAAAAGCATCTATCGACTAATAAGTGACAAAATAATAAGTGAGAAAATTAAAAATGAACTGTTACAAAGAAGAAGGCGCGCGCACCTTAAAAAAGCCCATCTCGGTCCGGATCGCATTCATTTGCCCAGCCTTCCGCTTACTTGCCTCATTGGTACAGCAGAGTGAACTTTTTAAAGGTAAAAATCACGAACTAATTGAAGCTAAGACAACGCATGGACGAATGCATCAAATATTTCTTCTTTTCCTACCAACAGACTGGATTATTCAAGCTGCACGAGTCGTGGAAGCTGGTAACCACTATTCTTTCTCCACAGTGCGCATTTCCGAAATTTACCACTAGATGTCACCATTCACCATTTAGTCAATTTCATCGACGCCGACCCTGTTTAATCGTCATGGTCGTCATCTTCATCCTCCAGAGGCGTCGCATGTTCCCAAGAACTTAAAAAAAACTAAAACAAAAAAAGACCTTTATGGCCCTTCATACGGTGGACGTAAAAGCAAGACGTGCTTAGAGAGGAAGGTGAGAGCAAAATATGAGCAAGACGTCCCACATAATTTGAATGACATTTGTAAGCCAACTTTCCATTCTACTAATTAATAATAATAATAATAATAATAATAATAATAATAATAATAATAATAATATATAATAATAATAATAATAATAATGTGATTTTTGGAATTGCTCATGGACTGTCATCCCAAAGGTGTGTATGGTTGTGTGGTGGTAGGAGTGAAGGTTATTCGTGTTGCCTACATTGTTTCCTCAATCTCAAATATTCTTCTCAAATACAGTCTGCTGACTGTATTTGAGAAGTTAGACTATTTTACTACTCCATTTATTTTAATGAAGAACAGCATCCTGAGCCCTGTGCTCTCCTTCTCATATTCCTCCGAAGGCTTAAGTACTGAAAACGTCTTCAAATGTAAATGTGCGCATACGAATTATTGTCTCTTTCTATTATTATTTCAAAAGGAGCCCTTAGATAGACTTCAAATTATAGCGTTTTGTTTCTTTTTCTCAAACTCAGAAGAGCATTTGTTAAAGCAGTGCGTCATTCTATCTTTCTTTGTTTCAAATTCACCCTCATCTTTAAGGAATAACTCGGTTCGAACAATAGGTGTGCTAATAACTTTGCATCAAAATCGTTTTCCATATGGATATTTGAATTTAGTTCCGTCTGCCGTCTGCCTCTTTATGTCAGCACCTATTGCAGAGTTTGGAGGCTCACATCCGTATTTATTTTCTTTAAATGTAAGTTAGTGCTAATTTTTGAGATTTAGCGGGATAATAATGACTTGTTACAACAAAATAGTCGAGCTTTATTGACCTGAAGTGATTCAAATGACATTGTCGCTTTTGTTCGGTTTTCTGAATTGCCTGCCTGTCACCATCATTGGTTTTCTCACGCTTTTTTCTTCGACTAATTTAGGCGATTGGAGAAAATTCGGAAAGAAACAAAAAAATACAACGCCTCGAGCCTATCTCTGAAGTTGGGATTAGCCTATTTGTGTTTTAAAACATATTCTCAATTTGAACTCCCATAAAGCGACGTTCGAATCGCCTGCTACGACAATATTTGAGAGCAAGAAACAAGCCTTTAGTTTTCCTTGCCCATGTGGGGTTATCCAGATTCCTGTGGCTCTGGAGGTGTTTACGTGAGCCAGTCTGTCTGACCACTGGTGCTGAGCTTTCGAGCATTTGAAGAGCAAGGTTCAGTGACGAAGGGGAGTAGCCTATAGGGGGACTGATTCTGCCTATGGCAGCAAGAGGAAAAAGTTTGCGCTCCATCCATCAAAAGCGGCCTATATCAAGTTGATCTATAGTGTCGCTAAAAGCAGACAAGTCAGAGCTACAGAAGCGTCGGATTTTTTGTTAACTGGAGGTAAGTTGGAGCGTTTTGTAAATTTAGACAAGACTGGAAAACATGCAAAATGAGATACGATTTGGATAAGTGGGGAAAAAACCAAAGACGGAAGAATAAAAATGAAAAGTAAAAAAATAATAATAATTCTAATAATAATAATAACAGTTATACTAAATGTTAAGATCACACACAATAATGATTTTGGATCTTCTCTTTCATAGAATGCCGCACTTGCATTTGCGCGCTCTTCCCCTGGCGTCCGTGTGCGCGTGCATGGCAACGCTTTAGACAGCCCGAGCAATTGGATCGTAAATGTCAACGCTGCGTCACTGTTTTTTTTTTTTTTTTTTTTTTTTTTTTTTTTTTTTAACAGTCTGACCACGGGACTTTTTGTGGGTTATTAGTTTTTGCACAGAGTGTGCTGTTTTCTGCGTCTGTCTAAAGGAAAGGCAGAGCTGCCTCTGCTCTCTTTCTATTGTTTATCCAGCCACCGGGGAGCTCTTTGTTCATGCATGCTGCATATGCATCGTCAATTTGAACGGAGACGTTTTTCTTTTCTTTTCTTTTCTTTTTTTAGATTGGAAGACCACACATCACTACTTGTACCATCTTTTTCAGGATGAATAACAAAAATAAGGTTAACACTAAACTAATCGCCGCCACATTGCATAATATTGAATAGTCATATGCATGCAAAAGAGGTCAGCCATAAATATATATAGAATGCAAATATAAGCACTGAATATGCATCAATATGAAAAACAATACGCACACCAGAGCCAACGGCGTCGAGGAATTTAGATAGAATAGTCGGCGCGGATGGTCTCATTACGCATGGGCGTTTTTTCCACGCAGCAGCAGCAGCAACAATCTCCCGGTTCCACTTCTTCTCCTCTTCTTCATGCCTTCCTCTTTCTGTCCCGCTCGCGTTATATGCCTTCTTGTTGGAACAAAACAAACGCAGTAGTCGCTCTTTCAAAACGGCAGTCATTAAGAAACACACGCACCCTGCAGTGGGTGTACAAATTATCCTCCGACTGCGGCCGGGCTGCACTGGCAACGTAGTAAGGAGGGGGATTTGCATATTTTGATGGGCTAATTGCCTTGATGTATTTAAATATGGCTGCACGCAGCTGATATGCTCGTCTACGTCACTGAACGTGCCCTCGCAGTTTAACTAAAACGTGAATCCAGGCGGCGGATGCTAATGGATACGCCTGCAATTAGGCAAAAAAAGAGGGGGAGGGGAAAAATGAGAGAATATTTGCTTTGTTTTGGTATTCATTATTATTATTATTATTATTATTATTATTATATTATTATTATTATTATTATTATTATTATTATTATTATTATTATTATATTTACATGGGTATTTTCCAGGATAAAATGTGAGGATTTAACAAATTATATTTTGCAAGGAAGCTCTGGATAAGTTGTATTAGAAATTAAAAAAAAAAATGAAAGTAAACATGTTTTTTTTTCTATAAAGATAAACATCGACAGAAGGACAATCTATTGCACTGACCTCATTTGAACTTTTGTTGAGTGAAAATTGCCTTTAAAATTTCTACTCTTACCTCAAACTGTGTATGAGTGTGTGTCCAATTTCTGGACTCTGGTTATCCTTCCCATTAGGACACTTGCAGCAGTGTGACTTCTGGTACACTTAAGTAAAAGTGTGTCTTTCCCAATTTTCTTTCTTTTCTACTTTTGACTTTAGTCACAGACTTAGATTTATTTATTTTTTTGCGGGGGGAGGGGGGGGGGGGTTTGCACGTTGCAAAATGATTCCCCCATAGTTTGTCTGCAAAACCCGCAATAAATGCGTTCCGTTTGTCAAAGCGTGTTAGAGGAGCGCCCGCAGCAAATTCATTACCACCCCGACTGCGAGGCTCAGATCGCAACCTGGTCAGAGGGGGGCGAGGGGAGGGGGGGGGGGGGGGGGGGGAGTGGGGTCCGAACAATGCTCCCTCAGTTCGTGCGTGCAACAAAAGAACCGAGGGAACTTGTTTTGGATTTCAGAGCACGTCCTCTACTCACAGAGAAGGATGGACTTTACACCCACCCCTCCTCCTCATCATCACCTTCATCATCACCACCCACCGCCCCCCTCTCCCCCCCCCCCCCCCTCCTCCTCCCTCCTCGTCCGAACCCCATTATCAACAGGGGGTGGTGGTGGGGGGGGGGGATGTGTGGGGGGGATTGGTAAGGGGGTGAGAGAGAACAAGACAAAAAAAAAAAAAAAAAAAACTTGCACACTCTCTGGGAGCTCAACTGTGCATGCACTTTTCTATTTGCTGCTTTATGGGAAAGTTGTGTCTCTCCCTCTCCTCATCCCTCCCCTTTTTTTTTTTTTTTTTTTTTTTTTCCCTGCCCGTCTCTGCGTCTGTCATGTTCCTGGGATGTTGCTCCTGCTTTTGGCACAGAGCGGCCGTAGCGCGCCGCCTAATGCGGGTTACAAAGTGGCAGCACCAGTTTTAAAGTCTCACTCCCCTTAAGCAACCAACAAACCGACCAACTACCCACCAACCCAGCATGTTTAAACGCCTGGGATTTTTAGTTGCTGCCCCCGCCCCCCTCCCACCTCCAAGAGGAACATTTACCTACACATCATCATACCACGATAGACACGGACCTCGTTGTTCTTCTGCTTCTGCCGCCTTGGACACTTTCTGATTCCCTGGCAGTGATCTTGGCTGGACCGTGAGGAAGTAAGTTCAACTTTTAGTGGCTGGTTTGAGAGATGCGCTTGCACACTGGTGCGCAAAATAGTTAAAACGTACAAGAATATGTGTGAACAAGTAACTCGTATTGTCTTAGTTAGAGCCTAATGCGGGGAAGTTGTTCGTGCCTAAGTTAATTCCGATGGTTTTTAGATCGCTGTGAGCTCCGTACACCGCTTGAAGTTAACAGATTAGACGGGAAAGATTTCTTCAGTAACTGAAATCGTGTATTTAATAGGCTATAATTGTCACATGGCACGTTAGCGCAGAATGCGCTGTATAGTCTGCCAAGTTTGCATATGAGTTATCGTGGAGAGTTAAGGTAAACTGGGATTATTATTATTTGCGTTCGCAACAGTTGGATAAAAATAAGTCAATTTAAAAAAATAAAAAAAAAACGTCTCTAAAATATCAGAATTCTGTTGCTCAAGTTTAGGTTGACTAAATACAGTTTGATATATGTGATCAGTACGTTGCTAGAGAACAATAGGATTGATTTAGGTGCAAAAGCAAAGCAAATCTTTAATGACTCTTGTTTCTGAAACGAGCTCCGGTGCTGCGCTAAAATAAAACAAAAAGAAAAAAATAGAAGAAAAAAAAACACGCACTACGCTGCCTGCATGTAACTTCACCAAAACTGTCTCTTAAAAACAAAGCCCTCACACCAACTACAGCCTCGCTGCGTTGTTACTGCACTTAATACAAAAAAAAAGTAGCCATTTGACAGATGGCAACCATTATGGAATTTCTCAGTTTCAATTCAGTGCGTGTCGGAGGGATCAGCAGGTTTGCGTAGCGTCGACTGTGCTGTAATTAAATCACGGCCTCTGAGTGGGAAGGCCCGGCCTAAAGCTTCCTGCATCCTAATCAGGTGATCATTGAAAAGTTAGTCAGGCTGATCCGAAGCTGCCCTCACACGTTGCCTTCTATAGGGAGGTCAAAATGCTTATAAAAACAGCTGAAAACAAAGCAATTAAGAAAGCAAATGCGTGATTAAGAGTTTTATTCCAAATATGTATTTTTGTGCTTACATTTTTTTTTTTTTTTACTCTGGATGCAGTGTGCTTAGAGTTACTGGATGTGATGGTTGTGACTGAAAACATGCGCACAGGAATCCCTAATTGAAATGCAGAGTCGGGGCCACAAGAGAAGAAAAACTTAGGGGCTCAGGTCTAAATTTACAGCAGTTACACAAATCAAAACTTTTTTTTTTTTTTTTAAAGCTTTAACCTTTCACTCTTCAGACAAACCGATCAATCACGCTTGAAACTCCTTCCCCCACCACCTCCCCTCCACCACCTCCGTACTCGTGTGCGTGTGTGGAGTGTGAGGGGGGGGGGGGGGGGGGGGGGGCTGGTTTCATCGTCCGAACAGATTCGGAAGTTGTACACAAGCCAGCGCAGGGTGCTGTGGTGGAGCTACACATTCTCCTCCTGGCCATGATCCATCGCATCGCGCGTCCCGCTACATTGTTGATGGCTAACTCACACTTACAAAGATCTTAATATTTGAGCTGTCATCCACTTGGATTTTCTCTAAGGAAAAGTGAGGGAGGTTAACATCCGAGAGCGCAGGAGGGTGGCGGAGGGGGGGGGGGGGGTGGCGGAGGGGGCTCAGTTGTTGCGAGGCGAGTCAGAGTATATGGTCTCTACCTTACCCATCGGATGCGACAGTCGCGAAAAAAAAAAAAACCCAAATCAAAACAAACCCCAAGAAAAAAAAAAAAACAACAACAAGAGGCTCTAACGGATTTTCGACGCACAAATAGAGCAAGAGAGAGCGATTTAACTCCTACAGTTGCAATCTGAAGTGAACAGGACAGCAGCAATAAGCAGACGGAGATCATGCTACTGAGGATATGAAACCTGGTCTGTGCAGAGGAGGCAGCTCCGCGATGCTCGTCGAACGACTTATTTTTCGGGGTGTCATGCTTTATTTTCTGCGCTCATCTTCCGTTAAAAGAGAGAGAGAGAGAGAGAAGAGAGAGAGAGAAAAGAAAGCTTCCGAATGGCTCCCGAGCTGCGGTTCATAAAAAAAAAAAAAAAAAAAAAAAAAAAAAATAGGAAAACAAGCATTTTCCTTTTGCTCTCCGTTTTTTCCTTCCCCCGGTGCTGCTGTGTGTGAGAAAGGAGGAGCGGCGGAGCTGCTCGCTGTGTGCGCGGCGGACTCGCTCAATGCAGCGCGATCTGCGTAAATGGACGAGGAGATCGTGCATCTGAAAGGAGGGCGCATTTGCGAATTTTCTTCGTGACATCACCGCAGTTCCGCTCTCCCGGTCCGCGAGGCCTTTGACCTCCTCCGGGCTGGTCCATATTTTTGGCCAGCCCTTTGCCCCCGATTTCTGTCAGTGGACGGGGATTGTCCCCTATTTCAACACATTACCACTTTCTTCCGATCCAGCCTGCTGAATGGACCGTCATCGCAGGTTTTCGCTTCCCAAACAAACAGGATGCGAACGGACAACTTGACGGTCTTTTGCCACACAAAAAAAAAGAAAAGAAAAGAAAAGAAAAAAGGAAGCAAACATAATCTTCTCAATCCGAAACATTTGCGTCCTAATTCCCTGTCGCTTATTGCGCTTTCCACGGGAAACCTGGATTTTTCTTCGCCACCCGGCCTTGCAGGATCTTCTGTTGCTGCTGCCACAACGACTTAATAGAGGCGAAAGAGCCTTTTGTGGGATTGAGGCAATTTGCATTGCAAATTAGGGCCCCGTGTGCAAGGATGACTGCACTTTACCACCGATTTCCAAGGCCTACTTCAACCCAGTAATACTGGTTAATGTCAAGTGAATTTGACATTAACATTGGGAATATATAATCCTTTTTTTTCCCCTTGAAGAATTATCACCTTTAACTCCTGAGTGTTAAACAATTCTGGTTGGCCATCTGCAGCTACAGTAAAGGGGAATATAAAGGATATGATATGACTGTATTTTGCCAAGAATATTTAAGTTGTAAAAATTGAAAACTTTGGAGCCCAGAAGGAGAAACATGGATTGTGGATTACTGTAGAAGACAGTGGAGTGGGTTGTTATCTTTGGTTATCTAGCTGTATGAGTGTTCTGCTCGTCATAAAGCTAGATAACCGAAAGTAAAAACTACTTCCAGACTCATCGAGGACCTTTTGGACAGACGCACACTTTGATATCCCCACGGACTAAAGGCTGCAAATATCACTTATGTCAACAGAAACTGGCTGTATTTTTGTCACTGTTCTGTAATTTATGTTGTATTTTCTCCCACAGTGTGAATATATGTGTATTTGATAGGACTGTACCAAGAACATTCAGCTTTTACAACTGCTCTCTTGTGCATTATGTCCAACTTTAAAATGCATACACACACCAATACACACGCACACACCCACACACACACAGTGGTTCTTCTCAGGTCACATATTGCATGTTAATATTTATAGTCCTCTTGATTTTCATAATATTGCATGATTTATGTTATTTAAAATGCATGAGATCTCTGCACAGGCCCACTGGGTGCCTGGAAGAGTCACATTCTGGGGCTACTGTAGAAATCCACGTGCGCCCTCATTTCAGCGTTCTGGGGTCTGGCCTGCAAGCATCACCAGCTTTCCAAACGGTAGTGATGATTAGGATGTATACAGACAGAGCTGACGAAAAATGGAGAGAAAGAGAGAAGGACGTAGGGACAGGCTTAGGGAAAGGAGGGAGGTGGGGAAGGAGGGGTAACGAGGGGGGTATTGGGGAGAGGGTGTTGTGTGTGTGTGGTGTGTGTGTGTATGTGGGTGGGTGCTGGGTCGGGTCTGCTTAATTGATTCCGTTAACCGCAGTGCAGGAGATGTGAACGACTGGACGATCCCATTCCCACGCTCGGTGGGGCAAGTGGCAATGCCGTGCCCGGGCCCACTATGACAGACAGCGTCGTGAGGGCCTAGAGGGGCCGGGTGTGCGGTGTGTGGGTAGGTGGGTGGGGGGTATGGGGGATATGGGTAGAAGAGGGGGAGAGACAGGGGTCATGAAAAGACATCAAGTGCACCAGACTCATCTGCATCCCCAAAGAAAGGGGCGAGGTTTCCCAACCTCAAGCTGACGCGGCGGTTCCAAACTCGCGAGCAGTAACGGTCTTGTCCGCGTTCCCGTCTCGCCATTTGAGTTGATAATGAGGATTCTGGGTCATTAGCTTAAAAAAAAACTATGCTTTCTTATGAATGTGAATGTGACGTGGTGCAACTCTGTAATCCAGCATGGCCCCCACTTGAGAATCAATGCAGACATTGTTATATATAGAACATTGGAACAAACGATGACTTACACCATTATATCTGTAATTCAACATAAACTGGGTCATAACGAAGTAAATGGAAATCTCAACAGGGAAGTGTTAGATGTCACAGGTGAAGCAGAGGTTGGTCAGATGGTGCCAAAGGGAGAATTCACATTTGCTGAAAAGTTATTCAACTTGCTTGAGCATCGTTTGAGTATTAGAAAAGCAGTGCTACAATAAAAGTGTCTACTTTAGTTTGGGATTCACTAAAATGTGCTAATGTGATAGATCAATAGGCTGCATCAAGATAATTTCTTGAAAGCTTGTTTCCATTGTGGACCTTTTAGGAAAGGTCCATAGTTACTGGTTTCAAGATGTTAAGAAACGTATGATTGGTCGAATTTCTAATATTTTGTCTTATACGTTTACTACATTAATATGATGCCAGAGAAAGTATCAAAACACTAAAAACTTAGCATTAGCTTAATGGATAACAGACGACTCCCATAAAGTTGTCTGTTAACCTCAAGTATGTTTACGGAGGGATGATGTTTTGAGGTTCCCCATAAATGTATTATTATTGTTTTTATTGTATTAGTGAAATTTTCAAACAAGAATTTTGAAAACATAAAGATCATGGATGGATGGATGGATGGATGGATGGATGTGCACTGAAACCTAAATATTTTACAGCCGATTCATGCTAAACTTACCTGCAACACTTGTGAACAGGACATGAAAAAATCACTTTAGCCCAGGACTAAAATCATCTTAAATTCATCCCTTAGACTAACACAGCACTTCCCCTCCCCAACCTATTGCTGTGCACTGATGGTGAGCTGGTTGAAAGGAGGCTACTTTCATCAAAGACAATATCAGCTGTGTGGAAATATGTCCTGATAAATTGTATAAATAACATACTGATACCCATAATAGCCAGTAGTTTATGTCAGTACAGAAGCTACAATTGTTTTGCTGTTCAAAATAAAAGCCATTAGATCATGTTACTATGGTTAATCTTGTTTTTGTGTTAAACCGTTGTGTTGTAAATCAAGGTTATCATTTTGTAAAAATCTTGTACCGGCCCATGACAAAGATTACATGTTTCAAACACACTTTCCTATTTACTAAAGGAAGTATAAAAAAATAATGCATTTATTTTTATGCATTTATTTATTTTTACAAAATAAAATTTCAACTTTAAAAGGCCAAGGGAAACATGTCAACAGATTTATAATTTTACAACAAAGTGTCCTTCCTCAAGACCCAGCACGGCTAAATTCAGAACTGCCTTTGCTGAAAAAAAAAAAAAACTATTACAGAGAGACTTTCTCACACCATCAGACAAAACTGGTGTCTTTTGTTCCAAACCATGTCAGAAACGGCATACAACACCAGGTTTGCCAGAAAGAAATCTGAGACCTCGATTTAGGCCAAGCAGTGATGAATGAAACAAGTCTTATTGTCCGTGGTTAAGTCGATTGAAGTTGTTTTCTTTCTTTATGAAAGAAAGCTTTGTTTTAGGGCTGTCGAGGGGAGCACAGTGAATGTCAAAGAAGAAGGGAGGGAAAGCAAGTCTGTGACTCTTCCACCATCTAATAATTTTCAGAAAGTCTTCTCAGTAACACCTGCATGCGTGCTTCATATTCTAAGCATTCTTTCCATATTTAACCTTAGTATCAACAATGTTGTATTTATAATAGCTTTACTTCCTGTAATAGATTAAAAAAAAGTTTAATTGAATTCTTTTTCTCTCAAGCAGAGAATCACCAAAGAATCACTCAAGCAGCTTACACCAGGCCAGACTTTAGAAGGGGCTTACAGTGGCAGTGGGGTCCTGAGATTTTTTGGGGAGGGAGTACAATACAGGCTAACCTGTATTGTACATTTTTAAAACAATGGTGCCATTGACTGAACCCCTTCATTGCTTTGCTATATTTCATTGAGAGGCTGGCAGGTCAGGCATTGTTAATCTAACATTTTGGGTTAGCCTTCTTACCTGGAAAGATGTCAAGCTTTTTGTAAACATTTTTAGACTGGACAGATACAAAGATGATTTCACAGTCTGTATGTATATTTCCAAGGTCTTTGAACCTCAAAGTGGAAGTGTACACACTATACATTTAGTTTAATTTACAAAACATTTAGTTTAATTTAAGGCGCATGAGGGAGCCTGAAAGCCTCATTTGCAGAGTTTTGCATGGTGTTTCTCAAATGTCTGATTTAATAATGTGGTTCTGAAATGCAGCTTTTTTATTAAGTCTACCAACTCTGTTGCAATAAGCAAGAAGTATTTTCTACAAACTTACAATCACATTATACACAGTACTAGGTTTCATTTTTGACAAATATTCTGCCTCTAGAAAAAATGACTGAAAAAAACAAACAAACTAGCTAACTAAAATAGCTTTTCTTTTGATGAATGAATGAATGAATACATACTACATCTGTATATTTGTGTAACACATACTGAGTGTCCTGCACCTGCCGTGCTTCTGTTTGTGGATATTGAAGTAACGATTTACAGTACAACAGAATCCTATCTATCTATCTATCTATCTATCTATCTATCTATCTATCTATCTATCTATCTATCTATCTATCTATCTATCTATCTATATCTATCTATCTATCTATCTATCTATCTATCTATCTATCTATCTATCTATCTATCTATCTATCTATCTATCTATCTATCTATCTATCTATCTATCTATCTATCTATCTATCTATCTATCTATCTATCACTAGATTTTTTTGGGGTGGAAATAATGATTCCTAAATCTTTTTTTTTTCTGATCTGAAGCTCAGAACCTAATGTGTACCAAACCAATCAATATAACCAATAGTTATAATTTGTAAAATAAGCTTATACAGGTAGAACACCAGAACCTGCTCTTACTCAGTGACTCACTCCTCTCCTAGATCCAGCACTGGTGATGTTCATTGACATATTTGTTTAGCATAGTTGTGTCTCTTTTTAATATAAGCCACTTTCATGTTGTTTTGCTATAGCAATATTGTTCCACTGAGAGCTTGTCTCCAGGTACAGTTAAAACTATTGTGTCCAGTTTGACACAGCGTGCTTGTTATTCTGCTGGAGCTTCCGAGAGGGCAAAAGGCTCCGTGTGCATCTACATATGTATGTCTCTGCATGCGTGTACCCTTCCTCCGTGTGTTTGTCCATGTGATTAACTGACCCAGGCATGCTGGATAGCTAGTGAGGCTTTCGCAATCATGATGATGAGAGGGAACAATGGCTCAGTCAACTACGTCTGCTTGTCTGGGCTGAGCCGTGCCCCGCTCTGTGTTTGTGTGTGTGCGGTGTGTGTGTGTGTGTGTGTGTGTGTGTGTGTGTGTGTGTGTGTGTGTGTGTGTGTGCGTGTCTCCAGGACGTGAACTTGAACTTGAGACAGAGCAGCCAGACACCATCTGTGTACTAGGGGTAATGAATTCAGGGCATTCATGGCTGCAGTGCAGACCTAGGCCACCACCACCCATTGATAAGCAGATGACCCCTATAGTCTGAGTTAGCTCTTCATCACTAATAGAATTCAGCACAACCAGCTGGTAGTAGATGGACTTTATTTTGTCTATTTTCCCACAGACGAACGTGCAGCTTTCATGCACGTGTTTGCAGAACGCATCCCCGTGCGCTTCACTGTCTTAGTTTGCATGCATGGAACCGGCTGTGCTTTCATGTCGTCTTTGTCTCACAATGACTAACTCGTGGTGATTGGAAAAGTGTTCATTTGCTCACCATACGTCTAATAAAACACCGAGTTGTTATTGTACCAACATAGCCATGCTGGCCTTTGATAATTGAAACCGCCGGCTGGGTATTTCCCCTGATAAAGGGTCATAAATGAACGAGGCATGAACCTTAAACAAACCGGGCACAATGTGAATTCCTGAAGGCCCTCCTCCTATTTCTACACTCTCCTCTTTCAGCTCGAGCTTCTATCACAATCACTGTCGCACATTCACACTCTCTCACACACACTCGCATGCATGCAAGAAGCGGACGCATGCGCGCGCACACAATGAGGCTTTTCCCTCTGGTTGGTGTTGCCACAGCAACGGTAGGTGAGATCACCTTGCGCATGGCAGCGTCGGTCCCTGCTGATGCAGGACAGGTTCCTGGTTTCCTGTGAGTGGTTGGGTGTTTGTTCTTGTGTGGAAACCCCGAATGTCACCCACCCCCATGTCTCTGTGCCTCTTCGTGCACACGCATTATCATGCTCGTGAAGTAAAAAGCTTGTGCACTTGGTATTTGATTTACTTTACCTTTCCATGTTTAGCTACCTATAAGCCAGAGTCGTATAGTATTTAAATAGGCACAGACACCTGGAAGGTGTCGCTTCCAAATAACAGGGCACTGATTAACCTATGCTCAGCACCCAGACGTCCGGCCTTAACCTCCCAATAATCCAACGAGGAATGCCGTGGCTCGGCCCTTTTTAATGACATCATGCATGGCCACTTGAGTGTCTTGTGGGGAGCAGCAGTCATGCTGGGTTATGCTGAACTGCATGGTTTTGCTCCATGCCTAACAGTGTGTTTATGTACCTCTTCCAGATGTAAAAATAACCAGACAGTGTTTCAAAGTAGCAGAATCATGTTTTAGGAAGGTTTGTGTCGTTATGGCATAATGGCAGTACTCTGGCATGAACTGAAATGTCTTCATGACAGTTTCATGAGCGACAGAAGAAGTGCATGATTAACGTCTTAAACCTCTGAGACTCTGAGCTCCAGTTGCTTTCTGTTGCAGATGCTTACAAACCTCTGTTATCCACGTAGGACTGTATATGAATTTTGATATCTGCGTGTGTCTCTGCTGCATTGGATTAATTTCATAGCATATTTCCGGTGTTGACTTTGACCTCTTTGCTTTTTGAAGTACACTGAAATGTCAAAAAAAAGGAGAAAATATATATTTTGTGTAAATATTTTGTGTAAATATATCTCAAGTATTTTTGCTTTGCTGACAGTAAAAATGTGTATTTTGGAAATATATTATTTTAGCTTTCCCTGTTCCTAACCTTAAAAATGTTGAAAGTCTTCAACAACCCAGCCATTTTTCTTTATTCCTATGTAATTAAAAACTAAAAATTACAATTTTGCTAAAATAATCAGTCTTCCGTCATGTATGTTGGCATGAATATATAAATAGCTGCAGAAATAGCATGATATAGGATTATATATGCAAGATAAATAACATTTATGTAACTGTAAATTTATGTTTGACTCAATGCAGTGTACTGTTTGCTAAATTAAATTTATCCCGGCGTCTTACTTGTTCTTTATACTTTTAGCTTTATACGTATACATGATTAGACAGCATCATTGTGACAACAGCTGTGCATAACAAGGCTGCATGCACAAATGCTATTTTTCGCTCCAAATCTACAAAGGTGGCTGTCAGCAGCTTGTGTTTCAGAGTATCTGTGCTTCTGCTTGGCTTTCGATTATGCAAGTGTCGGCACCACAGCATTAGAGGCGAATGAGTACACCGCATATGAAATGTGCCTCCTCCTTGAAGATGAAAGGGTGTAAATAATGTATTTTGTGTCACTGCATTATTCATCCGCAATTAATTGCAACAACCAGCTACATTTTTTCGTGCTGTTCGTTTGACTAAATTTCATTGCTTTTAGGTGCTGTTTTCTATTGCCTGGAGGCCAGTAGGTAAATCTGCACTCAGGGATTGCCAAGGTGCCTGCCACTAAATAGAAATGGGAAGTATTTGCCTTCATTTTTATCATAATAAGGCTAAATAGTACAAGCTTAGTTTAGTCAACAACAAGTCTTTGGTTTTGGTTTTTCTTGCGCTGCTCTATTCACTGTCGGAGATTTCTTATTTTTCGTGTTATGCATAAAGCTGCCTGTTATGTATAGGAGGAGGGGCTTTGGAAACATTGAGAAAGCATAAAGTCACAATTAGAAAAGCCCCAAATTTCTGGTCTCTGTAAATCATGTTGTTCAGAGGCCCGCATACAATCAGAGTAACGCGAATCGTTTGAAAAATATATGCTGTGTGGCAATTAAATTATATAGCCACTTGGACCAGGGAGCCAAGACCAGCGCATAGATGGAATAGTGAGGAGCCGTTGCTATGCTTGCATTAGCATCTGGCCCTTTTATGTAAATTTGATGAGAGAGGACTCATGCATATATGGCAGGAGCTGGGGTATACTTGCCTAATATCCTTATTAGAGAGAGGCAAATTAAATATTTATTAGGCGGTTGGGGGAGTACCAAGGGTTAGAGAAGGGGAGGGGAGGCAGAGTCAGACCTGTGTTGTCGTGAAGACCTGAGGTAGAGGAAAGGGTAAAAGGGAGGAGGAGATTGGCTTTCTGTACGAGTGTCTCTCTCTGCCTCAAGGTGCCACCATCTTAAGGCGTTTGGCAGTAGTGAGAGTGTGGGGAGGGTAGACCTAAAATGTCCGCTGGCACACACATGCACACACATACACATTAGCGATTGAATTTTTTTAAAATTCATTTATTTATTTATTTTTTGCCATATTTAGGCAGAATGGAGATCCCAAAGGCAATTTTATTTTAGTTACGGTCGCCAGAGTCTTGCATGCTAAGAATCACATTTGCATCCATTAAATCTTTCCATTACTATTACTGTGAACCAAATCAAGCTTTGTTTAGTTTCCTAACACTTGCCACTAATTGAACTATATTGCGGCCACGAACGATGTTAAATCTAAGCTGGTATTTTATTTAGTTAATATTTGGTTTTCTGTTTGTTGGTTTTCTTTTTTTTTATCTGAGTTGACAATTTATTGCCAGGTCCAATGGTAATGTCCAGTAGCACTACCAAGGAGGTACCAAGAGTGGATCATTTCCCCTCCTCAAATCTGTTAGCCCATCACCTACCCCTTGAATTTCAGAAACAAAAGATAAGCGTTGATAATTTGCAATGCATATCTATATTAAAGCGCTCTATGTTTCGTCCGTCTTATTACCCCTTATGGAGTTCATTATGGCTCTGCTGCCAAATTGTATAAGGTTCACATATTTCCATCAGAAATCAAGTTACAGAATTTTTAAAGAAACATTACAAAAAAAGCATGGTCTATTTTGTCAAATCAGCTGATTTCTGTTGTAAACACAATTGAAAACAAATCAATTGCATATTATTTGTTTAGTTAAATAAAATACATGTCATGAAAATCTAAAACAAAGGAAACAATATAACAAAATTAACAATAATAATAATAATAATAATAATAAATAATAATAATAATAATAATAATAATAAACAGAGTCTAAAAATAATATAATTGAAAGCCTTTAAAAATTCTAAGAAGAATTTTCTTTTCTTTTTGTGGAACTCACTTAAAGTTCAAGTTCCACCATTGCAGCACACCTAAATAAAAATCCTGTTTCTTATTATATAGCTGGGGCCACCCCACAATTATAAGCAGTTTCTTTCTGGTGTCCCCTAGCACAGTCTCCTGGAGGAAACAAACAGAGATACACACACAACCCATCAGTTTATTCCAGTTGTATAATCCCTTATTATGGTAAACCGAACATAAAAAAAAAACAGCTTTAATAATAATAATAGAAAAAATGCTTCTGAGATGTATTGTGTATTTATGTAGTTTTTGCAAGAATTGTGTCAAATTGTGCAGATTTTACTTTTATTAAGCAGTTATTGTAAACATAATATGCCACTGCAGCAACAGAGAGAAGGACTAAGGAAGCCATTGACTTCATGAGTCGTTGATGCAAATTAAAGTCTTCCTTAGTATCATTCTTTGCCTGTGTTACAAAATCAAAAACAAACTGTAGCTGACCTCTACCATCTGTTAATTTTCTTTAATATGCTTAGGAAGGCTGGGCCTATAAACATATTGTTCAGTGAGATACAGACACAATATTAGCTACTTCTGTTTTGTTTTCCCGTTTCAGTTTTGGAATTTGTGCATGCCAATGTTTGCATTACATTTATTGGCATGTGAATCTCTGTGGGTCGCTGATTTATTTTCCTTCTATTCTACAATTGCCAGAGCGGGCATGTGAAATTATCCCCCTTCCTTGTACAGTTATCCTGTTGTCGGCCTTTTATTATGCACGCATAGTCTATCGCCTCTCTGTTCCCTCTGATGAGTGGTACGGCCCGGCGTGCTGCTGAAGAATTGAGAATAATTAAACGGCTGTGAGTTTTAGCCCGGCATCGGCTAATGGATTATTACCGAGAGGAAATGAGACAGGCAGCATGGGGTGAGCCAGGTGGCAAAACAGTGCCTCCACTCTGGATAATGAAACACTGAAAGCTACCTGGGGTATATAGAGAAGACACACCTTACCTATAAAGAAAGGAGGCACTTTTCTTCTATGCCTACTTCCTTTTGTCCTGAAGGTATAAAGGGGTGACACAGTCAGAGATACACGCAATTGCACGCGCATTGCTGCAGACACATGCAATGTTTTTTAAATCAGTGTAGCTAACGTTTTTGGGAAATTTTGATTACAACAACTTGTGCGTTGGCACTATGTAATTCTAGAGAAACAATAACCACGGCACCCCCTGCCCCCTCACTATCTCCATATTTCCTCTCATCGCCACCATCCATCCCCCCACCCAGCCACCTTCCACACATATCCTAAGAGTGTGGCGCTAGGAAGAGATGGGTGCTAGAGGGAGATAGGATGAGACAAGCCACACAAGCCGCAAAGGGAACAAAGTGAAGGTAAAGGGGGAGGAGCCTCCATGGTGTCCTAAACTGTGCCGTAGGGCTTGAAATACACATATGCACACTGATTTGGCACAAAACCACAAGGACGCTTTAAGATGCATAAAGCAATGCTCTGTTCACAGCCTGTGTGCCCAGTGATGCATTTTTGTACCAAGTGTGTGGTGAAATAAAATCCTGAAAGCAAACCAATTAATTTAAGGGACTCTTGTTGTGCTTTGTTATCGACTACAGACTTACATGACGCTGAGAATGTGTTTGTGCCAGTGTGGGTTTGCCCTGATGGATGTTAGCTGAGAGCTCTAATAAAATGTGGCACCTGTCAGTTTGATACTGACATATCAGAGGAGTCACACAATCACCAGGGACAGAAAAGCAAACTGCATATGCTTTACATCTGTATATTTTTGCAGATTTTGAACGATTAGGATAAATAGCTCTTTTAGATGTGGAGCAAAGCAATCTCAAATGTTACTTTAAGAGTACAAACCTTGTTATTTATTTTTATTGTTATCGGCATGTGACCAGGATCTCACCTTGCTGTCTTCAACCAGTGTGGCATGGGTGAATGTCAACAGTTGCATCTCAAGTTGAATCAAAGTGTATTACTACCAAAAACATTAAGTAATATTCAAGTCAACAGTAAATCAATCAGCACAATCTAAATATTGTTTAATATGGTGAACAAAAAATGTAAATGCAAAGCCACAATACATTCCCTGGCAAACTAATGCAGCTTTTCAACTTTCCTGTTTTTTAATCATCAAAGTAGATTTTTTTTGTTACATACAAATACAAGAAATAAAATTTTCCAAAAAGTGAATGGTTACATTTCAATAAATAAAACGTTGCCAGTGACCCAGTGACAAATGAGAGAACAGCAAAAATTGATTCCTTGTCCTTTTAGTGTCATTCTGTTAAAGAGTTTCTACAACAATATTGCATCCAAATCTTAGTAAACCTAGTAAAAAACTAAAAATAATAAAAAAAAGCTTTATATTCTCTAAATAAAAAAATGTTCCCCACTCATCAGTTCTGGCCAAAATTATTAAGAACCACTTTGGAGGGCCAGGGGAGCCACATGTGGCTTAGCAGCTGCAGGTAGCAGACCCCTGGGATGGGGGGAAGAGTGGAAGTCACTTGTGTTGCGGTAGAAATACTGGAGAAGATTTACCTACAAAAGGCAACAGGGCATTTATCAAAATCGTATCATAGTTCAGGAAGGAATGATGCTGCTGTTCATTTCCAGGTTGACTGTTAAACTTGTATTTGTTGAATATGTAAGTATTAAAACAAGCTTTGACCTTCTCCTCAGGTTATGCAGAAGACCCGCATTTAAATAGCTGATTTGAGGCAAAGTGTAAAGGTCAGGGAGATATTTGCACAAAGTTATTGCAAATTTGAATTCCTCAAAATAAACATAGCAGTTGCTGCCATCACTTCTTTCTTTAAATCTTTTTTAGTGGAGACACGTTAATTGTGATTTGCAATGGAGGAACTGTTCAACAGCTAAAGGTTCCCTTTGGGTAAACATAGTTAGTCTTTCTTACTGTGTGTGTGCCTTGTGTGTGTGTGTGTGTGTGTGTGTGTGTGTGTGTGTGTGTGTGTGTGTGTGTGTGTGTTTTGTTGCAGCAGTAATGGAGAAATAGAGCAACAGGCAGCTGCAGGGCGCAGAGAGAGGGAGCCATCACAGGATCTAAGGGATTTTGATTTTCACTGGACCTGTATAAGGTAAGATGTGGTTGACGGCCAAAATGAATGTTTGTCTATTTGTGTTTTAGCATTTCTCAACTCGTAAGGCCCATTCCTTTCAACAAATACTACACTGTGTGGACTTACTGAACCTGGGCCTCTTAGGAAGAAGTGTTCTTTTTGTCTAAGGAGTTAGGCCTAGGACTAAAGTGTGAATTTAGTTTAGTTTAGGATTAGGGTAAAGCATGTAGCTATTGGTAATGAGGCTATATAAATTAATGAAAACTGAATGGAAGATAGAGAGATGTAGTATGTGTGTATGTGTGTGTGGGTGTGTGTATGTGTCTGCAGGTCCCACCTTGAGACCTGCAGATTTAGTTTTTCTTGTCATCAAAATTGTAAGTGACTACTAGAAGATAAGCAAACATTATCTTGAGCAGAGGAGCATTTGAAAGAGAAAAGATGCTTTTAGAGAAAAGATGTATGTTAGCAAAGCAGACTCTACTACTTTACTTATTTTAAATTTGACCTCTTGAGATAATCAAGTGCAGCGATGTGATTGGAAAGAACCTACACACCTGGAAGAAAAATAGATTATGAATTCTGAACACTTCAGAATCCCTATAATCAAAAGTTTGTTCTAAGTCAGTTATAAAGAAATTAAAAATTACTGAAAAGAGAAAAAAGTTATAGGCTGATGAGATGAAGTGGCATGTCAGCACCCCTGGGCATTAGTGTACTGTAGTTTAACTGCCTTTAATTACTCCCAGTTCTCCCACACTTTTGGTGAACTTCTCAAAAGGTCCAATTAGAAGAGAAGGGAAGGTCACTGAGCAGAAATAGCCGTCTAGTCGTTTCCACAGAGAAAATTCTGCAGAACATCCAGAACAAAGGCACTGGACCCGACTGATTTTAAAGCTCACATTGAAGATTGCTTCAGCTGGAGTTGATATTGTCTTCAATGATCAGTTAAAGGCAGAGGCAAAACTAGAACAGCAAAATGGACGATCCATTTCTGATCACTTTAACATTCAGATAATAATTGACAGCTGAACTGTGCCAAACGTGTTTTGTTTAATATTCACATAAGTCAGCTAAAATGCTAATTTAAAAAAAAGTCCTTATAGCTCAATATTATAAGGACTATATATGTATATATATTATATATATATATATATATATATATATATTATATATATATATATATATATATATATATATATATATAAGGACTGTTTGAGCACTTTGTATCTCTCTCTCTCTATTCTTTTCTCTCTACTCTCTCTCTCTTCTTATATATATATATTTATATATATATATATAATATATATATAATATATTATATATATATATTATATATATATATAGATCTATATATATATATAGAGAGAGAGATCTATATATAGATCTTATATGAGATCTATATATAGAGAGAGATCTATATATATATATATATATATATATATATATATATATATATATATATATAATATAGATGAATAGAGAGAGAGAGAGAGAGAGAGAGAGAGAGAGAGAGAGAGAGAGAGGATGAGCAAAAGGTGCTCAAAACAGTCCTTTTATTCCAACCCTTTTTTTGGAGATGAAAAGTGAATTCAGTTTAGTGTTTTGGGGTTTGGTATTACTTTCAAATACTCCGTCTTTTGTGTAATTTTGCTAAGTTTTCTCCTCAGCAAAATGACTCAGTCAGTTTTAAATTGTGACATTAATTACATGATTACAAACTGGGGAGGTTTTCCTTCGTGTGTGTGTGTATAGTAGGGGCATTTTTAAACCTGCACTGTGTGTGGTTTAGTATTGGTGATGAGGTTTATAGTGCTCCCCTGATACTGCTTGCTTTGCGCCAGCTTTTTGTGTCCCCCAAACCTTTTCAACAAGTACCAACTACGGTTATGATAAACCAGTTTGATCTCCTTTCCAGCTGCGTGCTGGAATAAGTTTTGTTAACCGTTGGAAGCAGACTCAAAGTATTTCGAATGGCATGTTTTTAAGTTCTAGAGATTAATTTTTGATAAACCTCATTTCACACACAAAAAAACAACAAAAGTAGTAGTAGAAAGTTAGACCTGTAAAACAATAAAATAGCTCTAGTCTTCCCAATGTCTATTTTGAACTCACCCCTCACAGAGATTAAATTAGTTATTGTGTCACACAGTACCTCAGCTACAGCTGATACTTTCAGCTAAATCTGTGAATACAATTTTGCAATCAGTTCCCAAACAGCTTTGGTCTTTTAAATGTTCAGATATTTTATTTCAAGTCTGCTGATCTTGATTACAAATATGATATGCTAATATATGAAACTTTGATTTACTTATTGTTTAAAAACAAATAAATTAAACTAGTCATATAAAATGATCCCTGCTGAGGGATCATTTTATATGACATCACATCATGATCATCACATCACATTATTTACTGTGGTAAATAATGTGATGTTGTAGCTAAGCTATCTCCCTACGCTTTATCTACAAACTACAAAAATTTGAATGATATAAACCGAGAGGGGATCAAACATCCACTGTCTGAGATGTTTACAGTGATACAATGGCACTGAACTGGCTCTGTGGTCGAAAAAACCCCAAATGGATCTTTTGTTTAACCAGTTAAAAGTAAGCTTAAAAGGTCCAACGATAAGAAGGAATAATATCCTCAAGGCTTTCTGTGCATCAAACCTGCAGAAACCTTTGCCACTGCCACTTGGGGGATTCATTTAAATTACAAGGACAAAGCATGACGAACCAAAACACACACAACAATAATCATTGTGGTATTACTAAATACCAAAAAGTCTGTTTTTCATCAGATAAAGAGACAAAACGTCAAATACACATCGCATAAATATACCTCTGTAATTTCTAACTCGGCATTAATCCTCACATTTGACCCATTTAAAAAAAAAATCTAAATGAAATTTCCATTTACCAAAACCACATTTGATTTTATTTAGACATCTTTGTTTAATATAGAGCAACATGGCGGCATCTGTTGTGTTTTTGTACACTTCAGACTAGAATAAACTAATTTAAGCACCTGGGCATGGACTATCCCATTAATACATTAAAAATCCTAAACTTGGTAAGCTGCATTATAATTTTAAGCAAACTCCATAAGCTCCTCCAAAGCAGTTTACATCATTCTCTTATACCAATTGATTATTTGAAAAAAGGGCACCCGGCTGGGCCCCCATAGAACTAGAAGAATTGAAAAATTTTGCAAAGACTGCCCATACCTTGGGCCGGCTAGGGCTTTCTGACATCCTCACAGATGAGCTCACAGTGTCAAATATTACTAAGCAAATACTTTCAAAAGTTCTTACCTTTGGTGTTTTATATCTGAATCAATAAGCTGCATGTAAAGCAAACGTTGAAAATCTGTGTGATAAATTATCTGAAAGAAATAAAAAAAACATTGCATGGGATAAAGCACATGCTCTCTAAGTCCCCAAGCCTCAGTGTGTTTTAGGCTCAGAGGGCATAAATATATGATTTTACATTATTTAGTTATGGATAAGCTTTTTGTTTGACAAGACCATCTTGCCCACCCACTGTGGCATGAGCTGAACCCAGAAAGCAGGTCATCTCACCAACTTTGTGGAAATGCAAAGAAAAACAGCTCATGGACTTATTTATCTCTCAAACTGTTTAAAACCTTTTTTTATGTCTCCACATATTGCGCATACATATGCATATGTACTATATTACGCAATAAATTTCACAACTGAAGGAAAACAACAGCATTTACATTGTAAATTGTTCTTTAGTCTGCTATGACCAGTAATAAAACCATAAAAAAATCACAGAATATTTACCTCAAAGTATAGCTTGCTCATAATACTTTTCTTCATTTTACTGCGCTACAGTTGTAATCATCTATCAGACATGCATTTGGTGCTAAGGCTGCTTACTATTACGGTACCGTTGGGATTAAGTCTTTTTAATGAGGCCCCCACATTCTGAATATAAACACTCAAACCCTCACAGAGACCAGCCCCTCTGCCAGAAGTGCTAGCTAACAGAAATTAATAATGTCATCTGAATATGTCTGTAGGATTCAGGCGAGCTGAAATATGCTTTAGATGCATGCAGGGTGTCTGATCTGCACTGATAAAGCAATAAGTGAGAGGGAAAAGATGTATATTTCTTTTTTACTTGTATTGTGGAGGTAAATTAAAAGGCTTCTCTTTGATTAGATGATACGAGAGAAAAAATTTTAACCTGTAAAATGAAAAAAAATAAGAGGCACTTGAATGAGGAAAAGATAAACTATTTAGAAAAAATATTGTAAGATATGTGAAAGGGTCTTTTGAGTGATTTAGTTTCCACTTGTAATTTTCCTATTTCCTGTTTGTCAAATTTTCCATGTTTTATGCTTAGAAGCAATGCTTTCCAAGTTATTGCAGACACATATGCCAATAATCCAATATGTCTTTTTCTTGTTCCACAATTCCACACCTAACTCTCTTCTTTTTGCATTTCATTTCACTATAATACCTTAAATAAATTCTTTCTTTTTAAATCTTTTTTTTTTCTTTGCATCTAGTAGCAAAAGAGCTTTGATTTGGGTGGGTAACAGAGATCCAGAGGGAGGGTTTTTCCTGCATCATCCTACAGTCAGAACAAAGGATATGCACATGCTGAAAATTATGCAAATACATGCAAATTGCCGGGGGCGAGAAATAGCGGTGTGTGTGGTAGGAAAGGAGTTTGTACAAGCAGCAAAGAATGCAAAGGACTTGGTACACAGCACATGCTTAGAGACTTTTTTTTCTCAAAAATATACATAACTTCAAAGATAAAGATGTTGGACTTGAATATAATTCTGCCTCTCTTCTGGAGACGACCATCTCCACACGAATGCCGGTTAGATCTGTTTACCCACAATGCTGGCAGAATGTGGATCTCGGCGTGTATGCTTTCTTTATTTATTCTTCCCCAAGAATTATATTCTATTTATTATGATGCAAGAAACTGCACACCATTCAGAGAAGACTCTAAAATGCAGCAAATGCAAATGTGACAGACAATGCCTGCGAACCGAACAGCACCCAGTTAAGAAGTGTGTGCATATGCATTGGGATGATGCAATATTTTGATGGCACCGCCCCAGAGGAACGGCGAGCCGATATTAGTGACATGTGCTAATGACAGTCGCAGCTCAACTTTATCATGCCAGACATTTTCATGAGGTTACCGCAATGATTAGGTAATGACAGCACAGGCCGCTTTGCTCTCATTCTAATATGCTTGTTTCATAGTCCTTGATAGTTACCCTAGCTCAGCCTATCAAAATTTAAAGCTCTCACAGGATTGCTACATCATTTCAGATTGGCTCTTGTACACGGAATATGAAAGTCACTTTATGTTTTAGACTGAATGTCACAAGGTAGCTTGCAGATTATTTTAAATAGGTCTGGGGTGAAGCATTTATTCCTGTTTTTCCTTATAAGTTCACGCAGTGTTGCTAAGCCTATTTTGAGATAAAAAAAAAATATATCAAATCACTAGAAAAAAAACAAAGTATACAGTATATTCTTCACAGAAAATTAATTCAAGCGTTGAGACAACCAGCTAATATCAATGTGCATGTTGGTTGCCAATATGACGCCCAGAGATTCTCAAAACCTTGCAGGAATCTGTGATTTGTATAAGACTGCATACAAAAAAGAAATAAATCACATTTAAATAAACACCGCCCACCAACCTCTTTCCGTGGCACTTAAACACACACACACACACGCACACACACACACCTACACACACACGCATAGCGGCAAGAGAGACCTGCAGACACAATGTGGTAGAGGAGAAAAGGGGGGGAAGGCGCACACAGACAGACGCTCACAATTGTGCATAATAATGTTAGCATTCCTGCATGTCTAATGTAGGGGATATTTAAACAGACACTAGCTGGTCTGCTGTCTTTCTGCACGGTGTGAGTGCGTGGGTGTGTGTGTGTGTGTGTGTGTCAGTCTAGGTCTAAGACCAGAGCATAATGATGTATTAATTGTTGGATGAATTCAGTCCGGGTGTTCAGGGCTCCTTGTTGAGGTTACTAACAGGCATTTGATGTGATTGTTAATCTTCGTGGAAGCTCACATCTTACATTTTTGTATGTTTGTTTGCTAGTGCAGCTTAACCTGAGTGGACCTGTTCATGACTCCATGTAAAAAAAAATGTCTGCTTATTTTATCCTAATTATTTTTATAATGTAATGGCAAATGTACAGTATTTCCTCAGACCTGCACATTAATAAAATATCACATTTCAGAAGACTCAAGAAAATACCAAACAAGTTAAGGAGTAATGGCAAAGCTATCGTTGTAAGCTGTTGTATTCACACACAATTAACAGGAAGTGAATATTTAAATCTGCTCAACACTGACTAAACCTCCACTTTTTTTCAAGGTCCTTCCGAATAGACATGTACAAACCTGGGGTGTGTGTGGGGAGAATATGAAAATAGATTCTCCATAAAGGATGCAAACAAAGAGGAACAGACAGCATATATTCTGACAAGGACAGGCAGAAGATGAAGCTCATTTTTTCCTGGGCACCCAGTGGTGTCTGCATTGCAGATCGCTGAAATCCCCCTCGAATGCGTCCCTGGGCTTAAAGGGAGTTCGGGGGGGAGTTGTTGGTGTAGAGATGGGTGAATGAGGGGATGGGTTTCGGCTATGTCTGCTGTGGTACACTTTTTTTTTTCTTCTCGCCTTCCCCCCACCTAAATATGTTTTTTTTTCCCTGTTTCCATCAAATGTCAAGTTAATTTCCTGGGTGCTATGAGGGATGTGTCCTACCCCCTCAGTACGTGTGGCACAGTGCAGGATTGTGGTAGCGTGTTCTGCGTCTCTGTGTGTTTCTCGCATGTTTGTGTGTCCCTTAAGTTTATGAAAGGATGAATGGAAGAAAAGATGAAGGGAGGGGGCCGTGACTGTGTTGGACCGGCATGCACCTATGTGTGTTTTGATTCCGATTGCAAAGAATATGATCCAATTATTACTAGACACATTTAGCGCTGCAGCCATGGCTACGCCGCTACCCTCATTTGTGAATTTATGTGCGTGCATTCTGGTGATATGTTTCATCCTAATACCATGAAAGAGAAAGAAAACACACAATATACGCTGTTACCTATGATGCAGTTTTATGTAAAAGAGCCAGAAGACCACTTTACCCAACAAAAGCAGTTGGTAAAGCAGTTGGAGATGTTGGACAGAGTATTTTGTGCAAGCTAACAAAAGATTGCCAATGCTTATTTGAAACAAACCTATTTAACTTGCTGCTGTATGTTTGTTCATATAAGCTGGTGGCGGATGTTGATGATTGGCACAAACCATTGTGCATCCTTCCTAGAGAAGCAACATTTGATATTTTTATTTCCTGTGTTTGTCAATAATCCTTGTGTATGTTGAGCCTTGAACGTATTTCCATGTAATAAAAAATGTTTTTATGATTTTGATGTTTTGTGGCTTTTTATAAAAAAAAGGGCTTATTGGATCTTTAGTTTTGATGTATTTATTATCTGTCCATGCTTCACTGTAAGGACGAATACCTTTGAATAGTCAATTCTAGTGTATGAATGTACTTTGATCTAAGCATCTGTTCATAGCTGTGGCTATGAGTTTAGAGTTGTTGTCTTGCTGGAAGACTAATTTTTATTTTAGAATCGAGTCTTTTTGCTGCCTCTAAGGTTTTAATAATGGATATCATTTTTAGTATTTAGCTTTCACTTCTGGGGTTGGAGTAAAACTCACACACACCACCATGCTGCTGCTACCTTTGAAATGACCATAAAAATTGTGTATTCTGGATTATTTGCAGTGCTATTTTTACACCAGAATTAGTGTTTTGGTCAAAAAGCTAATACAGGTTTGGCTGTATATCTAAGGATTTCATCCTCAGTGTCAAATCTTTGTTTTAGGCTGTAACAAGTTACATTGTGGGATTGCCTTGCATTTTCCTCAATCTGTTTTACCACAAACTCTGGCCATGATGTTGACACTGTCACATGTTATTCTGGATAGTCCTGCTTTAAATTTCCACAACTTTTACTACTGACCTGTCTGAGCTTCACGATGCAGTTTGTTCACTTGCATTTATACTGCGATAAAATAACAGACAGGAGGACTCTATTTGATAATTTCTTTCTTTTTTTAATAGTATTAGATTTTGGTCATTTTCATTTAGGGCTAACAGAGAAAAGGGATCTGAATATGCACAGTAGACTTTTCAAGTTTTACATGTGATTATGGTGAAAACCATTCCACTGCACAACTATCCACTGCTTTGTGTTGGTCTTGAGCTCATATTAAATCTCACTAAAACCTTTTTGGAGTTTGAGGTTGTAACCAGACAAAAACAAAATTAATTCTTGAACATTTTTTTTTCTCCAGAGCTCTCTAGTTTGCTGCTGCTGCATGTACAAAATGTTGGAAGGCAAACAGCTTATTTTGTTTCCCAAAGTGTGAAAAGAGATTTTTGCAGTGAAATGGATTTGCATTTTGTCAGTCGTGCTTGCGCTGATGTATGCACATAGCCCACAAATGTCACATCCCATAACCCAGAAAAATTATCCCAGTCCCACCTAATTACGCATATTCATGCTGGTGTTTTGCATATGGCGCTGGTAGCACATGCCCGTTACAGACTGCAGAGCGGACAGATGTGGACGAGCGAAAAGGCTTTCAATCCACTCACTCAGTATGTCTGCCACTACCTCTGCTGGATACTATTATTATTTGAGAATCATTACTGAAAGAAATCTCTGCATTGTTTCTTACAGTCAGTCATATGTTCACTGCCTGCAGCATTTTAAACTCAATTGGGAAATTTTAATAAATAAGTCAACCTTGTTCTATATTACAGTATATAGGTCATTCTTGAAAATAGATCAGATTTAGCAGATTATCTTGCTTTGACATTCATATCATATCTTCTGTGTTTCCCCTTTGCTTTTGCTGAATCTGTATGTCTTTTATCCAACTTCTATGGCAAATGGGATTTCCTTGGTTACTGGAGATGAATATGTAAATGAGAGGGTTGTCCAGCTACTGGAAACAGCTATTACTGAACAGGCAGAGAGAAGTGGATGAGTCTCACATCAGGATCAGTTGCTCACAGGACACACATTATCAACCTTTGTCCTCAGCTGTGATGAAGATAGGAAGGTCCACAATTCCAGAAAAACAACATTCGTTTCCACCCGGTTTTCCAAATACTCTTAATAATGCAATCGTTGTCCTGACAGCTCTCTTTAGGGGACGAATCAGAGAGGTGGCCACAAGAAAAACCGGGGAAAGTGAATGGGGGAGCAAGAAAAAATGAGAGGGTAAAAGTGAAAAGGAAAGATTTTCTTGGAAGAGTATGTGAGCAAGTGGGAATCTGTGAGGAAGAGAAGGAAGAGCAGGTGGATGAGCAGAAGAAACGAGTGGTACAGCAAAACAGCAAAATGTGCTTTTTTCAGAACAGAATCTGTTTTGTTGCTCCTCAATTGTATCTTTTATTCCTGCTTTCTCTTCCATTAAATTTCCCTATCTTAAATGTTTTTCCCCCAATCTTTTCCTGTCATCCCTAAATTGATGATTCTATCCTTTACTAGTCTGCCAACCATTACATTTTTTCCATCCACTTGCCCTTTGTTCCCTGCTTTCTTTGCATCAAGAATGTTTTACCTGTCATACCATCTTCGTATCACGTTTCCTATTCATTGCCAGACAGAAAGAAGAAGGAAAGATAATACAAGAAAGGAATGGGAGGAGAAAGGACGAGAAAAGAGGTAAAACAAAGAGGAAAGATCACGCTGATTATTGGCCTAATAAACGTGGCCTGAAGATGCTCACAACAGAATGTATTTTGCTCTTGTTAGTTGTACCAGTCAATTAGCAGAGAGCACACCGTGGCACGCTGTCGTTGCTGCACAGCTACTGGGGTTTTTCACGACCCAAACGAAAGAACCAAAGGAACTTTTTTTTGCCACCCTGGATTCTTGGTGGCCACAACGGATTTTATTTCATTTCTCAGTGTAAAGGAGCTTGAGTCTGAATTTGCATTTATGCTATAATTCTCTCCTCATTGACTAAAATTATCCAGGTTTGGGCACAATGAAACAACCTGGCCTGGACTTATATGCATATCTGAAACTGTGGGAAAAGGAACAGAGAGAGAGCCACAGAAAATCTCCAAAATTTAGTCCCTAGCTGATGTACCTAAAAGGAAAAACTATGCAGCGATACCACACAGCACCCACTAGGAGTGAGCTCTGCCAGAAGGAAATCAGCCATCACAATGTATCTGTGAGTGACACTGACAATTGGATACCAAATTGTCACTCAAGTTCTATCAGCATATCATACAGCAAGCTGGCTGAAATTCCTTCGCCCTCTTCCCCTCTGTGTTTTCTTCTCTTTCTGTCATCCGGAGGAATAGCTTCAGATAATAGCAGCAATCTTTATTGTGAGGAAAGGCAAGGAGAATTCCTGCCTTAACACAGACTCAAACCACTACTCTGCTTCTGCTGAGGAACTTTGCTACGATGCCAGTCTGGAACTGGAAATGTGGAAACAATAGAAACTGAAGAAGCTTGTGGGGAATAAAAAAAATGCATTAAGTTTTTATGTGTTTGTGTGTGTTTGCATAGACGAGGCCTTCTAAGAAAGACATGATTTCAAGTTTGGTTTCAGAGGGTCGCTTGTTGTTTATAGGCAAAAACAGCAGACAGCCGTGGCAGTTACACAGTAAAGATTGCAGCATTGGGAAGCTTTTAAAGTGGGTAGCATGGCTCACTTCCCAGGGCAGCACAGTTTTGGGGGCACACTGTGAGCATAAAACTCTTGTGTTGTGTCTTGTGTTGTCAAACCATTTTCTACCGGACGGACGGATAGATAGATGGATGGACGGACAGACATTTCATACATTTCATACATTTTGAATGAGGTAATGAATGTGTGGGTGGCTTGGACAAAAAAATAAGAATAAAAAAGTTTACAGTTGTATTAATTCTATTAACTTGGTTGACATAAAGTTGTAGAGCATAATTTTAGAACATGGGTTCCACTAAAAGACATCAGTAGTTCAGTAAAGTATTGTCTCATGGCATTTCCAATGGACGTAAAATATGCAGAAGCTAAAAACTGGCATAAAAAAGGGCCAACTGGTATCTTGCGGTCTTTAAACTTATCTACACAATGTTACGTTGAATATGCTGCTGAACATTATCACATAGGTGTCTCAAGTTATTGATCCATGCAAACTGTTAGCCATGTATAAGAGGTCACAAGTAGGAATAGGCAATATTGCATCAATGTCATCAGTCTGAAACAGACTAAAAATAAGTGTAAATGGAAATACATGGAAAGGCATGTGTGAAGAGTATGATCCAAGAAATAGCATCATAGAATACATAGTTAATATATTCTGTATTCAAATGCATTCTGTCGTTTTAGTTTTCCAGAGGACATTTGGTTCTATGTCTTCCCTCTGAGAGCTTCAATAAGCAGTAGCAAATGAAAGAGATGAAGAGAGACGCCATAAAGCTTGAGAGAAAATGCAACTTTAAAGACTCTGAAACACTACATCTTATATGTAGTGCATGCATGCACGATCCAGGCATGGATATTGATTATGTTTTGTGTAATAAGAGAAAACTGTTGCAAAACATTAGCAGTGTCATATTTTCATAGACATTGATCCCTTTTGGATATCATATAGAAACCCCACAAATGATTAAGAACAAACAGCTTGTGTCCTTATAAAACCTTGTCTGCACTTATCTTGCTCTATCTTTGCAGGAGGGTCAGAACATCTTCTTTCCTCTTTATATCATTTTCCTTCACCATGTGTCCTATATCACTGCTGGATTCCTGTGTACAGGTAGTCACGCTGGTGACATTTGTGTCCAAGCAGAGGCTGATGGCATGGCTTTTATAATCCCTTGCTGGTTCTCCCCTCAACCAAAGAACCCCTGCCACCAAGTTCTCTTCATGTGTACGTACCCATTTGTATGTGTGCAAAGGCAAGCTTTAGGACCATCTTACTGGTCATGCCTAAATTTCCATTCTTTACTGTGGCCTGTGTTCACGCAAGGGGATGTAGTGAGTTTAAAGATGCTTTCTTTGTAAAAAGCAAGGTGAGAAAATACAACCCCTCTGCTTGCTGTGTGACAGGGAGGAGAAGTGGGTGCAAACATGAGCTCATGTGAATGATCATAGCTCACTTAGATATTGTTTAAATATGATGCCGTCTTTGAAAAAGCAACTTAGTGAAGAGTAAAATAAAACAACCCGTTTTGAAAATGTTCAAATCAGATTGTCGTGCACATTTATCTGTTATGATTACTGGTTTTAATGATTACTATGACCAAATGTTTGACATCACACTCTGAGTAAGGCTATTTTAGTAAGAGCCTAAATATATTGCGTTCTGAACTAAAATAACCACAGAAACATTACATTGACACAACAGTCTGAAATGTGTTCACATGGAGTTGCTTACACTCCATTAAAATGTAACTTTTATCAGATTATTTTAAAGGTTTAAATAGAGAATATAATGCTTTAAAGCACATTAGAAAACCCAAGATATTCTGTTATACCTTTGTAATCTTCTAAAACATTACTATATTATTATTGACAAATTGAAGAGAAATATAATACAAAACCAAACAAACAAATCCACCACCTTACTGCTGCTCTTCTCTAACAAATAGACACATATGTGCAAATCCACAGAAATACTCAGCGTCCCTGCAGCCATGGGAATGGAGAATGCTGAGGTTCAAGGTCATTTCAAGTATTTTGCACCCCGGGGCGCTGCATTGTCAGTGTAGCGCATCCTTCAGCTCATCTATGTTCTCGAATTTGCAAACAAGACATTGTGGGCAGACATTCATTCCAAACACAGCATTTAAAAGAGCACACATTGGACAGGAAAATGCCCGTCTGGTTTGAAAATGACACTACTTTGCTCCACTCAGATATACAAAACAAATACAAGTGTGAACGCAAGGCAGAGATGTAATTATCTGTGTTTGTTTTGTGCCGCAGTTTGGCAGGGCAGAAAAGAACGGCGGATATGTGATTGTTGGTGTTACCGCTGTTGGGCATCGACACATCACTTGCATATGGGGGTTTGTGTTTGGTGGCAAAAATGATACAGGCAAAGATTTTTAGACTGGAAAGAAGAGAGGTGGATGCTGCAGTGGATTTGATTAGCCCCTTTGTTGGAGGTCTGGTAAGCTTCATTGGTTCCAGAGAATAGGTTCCTAATGAACCCAGCCAAGCCTGGACCAAACTTTGTCCTGAAGACAAACTAAGTTATGGTGGTCTGGCGGAGCGCTGGGGTGAGCTGACTGATATACAACGCTTGGACATATGGTGCACCCATCAGGGCCTCTCCAAGCCACTTTCACATGTCCAAAGTCTGTGTGTGTGAGAGAAAATTACAAAGGGGATACAAATAGAAGGAATATGTAGTTCACAATTGTCTATTTTTCTTTGTTAATTCACAGAGAAGAGCAAAAGAACCAGAGGAGAGAAAGATGGGTTTTGGAGAGGATGTAGGGGATTGAGGGGATGCGAGTAAAGAGAAGCTGCTTGATGCTTACTGAAAGCGACAGAGGAGCGAGGGCTGCGGGCTTTGTCTTTACAGCTGACCCCAATACACAATCCGTCCTGGCACGTCCTACAAGACATGGAGTAACTGAGTAAATCAGGCCAACTCGGCTTTGATTTGGCAATGACCTCACCACAACAGATGGATACCACAATTCTGGATTCAGGATGTGAAGGAAAAAGGCTTTGCAGTCTTTTTGTACCCTCAGAATTTATGGCAAAGGCTTTTTGTATCCCTTATGAGGAAGACACAACAAGCAGTTTTGCATTTCGGTTCCGTGTGTATTCATCCAAATAATTGTGCTAGGAATCAAAGAGAGAGGAGGCGAAGGTGAGCCTGGCTGCAGTTGAAGGACAAATTGTTGAGATCATATTGGAAGTGTGGGGATGGATGTCCACAGTGTCCCACCAACGAGGCTCTCAGTAACTGAGCTGGCGAGGGGGAGAATGGGGCCACTACAGAGCCACACAGCAGGCTCAAACAACACTTATTCTACTGCCCAAACTGTCAGCCAGAACAACTTCATTGTGCCCAAAATTGGGGTTGAAAGCGTTTGAAAGCAAAGCAGAGGCTTGGTCAGGGGAAGTGGACGGGGTGGGGGTGCTTGGGAAGGTAGGGAGAAATGGAGAATGCAAAGCCGGAGAGGGAGATTCAAGTAAGGTGGTCTGTAGGAAATAGGGTGACTGGGAAAGGGAAGCTCCAGAGAATGTGCAGTCACTGGGATTGAATAGTTTGGGAGTGTGAGTTCATGTCACCAAGGAGAAATCCCAGTCTAGAGTCACACAGCCAGAGGCAATGCATTAATAATTAATTAATAATTACTGCATTAAAATGCATTCTGGTGCAAAGGAACCAAAAGGAAACGTTTGCTATTGTACTGCCTGTATGATCACCATTTAAATCCATGTTTAAGTGTGGTTTACACATAAAGGATGTTTCAGAAAATTTTATTTCAGGACAAGCATAGTGTATGGGTTATTGCTGCAGTAGCAAATAATGACTTTTGATAGCATATTTGTATTCTGTTCCTTTTAAACGTCAAACCTGTACTCATATTATTTGTATTGTATGTGATAGAGCAACACACAAAACTTCATAATTTTGTCGTAAAAGAGGAAATACAAATAATTCAAAAACTTTCTTTTTTTTTACAAAAGATATCTGAAAACTATGGCTTTCATTTGTATTCAGATAAGTGCTTGTTTAACCATCTAAAATCAGACTCTGGCACAACTGGAAACACAGCAAAACACATTTGTCCATTTGAACTGACAGACCAGACGAAGCATCATTAATCAGATAAACTGAGCATGGTATCTCTGGAGGAGCTGCAGAGATCAACAACTCGGGTGGGAGATTATGTTGGATGAACACCTGCTAGTCCTCCACTCTGTGAATATAACATTTATGGAACAGTGTCAAGAAGAAAGACACGGTGGATCTAAAGGCACACGTTTTCAACAAGTGGTCACAACAAACATCTGAGGGAAGGTGCACTAGTCAGATAACATCAAATTTGTCCCTTTTTGTCTCTATTTTAAAATATTTTGCATAGAGAGAAGGTACCACATGCCACTAAAACATGGTAGTGGCATCTTGGTGCATTAGGAATGATATTATCCAGGGACAGAAATCCTGATCAGAGTTTATGGGAATAGAAACAGGGAAATGATTGAGGGACGTCCATCAGGGGCTTCACGAGACTGTAGACTTCCAGTACAACAGGAACTACAGTGGAAAGGTTTAGATCAAAACATATCTGAATTTTACAACAGTCTCGTCAAAGTCCCCACTTCAATAACACTGATAATCTTTGTACTTCTGCTTTATATTTATGCATCATATTGTATTGATCAATCATGTATGGATGGATGTAAAATTGTAAAATAAAATTCACTACTTTATGTTATTTTACAATAAAATAGTGAAGTTTGTGGTTCAATTGTAAAGAAAATTTTAAAGAAGGTATGAACACTTTCACACTGTACAGCTCAAAATTGTATGAAATGCATCAAACTTTTCTGCGCTACACAAAAACACAGACTACCACAAAGCATTAGACGTATCCCTGGAGACGTCCCCCTGCAGAGAAGCCCGGGGAGGGACTCCAGCCACAACCTTTGAGCTAGAATCTGTTTACAGTACAACAGAAAGCTCCTTTAGAGTGACTTTAAACCAGTTTAAATCAGTCCAAACAGTGATTCGTGTCACCTTTCTTCTCTTTGTCTCTTCGCCTTTTTATTTCTGGCTGTTTCAAATTCATCTTTGTGTCCTCTGTGACGATTGCGAAAGGATGAAGGAGTTTACTTAGTCACAGTGAATTTAGGGAGATGAGGAAAGCCTCTGATTTTGGATTGTGGGGGGCAAAGGTGTGCACGTGTCATTGTAGTTTCTGTATGTGTGTGTGTGGGGGTGGGGGGGGCAGAATTGCCAAAATGCACCCACACTCCTCACATACACACACACACTTACACCAACCTTGTTTGATCCAGAGCTAGCCCTGCAGCTCCCAGAGACTCAACAAAAGGCCTCCTCTATCCATTGTGCGAGCCATGTGTTTCCCAGGAGAACCCAGGCTCAGTGAGAGCAGGGCCCCAGATCGTTTTCGCCTGACATGGATGTTTATTCGCTCCATGGTCCAGCAGAACACCCTCAAAAGGACTGGCCTGGGCATTTTGACGTGCATGACATATAGTTTTTCAAGAAACGTAGAGGAGATGGAGGGTGCGAGGGAATGGGGGGGAAGAGGGAGAGTGAATGTCTTGACAGATGAACAGACAGTTGAGACAGAGGGAGAGCAGGCCTGTCTGTGAAGGTGTTCTCAGTGCACTCATATGAAAAAGAATATTCAGGGTGTTCTTCACCATTTTATTTGCTTCTTGTCTTTACACTAGTCAGCTTTCTTGTCAACCTTGTTCATAAATGTAAAACTCTCCCCAGTGGGTGGGTAGAGAGTTCTTCCTGATCTTGACAAGCCCTCCTATCGCTGACTGCATACTAATTTTCTTCCAGAACCACTGAGCCAGTGCAAAACAAACACTAACTGCCAGTGATACTATTCAGTGCTTCAGAAACAGAGTTTCAGGAGCTAAACAGTGATTACACAAACAGTCTTCAGTTTAAACTGAAGCTTTTGTAGATGGCTTGTTGGTGTCTGTGGAGATCTGATATGTTTCCAAGATGAAGACCAGAGTTTATTCACCAGTGAATTAAAAGTCCTCCGAATCTTCAGTTTAAGCTCAACAGACAATAACTGGCTTTGCTCAATCTTAGAACATGTAGAAAACCTTCATATATACTCGTTTCTGTTGCTGACTCTTTCTTTAGAACATGTAGAAAACCTTATACTCGTTTCTGTTGCTGACTCTTTCTCCAATGTTTGAATGCCGTCTCCCTGCATACTTAACGTTCCCTGACACATCTCAAGGTTTCCTTGAGACTAGGAGTGCCTGCAGGGTTGGCTGTGAATTTCAGAAGAGCTCCAGAAGCCGGGAGTTGAAAACAAACATAGGATAGGCCGATACCATCTAATCTGTTGAACATCATTATCGTCTAAGATATCACTATGCTCCCTTCCATACCTGCACAAGCCCAGCCTCCAAGCCTCACTCTCCCTCTCTCTTCTCTCTTTGAGGTAAAAGCTTAAGTGTTGAAGCTAAGAATGAATGTAGGCCATTGTTGGGTTGCAACTGGACTCTACAGAGTGTTGTTTGATCCCATGTTGAGCCAGAAAAGGCTTTTTTTTTTTCTTTTTTTGCTTGAACTGCCACATCAGCTGTAAGGGTCATTCAGCAGGAGACTATGTTTGTAGACTCTGTTTGTCTCCAGCCTTGATTTTATTGTAGTGCCTTTTTTTTTGCAATTTTATTTAATTTTTTTTTATATTAGACTTGGATTCGAGTCCAAGTGGAGATTGAAGTAAACTTGTGGTCTGTGACTTGAGTCTGATAAATAATCTGCACATTGTGCAACCAAGAATTGGAGCAAATCATGTTGTAAGCTACAGACCGTAGTTGTGCTTGAGAGGTGTGTTTATTTTTCGTGTAAAAAGAAGTGCTTGGTTTATTTGCCTGGAAAGTGTACAGAAAACAGGGTATTAGTGGCTCATAATCTGCTCTTGCTAGCAGTAGCTTTATGATAGTGAGCTCCAAACATCTTCAAAGTTCTGTGTTATTGTTAGCACTGTTTTTATGTTGAGCTAATTCAGTACAAAGAAAAACATATATGTTTCCAGTTGAGTTTGTCCTCTCCCATTCCAAACTCTCATCATTTCTTTTTCTCTCCATTATTCTCTAGTCTCTGTATTTTTTTGATAAGACCTACAAGGACAATTTGTACTTTTTGAACTTTGATTTTGGTGTTTTATTATTAGCAATAGCTAAGAAGTCATATCACAGAGTTGTGGGTAACACTTTATTTGAAGGGGGTGAATAAGGCTGTCATTACACTTTCATAAACATGACTTAACACCTGTCATAAACATGAATAAGCCTTCATGAATATTTATGACAACCATAGTTATTATATCCTGTGAAAGATTGCTACTGCTGAACAGAAGCCATGTGAGGTAAAAGAAGCATAGAGGCAAACACTTTTTCAGGATTTTCTTTAATCAAGTCATTTGAATTACTTGATGAAATGTTTCACTTCTAATCAGAAGGTTTTTGTTTGTATTAATTTTTGCACTTGATGTTCTTGCACTTCAGTCAGGCAATAGTGTGATTACTTTCATGACTTGAACCTCTAGAATAGCATAAAAAGAACAGAAAATACTCTACAATTCTGTAATTGTGAACCTTTCAAAAACGGATTTCTTCACGCAAAATGCCATTAATAGAGCTCTTGCTGTTTCCCTGTTTACCCAATGCAACTTTATGATTTACATTACAAGACATAACAATGGGGTCTGCATTGTCCAGTCTTTTGGAATATAAGTAACAGGGTTTTGATACCGCAGTCACAATTTATGATGTGTTTGCTGTTCATTGCACACAAATCTCATGTAAAATAACCATTTCACATTATACAGTCTTTCTTCGTATTTCAGCTCTAGAGGAAAGAGTTGAAAGAGAAGGCTGTTTTTTTTATTGTATGTAGTTTTTTTTTTTGGGCGGGGGGATTTGGGCACACACACATCCGCGCTCCCGTTTGCTCACATCTGTGCCCTCAACCCATTTCAGACAGGAGAAACTGTACCTTAATTTGCATAAGAATAATTGACACTTCAAATTAGCCCTCCAATCAAAGAGGATTATTTTTCTCAGCATATGTGCAGGCAGTGAGTGCTGCCATGCTGGAGAATATGAAAGGGAGGGAACAGAGTATAGGGGAGCAGGAGGGGCACGTCATAGAAGATTAACCCTTTGATTTCCACAGACGATCATAAAGAAGTTGGTGCCTTTTACTGAAAATATAGATTCATGTGTAGTAATAAAACTGATGTTTTGTTCGGAAAAAGAATACATTCTTTGCTTCATGAATAAAAAAAAAACATGTATCAAAGTTTAGAATCATTATTGTTATAATTATTATTGGATTTACTCTATTTCTACATTCATTATGTCATTTGTAAGTTTGCAAACATGTCACCTAAATAGATGTACATAAATTGGGTAGTTGTCCATAAGAAACCACTGAAGTTTGTTGAATTACTACAAATTTCTACTGAAAAAAAAGAAACAAAACAAAAAAACAGTTCAGGATTAAACACAATCCTGAGGTTAAAATAATTACCTACAACTGCACTGTTTTTACCTGATCTACACTACCTCTATGTTTGTTTGTCTTCAGCTCCTCTTGCTGTATTTTGGTTGTATCTGGCACTTCACTCTTTCATCATGTGTCAGATTATAATCAATCTAATTTCAGAGCGAGGAAGAGTCATGTTCTGATGCATGTTTTCCACGGCATCACGGCTGACAACATGGGAGCTGTTTTATGGATGCACCAGTATTCAGGGAAAAGGAGAATCAGGGATACATTTTGGGGAAGGGGGCAAAAAGAAGGGGCAGAGGGTTTGGGGGTAGGTGTAGGGGTAGGGGTGGGGGGAGCCTTGGCGCCAGCCCCTCTGAAGCACTCAGCATCCCCCCGCTTCTGGGATGGCGGATGTGTCTAAGTGTTCCATGACAACCTTTACTGCACTGCAGGGTTACACCACCGGCAACATGGCCCAGGAAAGTTGATGTAGGTCTGCCTGTGTGTATGTGTGTACGTACACTGAGTATGGCATATATCTTGATGATATCAATGTTGCTTTTGTCTGGCTGAGGTTACATATATATGTGTTTGAGTTCTTTACTTTTCCATATTACCTGCTTGTCCGCTGTGTTTATAGAGCAAGCTTTCCTAATTGTCAGACATCATCTTTAATAACAATAATATTTTATATTTAATAGACACAAAGAGGAGCACCTCAGTATTTACTCAGGTAAAAAGTAATTTGCTCACCACACTCCTAAGACTGGTGGGTTACAAAAGAACAGCCCAATCTGGGTTATTTCACTAACCCAATCTTGGGTCAAATATGAACCTGGGTTATTTATTTATTCTTTTTAACAACAAATATGTGTTAAAGTAATGTCTAATGGAAGGGTCATTAAAGGGCTTGTTGAAAATGGTGTGCAGGAGGATGGTGCCAATTTCCAGGGGTTGTTAGGTGACAAACAAGGTGGAACCAGGACAGACGCATGCAAGCACACCTAAGGTTGATGAATTTCAAACAAAAAAGAAATTCATATTCAAATTTAAAGCGCTTTACAACTTGTGAATATGAAGTAAAATATATTTAGTTTTCTACAACCTGATAGATATTAAAGTCTGTTAACAAATTTGCAACATAACATTTTTCACATATGACATTACATAATGCTGAATGAATTTAAAACATTGCGAGAACACAGGTTCTGACTGGAGTGTGTGCCTTAAAAATTTTAAAATGAGTGTAAATGGCAGGACTTTCTTTCATTATGTTTATCTTTTTTTTTACATTCATTATTATGCAACCAGTTTCATAGCATTGGCTTCTAGTGATGCAACAACATTTAGAAGATGTATTCTTTGAGATTGTTTTATCACAATTAATCCATCAAAAATGCATATTTTGTTCCCGCCCATAAATTCTGCTGCATACAATTTACCATGTGACCATCTATTTTTTATCTTTCGGATGGGGTTCAGAGTTCAGATGGGATTCAGGTAGCTAGGAGAGGCGACATAACGATGAGGCACTCGCTTGCACCACAGATTTGATTACAATTTTTGGCACATCGTTTAGTTGAAGCTGGCCACCTTCTGTCCCAACACCAAGAACCCAACGTTTGGGTTGAGGAAATGCTCCAACAGTCTGCACAGCACATTGTACATGCATTTACTGAGACATGCAGTCATGCAAAGTCTTGCATGTTCTTCTCACCCCTGCAAAGTGGAAGAAGTTGTCTAAGCACAATCCCGTTTAAGATGTGCTGGCTTGACTCACTGAAAGTAACTACAAAACTAAGCTCTGATAAGTTCTTATTTGTGCCACTGAGTGAACAAGAGAGCAAAAAAAAAAAGAAACAGAGGGACGAAGTTGTTTAATGAGACTAGAGCTATATGCTGTTTGTACATTTTAAATCACGCACTTCTGCACAGACACACTCACGCATTCACACATGGATGGATAGAACCAAACTGGGATCCTGTGAGAGTATATTTTTAACCCTGACCACCTGACTATTTTCTGAAGGGTTAAAGGGCCGGATGGTGAATCCAGTAAATAATTCACAATACTTGAAACTCTTTCAGTGTAACCTCAGAATAAACGATGGGGGGGAGACCTGAGAGACCATGCGGTGGCACAGCATACTCCAGCTTAATCCGACTTACTGTTTTTATTTAGCTGTGAGAGGAAGGTTCCTTGTTATTTATCAAGTCTTAGGTCATGAAACATGTTAACACTACTTTTGGCCTTTTTTTTTAGGTTCCTTGACCATCATGAGCCCCAACACTGAAGACATAAAGAATATGCATGCAATCTCTAAGGTGAGTTATCTCTCTTAAAGCTCTACTCTCTTGGTCTTCAAGTATTATAGATAGAAGTTTTATTCTGTGAACCAGCAATAGCTGCATTGTTTCTCGATCAGTAGTATACAGTATCTCGGTGTCTTTAGGACAGTTTGAGACAGATTGTTTCTGTCGAACTGCAGATTGTAGAAGACAATAAAAAATACAGCTCTAATGAATTCCTCTGACCCACATATTACTGTCCCATCCATTTCTCTGGAGACACAGAAAGGGCATTTACACAGGTAAACCGTGACTGGTCCCTAAAGTGAAAGAGGGTTTTTTTCAGAAGGAAGACGGGTTATCCATAATTTACCATGCTGTGGTTGCCAGACACTTAGAAGATAATGCAGTGCTTCAAGCATACAAAACATAGAGCCTTCTTGGTACTGGTGAAGCCATTGTTGTGCGTTTTCCAGCATGTCTGCTTCCATCTATGCAGACAAATGAAAAAAAAATAATAAAATAAAATAAAACAACAAATGTCCTTCCAAGGTTCAGAAGCCAGGACAGAAATGGAAAGCGAAAGGAACAACAGGGAAGGTCTTGCTGGAGAGACATGTTTAAGTATATCATGGTGTGGTGTTTATATTTAGGTCTGCTTTAATCCTCCCCCCGCCACCCCCCCCCCCCCCTTGGCCAGCTGACGAACATCAGCATTAGGAGCAGCTAATCTCATAATGTGGTGGAGATTTCCCGCTGCAAAAATATTTTGACTGCTTCTGACATTTTATGTAACTTCACTTTAAAATGTGAAAACCCTACAAAGGTGAACAACCATACTGATAGTAAGTGTAAGACACTGTGAGACATTAAATAGAGAATACACCAAACTGAATATTGTGAAAACAAAGATGTTTACAGATACATTAATGGCTATTGGTAATACCTGCTAAGATGCCTGTAAAATAAATATTTCTGAATAAGTTGAACTTAAATTCATTATGATCACTGTAGAAATTAGACATTGTTATAAGACACAAAATGCTTCATGTTAAAGTTGCTTGAGAATAGGTTTTGATTTGAAAATTGGCTGTTTTGGCCAAGATGGCCAAATATTTGCTCTACCCTAAATATCCCCCAAAAATGTGTACATGCCTAAATCATTGTTGTGATGTGGATCGTTTTTTCACCCTCGTCATCAGAAATCAACAGATCGCTCAGACTTACTTCTTGGTCTTCTAATTCTTCTTAAACCTTCTTCCATTAGGTTTTTGCAAAAGTATATCCCATCTGTGGTTAACTTTTACAACACCTTTTGTGCTTTAGATACTTTTGGTTCCGATTATAACTCTATTAGTTGTCAGGCGTCTTGGACGAGCTCCTTTACATGTATATTTGCTCTAATCTGATCCATAATACTTACCGTACGATTTGTTCAACTACCACTTGTTTTTTGTCCTGGTTTGCTTAAAGATTTCTACTATCCATGTTCACCATACAAAGATGTAAAATTGCAAAGTCAGCAAAAGCAGTTGGTATTCCAATCAGCTGTCATAAACTGTGAAGGGAGGCGGGCAGCTTAAGTTTTAAAGCAGACTGTGAGCATCTTTTTTTTATTGAAATGTCTGAATCCACCTCCCTTTATCTTTCTAAGTTGTCCTGAATTTGGCTGTCTGTGGTCCAAGGACCCCCTGGCAGCACTTCAATACTCTCAGCTAAAAGATCAGACAAATTGGTTTATGGAAACAAGCCTATAAAAGTACATCTGTATTTTCTGAATTTTCCTCCCAAAAAAACTTTGTGGAGTTCTTGTTTAAAATCCACTCTTTGAAACGAGTCCTCAATTTTTAAAGCATTCCAAATGTCTGACAAGTCAGATCAGATTATCAAGATATAGGTTATGCCCCTGCTGAAACAAGAAGACCCTGGCTTTGTTTGCTGCTCTGTTATTGCTATGTGATGCAGTCAACAGCTGAAAGGTTTGACCATTTAACTGAGCAACTCAAATACCCTTATTGTTTTGTGTAACTCATTCAATTACATTCGACTGAAGAGCAACACCAATACAGTGCATTACAAAAAATATTCATATCCATTTTGTTACATTAGAAACAAAATGCTCATTGTGTTTTATTGAGATTTTTGAAATAGACTAATTCAGTGATGATTTTTTGGTTTTTAAGATATATATTTTTTTACAAATACAGATCTTGTGTGACTTGCATTTTTATTCAGCATCCCTCCATACTTTCTAAAGTCACTTTTAAACACAATTTCTGCTGGACGTTTGTTCTAGCTGGATTCTTCCAGCTTTATGGATCTGGAGATTGAGCTCTGCCAGACTGGATAGATGACAATTATAAACAGTGTTGTTCAAGTCTTGCTACAAACTGTCAATTGGATATAAATCTGTACTTTGACTAGGCCACTTTGACATTGAATATATTTAGGTCAGAACCATACCATCTAACCTTCACAAAATAGTTAAATTTGTACTTGGATTAGATTACACAAAGGCAGACTCCTTTTACAAAGTAGTTGAAGGAAGGTATTTGCCCATACTAGATTTTATTTAGGTGTATCAGGTAAAAAGCTGCTGAATACAAATACCTTCTACAGTGGTTATACCTTTATTTGTATAAAACATAAAAACATGACTTTTTTTGTATTTTTTAGTACCGAGGAGCTTTGTGCTGATATTTAACAAAAATGTCCAGTTGAATATAGCGATCTTTGGCTGTGTTGTTAAAAAAACATATACAAGTTCAAGGGGTACTTTTACAAGTCTTTGTAATTACTTTAGTAATGGTGAAATCTAGAACAGAGAACATTATGCTATAAAACCTCTAGGAGCAGACAGGGGCCAAATATTCCAGGAACAACTGAGGTGCAGGCAACCCATGTCATACTTCGCATTTACAGAGGATCCAGTAAAGTGTTCTGTCGACCTTAAAGCTTTCCAGTTTTCTCAATGAGAAAATAATAAGCAGCTGTAACCCTGAGACACTCCCGAGCTTGTGTCCTCGGCTACAAGAAAACCTTTGCTGGGTTCCTTATCAGGTTGTAAGGATATCGTGTAAGACAATACATGTGAGAAGTGCAGAGTGAACAATGGGCGGAAAGTGCAGTGTGATATGAGGGGACTAGTGTCAGTGGATATTGCTGAGGCCTTTGTTGCCTACGAGTACCCTGGAAACTCACAGCTAGCGTTATTTCTTTCATTCAGGCCTTGTGATCTGGGGTGTGATGAAATTCTCCAGCAAGTGATGTTCCTTATACTTCAGTGATGAAAAAGTCTGTGGGAGCAGAGAATGTCCTTTTTTTCTTTGAGTGAAGATCTAAAAGAGAACTGATCGTAGCATTTACCATAGAGCTCACTGTTTTTGTCCACAGAGTTGTAACAGTTATTGTTCCAGTAAAATTCAATACATGGACTATTTAGGGAGAACTAATTTTTTTGCAACAATTTGTCTCTTTCAGGTGGAGAGTTACTCAAATGAAGAAGGGGAGGAGGCTGATTTTCGGCAAGAGGAAGATTTAAGATTGACTGGACTCTTGTTTTGTGTCAAAATAGCAGGACATTGATCCAGCTCAGCATCACCAAGCAATCAAACAACATTTTTGTTTGAGATGACATTTTTACAAGCCAAACGATTCGCGAATAGGTGGAGAAGTGTAATAGAACAACACCAGGCCCAAAAGTAATGACATACATATGATGCTAAATGTTTGTAGCTGTATCATGAATTAAAAGTTGCATTCACAAAATGATGGTCATAGAGTGGACAAAAAATGTGAACAGTTTGGTGTAAAGCCCTGGGGCAATTAGAAGATGCTTATGTAAAGCCTCAACAAGAATTCCCCTTAAAAACATGTTGAAAAAAACAATATAAGCTAAAGATGAGCTTGTTTACCGGCCAAAAGAAAAACGACGCAAAATTTTATGGACTGATGAAAATAACTTTTTTGTTGGATCTAGAGCACACAGCAGGCTTGTCGGACAAACCCAAAATACTGAATTTAAGCCAAAGTACATCAGTTTACACCACATTCTTAATTATTATGCAAATTGGATTTAAGTGTCAAAGATTACATTTTTTGTTGTTCCTTTAAACTCATAGATAGTATTGTGTCTCGTGGCTTTTCGAGTCACTATGTAACTAATCTCAGTTACCTGTGCTGATTAGTTTGCCAGGTGAGCTCAATTAAAGTAAAACTACTTAAGAAAGATTTTTCATATTAAAGCCGTCCACAGGTTTCAAGCAACATGAGAAAGGGCACGGATCTCTCTGCTGCCGAAAAGTGTCAGATTGTACAGTGCCTTGGCAAAGGAATGAAAACATTAGATATTTCACAAAAACTGATCATCATACTGTGAAGAGATTTGTGGCTGATTCAGAGCACAGACGGGTTTGTGCAAATAAAGGCGTAATGAGGAAGGTTTCTGTTAGACAGATTCATCAGATTAAGACAGTAGCTGCTAAAATGCCATTACAAAGCAGCAAACAGCTATTTGAAGCTGCTGGTGCCTCTGGAGTCCCACGAACCTCAAGGTGGAGGATCCTCCAGAGCCTTGCTGTTGAACCTTCTATTCGACCACCCCTAACCAGCGATCAAAAGCACAAACGGTTGCACTGGGCCCAGACATACATGAAGACTAATTTTCAAACAGTCTTATTCACTGATAAATGTTGTACAACCCTGGATGGTCCAGATGGATGGAGTAGTGGATGGGTGGTGGATGGCCACCACGTCCCAACAAGACCGCAACGTCAGCAAAGAGGTGGTGAAGTCACTTTTTGGGCCAGAATCATGGGGAGAGAGCTGGTCGGCCCCTTTAGGCTCCCCGAAGGTGAGAAAATGACCTCGGCAAAGTACTTAGACGTTCTGACTGACCACTTTCTTCCATGGTACAAAAAGAAGAGCCGTACCTTCAGTAGCAAAATCATCTTCATGCATGACAATGCACCATCTCATCCTGCAAGGAGTACCACCGTGTCATTGGCTGCTATGGACATAAAAGGTGAGAAACTCATGGTGTGGCCACCATCTTCCCCTGACCTCAACCCTATGGAGAACCTTTGGAGTTTCCTCAAGCAGAAGATCTATGAAGGTGGGACGCAGTTCACATCAAAACAGCAGCTCTGGAAAGCTATTCTGGCAGCCTGCAAAGAAATTCAAGCAGAAACTATCCACAAACTCACAAGTTCAATGGAAGCAAGAATTGTGAAGGTGATATCAAAGAAGGGGTCCTATGTTAACATGTAACTCGGTCTGTTAAGATGTTTTTGATTGAAATAGCTTTTGATTTTAGTACCTGTGACCACTTAAGGCTGCATGTTCAAAGTATGACAATGTGCAGTTTTTATAACCCAGGAAATGTTTTGAAAATCTGTTTTGCATAATAATTTGGGACAGTGCATTTGAGGTTTGTTTTTTATTTTGAAAAATATCCTGTAGTCATTGGGAGGTTTGTTGAATAAAATTTCATTTTGTACTCTAATGTTCATGACTTGAAAATTATACTGACCATCATTTGCATTGATCATTTACAAAAATATGAAAAAATATCACTTGTACAATAAATTGGAACAAGGTGTAAATATATTGTAGTACTTGAGGATGTACTGTTTGGTCATGTCTAACTTTAAATAACATTAGAATTTGTGTTTTAACAACATAACATGGTCCAACACACCATTAAACTGAACTGTATTTTGTTGTTAGACAAATAAAACTATAGTTACAAAATACCTAGCCCAGTCCTGGGACATTAATTCAACAAAAACTTGTGAGGTGACTTTAAACATGCTGTTTCTGAGGCAAAATGAAGAAATGCAAAGAATTGTCTAAGGCCGAGTACATAAAGCAGTTCTCAGAAAGTGACTTTACAGCTAACAAGTCAATTGCTCAGAAATGTATAAAAAAATCAAAATTTGCAACCATTCTTCAGTTCCTATATTGAATATTATGCAGCAAATATTTGAGAAAATTGGACACTTTTTGCTGTTTCCTTGCCTACACTGGATTTTATCAAATATTTTTGTGAGGCCAAAGTAATAATAAATGTGTTTTTTTTATAATTTTAGACATAATGTGCAGTCTTCTCAATGATTTCGCCTTTCTGGAAATAAAAACTTTGCCAACATTTTTAAATGCACTGCTATTATTTTTAAACAGTTTAATTTTATTTTATTTAAAAACATAGTAAATGATCGTTAATTGCTGATCAAACTGGAAATAAATAAAGAAAAAAAATCACTTTGCTCTAACAGGAAATCTGTCTGTTTTTGACGGAACAAAATCTCCTGAAATACAATGAAAAACATGTCTCTCATTAATGCATGATACATATAGAAATGACTGAGATAATAAAGTAGAGTTTTTGACAGGTAAATAAAGATTTCCTTTCATTTAAGCAATGTTTTGGGTGTGAGTTGTTTTCATCCTTTCTGCGCAACATTTTGGTTCTCCTGGCATAAAGAACAGTATGCCTGACATAATTGGGTCCCTTTTGGCTCTGGAAAGAGCATGCAAGCTGATAAAAGCTGGCAGGTTGATCAAAGCATTAGTGCATCCAGATCAACATTGTACACCTGACACAGTTGTAGTTTATCCAGACAAAAATCACAAACTATGAGAAAACGTATTTCAGAGAGTGTAAACAAGTAAAGCAACTGAGACATGAAGATGTGGTGGCATCTGTAAAGTTAAATTCTATATTTTATAGTTTTTTATGTGAAAGAAAAACACAGTTTATTTTATAACTGAACTCATCTCTTGACCATAGTTTATAATGCTCAGTTATTTTATTCATCTTTATGTGCTTCCCCTTTGTCTCTTTTTCAACTTTTTCGTGTTAATCCCCCTTGATATCGTTCATCCTTCCTTTAATTCCTTTACCAGCGTCACTCTTCCCATCCTTCCTACCGCCGTCCATCCATCGCCGCTCCTTCACCCCAACCTTAAACCTATTCTTTTCCGTCTCTTCCACTCTTTCACCAACCCCACCCTCCATGAATTTCTTCCCCCTCTCATATGTCAGTTCCCAGTCCAGTCTTCCACTTGCCTAGTCATCATTTTTTTCACACAGTCCTGTCCCTCTAATAGGGCCTGTATCATCATATCATATAATGTAGAATACCAGATCACAGCCAGAGATGAAAGATGGTCTCCACCTATTCCCACCACCAGCCACACACACACACACACACTCGAACACGCACAAAACTGTGCTCACACACGTCAGTGGTCATATGGGACATGGATCCAAGTTGATGGCTGTCTCTGTGAACATTTCTGCCCCTCATGTCTGCAGCAAAATGCTGATGGGGTTGTTATAGCTATGACAGGTGAGTTGGTGTGTGTTGCAGGGGTGTCCCAGTGATGTTTGTTTTAACTGCCAGGGGCTTTTGTTTGGAGACAAAGGATGCCTCAGAGCTATAGTGTCAAATCTAGAGGTAACCATCAAAATAAAGCAAACACCAACACAAAGTGTCTGGGGAGTGTTAAAATATCTCAGTTTCCTTCACATCAGTAGGGTGAAAGCCTTTTTTTCGTACAAAGTTATAGAAATAAATAAAATAAAAAAAATGGGGATATAATTGAGTTTTATCTCCACACAAGGATAGAATGAAGTCACATAATAGGATTAATATATATATATATATATATATATATATATATATTATATATAATATATATATATATATTATATTATATATAATATTATACTGTATATACAGGTGATGAGATGAGACATGAAAGTTTGAAGATTCAGTTTTTGCTGATATGTTCAGATGTATAATAGCAATCAAAATCCATTGTATATCTTCTGTAAACAACAAAAAATGGATTTTACAGTTTTACAGTATTAGGTGGAAATAATGTATTTTTGTGTTATTATGATGTTATTTATGATCAAAATGGACCCTTTAAGAATTTAGTCACCACATGCGTAGTGAAAATGGTCTGTGAGATGTGTGGTGCACCTAGGACAAAGTATAGGTATTTAATTCATAAACCCCAAACTAAACGATCGAGAGTAATGTGCCTAGAAATTCAGATCATTTTAATTTCAGTTTAAGTCAAACACATTCAACACATTCTGCTTCAGTTTAGCTGAATGTGATTCACTTCAATGTAATTCTGCTTACTTGAGTTTCATTCTGTTTGATTCATTCAATTAATTCTCATCAACTGAGTTTTTTTTTCTATTGATATTCAGTTTCAAAACAGTTTATGCCACTGCAACCAGATGTTACAGTCAGATTTAGATCCAAATATATGAAGTCCACTGTAGTCCAAAATACAACAGAAATACAGTCTAATTCCATTTGCCATTCAATGTCAAAAGGTAAAAACCAATCTAAGGAAACTGTATCATCTTGTTATCTTTGCTACGGTGCTTCATTTCAATCACAACAATGAGGAATGTGGAACAGCCGGATTTTATTTAAAACTGAACCTGATTATTCAAGAACAAAAAAGTGCAATATACAGTAAAGCATAGAAGAAAATATGGAAAAAACAACAGTAACAAAGAATAAGAGACAAATTTAAAAACAGAGAACAACTATTTATGTTCTAATACAACCTAAGCTGTCTCACATAAAAACAGTGCATCTGGCTAGTTTCAACTAGTTTTTCAGTCACAATAGATTTTTCTTAAACCAGATACGAAACAACAAAACTTGTTAATAAAAAGATTTTTCAATTAACCTGAGATGTATGTTTAAAACAACGAAAAGAAATGCAAGTAACCAGAGAGAACCAATCAGACATGGGTAGAGCATAAAGCCCTCACCCAGACCACATTGAAATGCAGCATGGTGGTATCAGTGGTAGCATAGCATAAAAACAGAATTTTTTTGAGAGTGAAACATTTGTACATGGAGTTCAAAACCAGGTCTCTTGGGTAGCATTTTACAAATGTTCTGCCTGGCCAGGATTGCCTCCTACCCAGAAATCAGATTCTTCAGCTGAGCCATGGACAGTGTGTGCCTGCTAAGAAAGAAAATATCTGTCACATTAAACAAAAGCACATTTGCCAACTGTGAAAAGCAAAAAGAAAGAAAGAATAGAGCACAAGTTTGTGTCAACAATTTTTGCTTTGGCCCCATACTCGTATTCCTACCTCTGAAGCCGGTTTAGCAAAACAGAAGGCTATTTCCTATATTTCTGTGATATAAGGTTGTTTTCAAACAAATATCTTAAAAGCATCAAATTGGTTTGTTACAACTACATCTGGCTTTTTATAATCTCCTTGAGATTATGGTACTTGCATATTCCAACTTCCTTCCACAGCCAAAACAATTCATTTAAAGTTAAGAAAAGGTTTTGAAACCACTTAAATGTGAGTGCTGGTCATTTCACCTCTTCAGCATCTCTTATCATTTTCATTTTGGCCCACTTTTAAAATCGTGAAAATATAGTGCTATCAGACACTGCTTTGTCTTGTTCAGGTTATAGTGGTGGGGTTGGAGTTTATCCCAGCGGTCAACAAGGTATTCTTTGAACATTTAACCAGTCTATGACAGGGAAATACTAAAACATATGAGATAAACTTAGTTGTGGATGGATTGGTCTTTTAAAAATGCTTTGCCTTTCATCCCAACCTGCTAGTCATAAACAAACCATGTTCTTTGAATCTAATTAAATTACTGAATGAATGAATGAATGATTGAATGAATGAATGAATCAATCAATCAATAAATCAATGAATCCCTGCAGTTTGTGGTAGAATTCACTCTTTTGCTAAAAAAAAAAATCTAAAGTATTTTAGGACATGTAGGCACTGTTTAGATCAGTAGTTCTTAACCTTTTTTTAAGGTACTGAACCCCCCAGTTTCATTTGCCCATTCACCAAACCCTTCTTATTCCCCCCCGCCGACACACAAAATACTTTAGGGTATTCTGATTTAGTAACGTAATAATGCAATCATATTAGCTGTGTTACCACCCCCACACCACTAGAGGCAGTAGCAATCCCGAAAAGATGCGACTAAGGAGCAGATTTAGACTGATAGAATTTGCTCCTCCGCAGCTCTGATTGGCTAAGCAATGTAACGTGATCCTCTGATTGGCTAAGCAATGTAACGTCATCCTCTGATTGGCTAAGCAATGTAACGTGATCCTCTGCAGCAAGTGATGGCAAAGCGGGGCGTCATCACGACTTTACACAAGTGTGTCTTTACCTCCGCGGCAGAGGCTCCGCCGAACCCCTGAGACCGACTCACCGAACCCCTGGGGTTCGACCGAACCCTGGTTAAGAACCACTGGTTTAGATAATAGAACATAACTTTTTCACAGTTGTCATTTTATACAATGTTATGCCTTGTTTTCACGTGTACATGAAAATTAAAAAAATAAAAACATTATTTAAATCTTAAAGTATTGACATTTTGTTATCAAGGACCTAACTGACAAGCAATAACACTTTTAATCCTCCACAGGTTAGAGAAGTGTTGTGCAAGAAGTTAATCGTTCCCATTGTGGTCTCTACACATTTCACGCATTTCCCAGAAACAGTCGGAGATCAATTCACTCACTCAAGTCATAATCAACATTGGACAAAGTTCTAATTATTTTCCTTTTTTCAGGTTCTAGAAGCAGAGCAGGGGATTTATCTTTTACTTTCTCAGATTTATTTTCCTGCGTAAACACATATATTGATACTATCAAGGTGAACCAATACAATCTGATTTGAACCATGAGAGTATGATTTCAACCTCTGATGAAACATGTTCCATTCAGACTGTTTAATGTGAGTCATCTAAGAAAACACCCTTGTTAAAATGTTCTATTTCGTCCATGAGCACGACCTTGATAGCTGCATCCAGGTAAAAGTGAGGAGAACTTCTCAACTCAATTATGTGTTAGAAATATTTGGCACCCTTCTGTACCTTTCTCTTCTTTATATACATTTTTTTTCCTTTCCCTCAAGACTGCATACTATTTCACTTTTATCTACAGATAGCAGGACTTTGTGTTATCTCTTTTTTGTTTGGGGGAAGATTCAGTAGTTGCATCCACCCCATGATCCCAACAGACGACAAGATACAGAAGTGTGAGTCTGCAAAGTTTACACAAAGAAATATGAAGGGTTACTGAAACTACACTATTTTTCTGCTTACTCTCTCAGTAAATCTAGGAAACCATAGATGGCTCTAGTGTTCTACAATAACACAAACAATTGTATTTCTTTTTACAAGTAGTTCAATCAAAATTTTAAATGAAACGTACCATGAACAAACAAATATGGAACTGATTATGAATACACAGTACAAGACATAATTTAACAAGCCTCAAAATCCAAATCCTTCTGAGGTCACATGATAAATATCCAGGCATTAAAGATATTAAGACAAGATCCTTACCCTGAATTTAGTATTTTGTAAACCGACATCATAGTAATATCTGCCTTTCATAGATGATTTTTATTTATACGACACTGCGACAGACTGGCGACCTGTCCAGGGTGACCCCGCCCCTCGCCCGGAACGCCAGCTGGAGATAGGCACCAGCACCTCCCGACCCCATTAAGGGACAAGGGTGTAAGAAAATGGATGGATGGATGGATGGATGGATGGATGGATGGAAGAAACATAATGTTGACAATGTAGCATAGTGTGGTCACCAAATAATTGCCGCATTTTTTGAATATGAGAAAAAGTTCTGTCATATTCTGGCGTAAGGATTCCATGGCTTTAGCTTATATATACGCCACAAAATCAACACAACTGCTAATCATCTCCAGAGTGCCATCTGAACCCTTTGTAAATGTCCCATTTTCATGGCAAGTAGGATTTTTGAAAGTGATGGTGAAGCTTGCTCTACGATCTAAATAATTCAATTAGAAAATATCTGACCACCTCCAGAATATTTACAAAAAAAATCTAATTCAATTCAGAAGTGGTGAATTGTTCTATAGATTTAAGAATTAAAATTAACATACATCCTTCAGTGAAATGCACACCCTTGCTCCCAATATACATACACTATTCAGAACAGGAAAATAGGAATGCATTAAATATTCATACCTTGCTGATTTGATCATATTTGCTGATTTGCAAGACATGTATTATGTATTTTTATATATAATTAACAGCAGCCTTAACAACTGTGATTTCATTCAAGTAAAAGTCATTCAGATGAACTGTTAATGTGTTCATTGACTAAGTTTTGTATTTGGAAAGTCTTCAAAATCCTAATTTATGGCAACCAGCTATAACATTTCTGCAAAGGGCAAAAAGTCAGTAAAATATATACTGTGCTCCCATAAAATATACAGTGAAAACCTTAATAAAAAAGGTTGTATAACCAGCACACTAACTCATAATAGACTGCCCTTTAACACCTTGGTATTTTTGGTTGGTTTTGGGAGTGGAGAATGCTTCATTTTAGCCTTGAAAAGGTGATATAGTGCAAAAACCAAATAAACATACTTTGACATGAGTGTGCTCTGAGTGTTACAGTCCTATATACTCAGTCTACAAGTCTGCACACTTGATAACATGATAGTTGCCTGTTATTGTTTTGTACTTTAAAAACAGTAAAGCTCGGTGTGGGGTCATTGCACTTCATGCTCAATCTATCTGCAAAGTCTGCATTTAATAAAACAGTGGGGCTGACCATGTTAAACATTTCTTGGTAAAAATGAAAGTCCAGCAGCAAAGGTTCCTTGCTGCACCTGAGAGTTCAATAAGGACAGCTAGCGTATGCTCCTTACTCATGTTACAAGCCGTGAGAGACTGTTGCCATGCAGTATGTGATTGGCATGAGCAATATATCAATTATGATACAATTATTTTGAGGGCCAGGCATGAGCTTGATTTCAAGATGAAATGAGTAAAGACGTACTTGCCATATATGGATATAAAACTGGATACAAAATTATGAATTTATATCATATTATGTCTAAAGGAGCGCTATCGAAATTTGGTGTTTCTAAGAAGGGATAATTTATGGCTTAGTACTTCATCAAATAAGCCAAAGGAAAATCAGTAGTATAAATAAATAAATAGACGACTTCAATGTATAAGATTCAATGTTGGAAAACCAGGGTTGGTTGCATGTGATATTCTTGCTCAAGGGCTTTGCTATAAAGACAGCCACATCAGCTCACTTCAAAAAACCATTTTCACTCATCAGTCAGAACTGCCTTGCACTGCAACCAAAAGTGTTTTATACTGAATCAACAGGATACCTTAAACCATCTCTGCATACAAACACACCAGGTTATCTGGGCTTAATGTTTCTCACAAATGGCACAAAACATCAAATGTTTCCAGTTGGAAAGCACTTTCTTTTTTTTTTTTGCAGACTGCAGATCACAAGAGAAAATTACATTTTCACGTTCAGTCATTTCTTTGGTTAAATGTACATCCAAAATATACAGAAAAACAGAAACATTGCTGTCATTCTGTCCCAGTCCTCAATAATGACAACATGACACTGTGACAGGCTGCTGTCATACAGCATCTCGGCATTGACTGTAGCATGTGCGGCTGCAGTGTGTGTCCTTCTCTTTTTGTCCAGTTGAGAGTGATTGATTTTGAAGTGCAGAATGTTGACAGTGTTCAGCTATCCCAGGAGGTATGAGACCATGGGCCCGAAACAGAGAAGCAGCCATCGCTTTCTTTTTCTCTCTCCCACATCTGCCCTTTATTTCAACACATCTCTCAACCCTATTCCATGTCCACTTTTTTTACCCTCTCTCTGCTATTTTTACCCTGCTTTCATGGCTTTATTGATAGGTAATATTGATATTTATGGCTGGATAAAATGAGCTGCCATCTTAGAAGAGCAGGGTGGGAGATCCCTTATGTGGGTCAGAAAGAGACAGACATGCTTGCTGATTTTCTTTGAATTCACAGCTGCTCGATCTAATACCGCAGAGATGCAGCCCCCTGTCAAACTTGCATTCATAGGAAGAAAAGAAAAACAGAGAAGATGCGAAACAAAATAGTTTCAAATGCAATACTTTTTAGACAAATATAGGTTTATGTATGTTGTGGATATTCTACTACATGTATTTATCACATACATCACATGTTCATTCTTTAACAATTAAGAAAGGATTATTCTAAAATTCCACGCCTATTAGTGATGAATCATACGTTTGTTCAACCTGAACACAACATCAAAGAGGAAAATACTAAATTAATTTTGTGCAAACATTATGTTTCAGCAAAGTTTCCTCAAATCCTGACCTCTTGATGTCATTCACATTGGTCATATAAACGTCAGATTTGGATGTTGTGGATTTAATCGTGTTGCGTCTTCAAAACCTGGTGGTTGTTACGAAGACAGCCAGTAACAAACCGAGCCAGTGATCCTCTCTGCTCCTCCATTAGTGATGTCATGTTACCCACTCCTGGGGCCCCAGCTTTGTTTTCCCATCATGCCCCCGTTGCCTGCTGGTTGGTTTTTAAAGAAGCAGTGTTCTTCTTCAGCCTTTCAATTATACCATGCCCTGTAGCAGCATCCTGCACCCTCCACGCACACCAAGACAGGAGCTAAGCGAGTGGGAGGAATTGATTTGAATTTGGTGTCTAATGGGTGTTTTGGTGTTCCTGTGGTGTTTTTTTGTGTGCCTGTGTTTGTACTGTGACTGGCTGATTTTATCTCCCTATAACTAGAGATATTCTGCAATAAATATTGTTTGGAGAAGTGCACTAATACAGAGGAAGTGGGGAAAATGTAGAGGTTATGTCTCCGAGGGAAACCTGAAGCGACAGATTCAAGTCTGTGAAAAAAAGAATAACTTGAAACTTGACAGTTCAAAAGTTAACACATTTTCTTTGCAATATAAGCAATGCAGCATTGCAAAATGGAATTACAAGCATACCTATTTATTCAAAGTTTTGAGTACTACAGATTTTTTTTAGAAAATGAGTCTTCAACGAGTACATATGTGTAAAAACTTCCATAGCAATCCCAGCTACACACCAGTTCCCCGTCTCCCCTCCTAAGACTCCCACGGAAACCAGACATGGGTCAAGTTCTTCTTTAAAAAGGATGACAGAGAGGTTGAAACCTTGCAACCACAAAAACATGCAGTCTAGACAAGGCCCCACAATTCTGACCCCAGTTAGACCCCGTCCCCCATGGGGGCCATAACACCTTTGTTTCCATGTATGATTAATTCAATTTCCCGTCACACTAAAGCTGTCGCAAACGCCATGAAATAAAAACTTGATATACCAAACGTTCACTACAGGTCTGTATGCAGTATAAAGTTACAATGTAATTTTTTAATTATAATGCCAAATTATGATTATTTTTTAAAATTATCAACACAAAATATTCACAAACAAAAGTCGCTTTGTTTCAGCAAATAGTCAGCTAATGTCATTTGTTGTCAAAAGAAAAAACCTTAATGTTTTAATTCTTTTTTCTTTTTTAGAAAAATAAACAGAAAAAGATTGCAATTGATTTTTGCTAGTCAAAGAAACATGTACGTGTATTTTTGCTATATATTACACAGAATTATTAGAGGAGGTTTTTTTAAGACGTAAAGCCACATCTTGCACGAACAAAAGTTGAATTATTCATAACCTTGGCATATTAAGATTTAAAGCAATCGTTTAATTTTACATACAGGTTTGTTCTGACACATGCAAAATTAGTTTTAGAGTGACCAGGCCAGAATACCAACTTGAATCTCATAGAGAACCTGTAGGGAGCTAAGGATAAGCGTGGCGGCAAAAATAAAGAAATAAATCTGAAATTAATCAACATAAATCAGACAAATATTTTCTTTCAATTTTCATGCTGCCTTGAATTTATAAATGCCAGACATATTTGCTCATTTTTATATATCTGCCACTCTAAACACATACAAGACATAAAAGCAGATCTAGATTTCAATTCCCCATTAGTGCAGAATTATAGTTTTTGTCAAACCATCTTGATATACAATCTGGCTATTGTATGAAATAAAATCAAAGTTTGGACATATGTATAATTTCTTAAATATTCTGAACTTTAACATTTTTAATTCATTTATCTCCACCTTGCAATTTTACAGGCAGGTTGTGTTGTGTATACTTCTTAAGTATTTAATTATTTCTTCATATTTTTATAAAAATTAAGTCTGACTTTTGATGATCTTTGAAACTGAATCTTCAGGCACTTTGTAGTTCAACGGTTGCCAAAATGTCCTTATATCAGACTGGGAAGAAGTGTCTTGGAGCCCGTGATTGAATAAATTAGGTCTGATGTCACCTGATTCTCAGCTAGTTATTTCTCAAGAGACACATCTGTGGTTTTGTTTTAAGCAGCTGAAGGGAGCTGATTTAGCCATCTAATTAAGAAATTAATATACAGCTTCTATAGCAAGCAGTGTCTTTCTTTAAAAGAACAAAGCCTGTGGTCTTTCATTGCGTCTTTGTCAGATGTAGATATGACTAAGTGTTATGAAACTCAGCAAACATTTGCACTATGTGATTAATTCACAGGTACAAGTGCAGAAGAGGCTATTGAGAAACCAGACAAATCCATAAAAATATAGTTATAGATGTAGTTTCTTTAATTGTAGCCAATATTGTCAGGTAGCAAGCTGCTGCTAAAGTACATCCACTTTCTTCATTTATGAAGAAGGATGAGAGCGCTGATAGTAAATGGTCCGCATTTGTATAGCATTTTATCTAGTCTGAGGACTCCAAAGGGCTACACACTCAGTCACTTGCCCATTCATACATGCTTTTGTTCCTCACAAACATTTTTTCTTCGTCTCTCTACTAGTTTGATCCAAAATGGCAAGACTAAGAAACCAATGTAAGATTTTTCTTCCTTCCTCCAAGTGTTCCTGCAGACTCCTCGTCCACCTTGCTCCGTCTTCTGCCGCCCCACAGAGAACCATGAAGTGTCTGAGTCATCCTCGATTACAGTACGTATTTATAGGGAGTAGAGTCAGGACCTGGGCCCTGCGTGTACTTGCCAGTGTGTGTGTGTGTGTGTGTGTGTGTGTGTGTGTGTGTGTTGTGTGTGTGTGTGTGTGTGTGTGTGTGTGTGTGTGTGTGTGTGTGTGTGCGTGCGTGGGTGGATAGGTGTCTTCACAATGCCTAAAACAAGGACCAGTTGTTGGATGACTCACTTCAGCCAGTGGACACTGCATACCGGGTGAACTGACGTCAGGCTGACCTTAGACGGAGGAACCGTTTGCAGTGACCTCATTCCAGATCAGGTTAGAAAGGTGAAGTGCTCGACACTATCCGTCAAGACCCTCCATTTGATTTGCTCATTTCCTCAGCGGAAGACAAAATAAGCATGTGGCATTGTGCTTCATGAACACAAAGCCACATTTACAGATTAAAGCTTTTTGTCTTCCCCTCTACCCACACCCATAGATGCTTATCCACTAACTCAGTGTGTCCAGATACACACATGAACAAATAGTCCTCTACAATGAACTCGGCCAGCACATACATACAAACTGTGTCTATGGAGGCCTTCATGTTGTTGATGTTTGAACATTTCAATTGAGAAAGCTCTGAGACCTGCAGCTGCCTGTCTCGTCTGCTCGGGACAGAGAAAGGGTGGGGGTCCCGCTTTTTTTTTTTTTTTTTTTAGTAGGGAAGGCGAGAATTAAGGCAAGAATGCTTTCTCAATGAGAGATGAGGCATATTGAAAACTATATTAAATTACCCTGATTAACAATTTTACCACGATCGGGCAAGCTGTGGGGGGTGCTCCATGGGGAAGCTCGAAGACTATTCATCCCCACAGTGCCGGGGTCGAAAGGAGCCCCAAGTTCACAGGCTCGGGCCCTTTGTTATGTTAACGCCGTATCCCAAATCAGCTGCCTCCTCCATCGCCAGACACAAGCACTTGCCTGAGAACTTGAGAGAAGTCGTAGCTCCACTGTTCATCTAAAGCCATCCACCCACTCCACCCTGACACACACACGTAAACACACGCACAACACGGGCACTTTCAGGCACAACTTCATATTTCCGTAATTGGAAAGAGGGTGGCAGATGTGCAGCAACGAGTCTCTTTTGTCCTGAATTCATCTGTGCATCTTTTGTGTCAAAATGTGTAAAAATATAAAGAATACATACTTTTCAAATCATGAAATTAAGTATATTATTTAATTTGATTTTTTTTTTGTCAGGAAAATATATCAAGTAATATTTCATTAAGAGAGAAGTGTTTTAACCCCTAAGTCTCTTGGGAGTGATAATCAATACAAATTAGGCGGGGAGTTGATAAGACATGTATTAGAGGTCAAGAGTTAAATTCTGGTCAAACAGCTTTGACCTAGGGTCAAAGTATTTAGTGAGAGCATGCCACTAGTGGACAATTACATTGATCTTAAATGTGGACCTGGTGCATTCAATTTCTGAAGAATAGTCAGGAAGAGATGTATAATCTTATTCTTTTATTGTAATTTTATCTAGATAATAATATACATTTTAATTTTTGTACATTTACATTTCTGAGTATGATTTTATATATGAGAAAACCCAAAAAATAAATAATTACAGCTTTGAGTTGCCAGCGATGTATAATACACTCTATGCCTGATAAACATAAACAACAATATCAATAGGATTAACAATGAGATTAGACAAACTTAGCAAAAAAACCCAAAAAAAACATGCAATATAATTATATACCACAGTTCTGAAGACCATGATGGTCCTGAGTTGTGGGCTTGATCAACTGCCCTCTTCTCTCAGCTTTCTATTGTTGTGCCAAAACCATAACCAGGAGAGGGAGAGGAAGAAAAAAACATCTCATCAATGCAAATTAAACACCCAGAACCTGGGGAGCTTCGGTTAGCTTGCCAGTTCAGAAGAATAAAAAAAATCGAAAAAATTGAAAAAAAAATCACCGGCTTTTACTTCCAAATCTTGCTGTTACATACAGATTCCTCATATTAACATGAAATAGTCAGTCGTATCCGTGGATTAGTCTACAGTGAGTTAAAAAGCCGTATCCACACTCTGGCTGCCACAAGAGAAAATAAGGACGCCTCTAATTCTGCCAGCATAATTGCCTGATTATAATGAGCTTCCTTCTCTCTCTCTCCCCCTCTAGCTCTGTCTTAATTTCTCAGTGTGTCTGCTATTGTCCACACACACACATGCAGTCAAGCACTGCACCCTAATTCTTATAAATCGATCTTCGTATGAACAGGGGAGGAAAAATTGCATTAATACTTTGGACTGCTATACTTGTGCACTGCGAGTGTAAATGCATTGTGTTTTCTTTTCTCTGTAGTCAATAGTCGAAACAGCATTTGTCCAGAAAATAAAAGCAATATAAGAACAAGGAAGATGTGGCATAATGGTGACATCCTGGCAAACACAATGACTACACCAGGCAGTGCAGTTGTTGGTTTTTTAATCTTCATTTAAATCAACTAGATTTGCACACACCTGAAATTACAAAGTGTGTAATAGAAAATGGAACATTTGCTTTTAAAGCCATATCCCTTTTTAGTTTTAAACTTTTTTATGAGTGAGTGGTTGAACAGTAGATACATTATAAAGTACCAGAGACGATGTTGTATTACAAGTTTGTATGCATTTTTTAAAGTCAATTAAACCTACGAGTATGTCTAAAAAATTTAGCATTTTATTCAAGTTTTTTTTTATTAGATTGTACAGTTTTCTTTTGTTTTACTTCCATTCTCATTGTAATGTTAGTCAAATGCAGCAACGTAGACCATAAAAATGAATTTGCAGAAAAAGAAGCAAATATTGATGTCCATAGATAGATAGATAGAGCTGCTTCTACATGTACGAATGCACGTACGTACGTATTTCTACTTCCTTGTTATTTTTTCATTAGTAAGTTAATTACCAACAGAAAAAAAGTTAGCATGTTAGTCATGTTTGCTATTCTGTGTGTAATATTTTCACTCAGCTGCAGCTGCATGCATGGCCTTGTTGCACCAGGATTTGTTTTTCCATCCTCCTAAAACCGCCTAAACCCGGACACGGGCGAAATGAACGTGCCCACTCACGAACACTTTTGCTTAATTATAATCCCTGATGAAAAATCTGCAGAGGGAGAAATCTGAATACATTAGCTCGGAGGCAGGGAACATCAGCTCTTATAAGGTTGTGTCTAATATTAATTGCTGTGAGGGTTTTCTTCCTATCTATAAAATTAAAAAAAACACATTTTGTGTGTGTATATTAGTTCAGTTGTGCCAGAATTATGAAAGTGATTGTTAATTTGTTGGATGCAAAATTGCAGGAATAGCTGAAAAGGGTGATTTGATGACAGCAGTCATTTGAATAGACAGTTATATAACATATAAGTTTTTTTTTTATCACTGGCATCAACACAAGTTAATGTGAGCAAAAAATAAAACCTTGTGTTTTGTTAATAGTTTTTTTGTCTTAAATACAAATTACATAAAAAAATAAATAAGTGACAACAGGATTTATTTTCTACTGCTGTTCTGAGGTAACAGTTGCAATGGAGAGCAAGAGCAAATTTTAAAATAAAGTTTACAGATTTGAACTGAGGTTTTAACTGTATTGTCGGATATTAAATGATTACGCTATTTAGCAATGACTATTGTCAAGCCTTCACAAAATCGTCCAAGGCAAACGGGAGAATTTCTGTGGTTAACCAAATCTGTGCTATGAATCCCACATTACTCTGCTTAAGAAAGAAGCTGCTGGTTTTGGAGGAGAAATGTAGACTGCACATAAATTATTCAGCAGTATTTGCATTTGCATTGTAATTTGCATGCTTGCAGATTAGAGAGAATGAGGAAGGAGGCGCTGCACCAAAGAGAATTACATTTTGAACCATTTTCTGTCCTGCTGGTGAGGAGATGACACAGATTTTTCTTCCATCATCCCCTTTCTGCATCGAGGTACGCCACTGAGATCAGTGGCACACATTTCAAACTGTTGTTTGATTAATAAAAGAAGGAAATGATGTTTAATGCTTAGCAAAGCCCGCCCACAAAAAGCCCCGCCATTAAAAATGAATTGTGACATTCAACAATAAGTCTATTTGATTGACTTGGCTGAGATTCCTACTGTAATATTCCCATCGTATTTATTAATATTTGAAGGCTTGTGCTTTAAGCTGAAGCTCCAAAGTGCTAGTAAGCACAGAGGAGATGTGATATGGATTAAACAATAGGAGTGGTGTGAAACTTTCACAGTGTGTCGGAGATCCTGGCTATTATGTTTAATCTAAAAATAACAAGGCTGACTAAAAAGAACAGACAATGCTGGCTAAGAAAAGAATAAAGGAGCACAGGCTCCAGAGAGCTGAGAGTTCAAACAGCTGCAGTCACAGTGCTGAGTGGGATGAAGGAAAGGAGAGTAGAAAGTCAGAGACTGTCTTCGGTTTTGAATAAAAACTTAATCACTTGAACATGTATGGAACAGAATAGATTTTTTTAAGCTGTCATGATTAAAATTGACTCATGAGAGACTTTTGTAAAATTACATCTGTCTTCGTACATTGGAAACATTTAATTCTTCTTGATACGTTTGCCCTTTTGTGTTAATAGTGATATCATTTTACTTAACTGAATTCAATTTTGACATCTTTATTACTAAATAACTATCAGATACAACAACTGTGAGGTTTTTTTTTTTTTAGATAAAACAAAATAACAACTGTACACAAGAATATTCTGGCACTGTATGCATGTGTCTGTCTACGTGCCATAAAAGAGTAGTGCTATGCATCAAGGGGGTGGAGTAGATTTCCCTGCAATAAGAGAGGAGGGCTTTGGCAATATATGCGCATGTGCAAATAAAGCAAAGCCCTTATGTACCCACATAGAAATGAACATATTATTCTGCATGATATCATGACTGCAAGCACACGCGCACAGATATGTGCACAAATGTGCAAAACATGTGCTCATCCTTGCCTCTTGATATCACCCTGAGCCATGCTTTGAAAAGGATGCAACAAATACAGTAAATATTTTATATTACCCTGAAATACATGGGATGGGACATAAATAAAATAAACCTAAATTTTACAGAATACATCAGAAAACTTGTTTTACATAAACCTAGGAGTGGTAAGTACAAATATTGCAAAACACATTTAGATCTGGTTAGACCCATTGGATTCAGAAACACTCCCATGCAAATATTTGAGGCAGAAAGAGTACTCTGTACTTACGAAGCACATCAAACTTACCACTTTTTTTATTAGGCACAAGGTGATATTGTCATATCTGGGGCTGTTTGATTTAGTTTTGGGTTTTGTTCATTTCTGTGTTATTTCTATCTTGTTCCTGTTTTCCTTAAGTTCATTTCTTCGTAGTTTTTCTAGTCATGTTTAGTTCTTATTATTGGTTACTCTAGCTTTAGTAGGTTTCTTTAGTCTAATTATTATTTAGTGTTAGAATTATTTCCTGTTCTCCTGTGTACTCTCCCTCGCCTCCTGTGCCACTCTCTCTCGGTCCCTCGACTCACACCTGCAATTAATTAGCTCAGCAACCCAAGTCTTTCATTCAGCATGCAACTTCTCATGTCCCCTTGCTGACTTCTTTCTTGTGTTTTTTGTAGTTTATATTCTTTTTCCATTAAATTATACTCATCAACATTAACTACATAACAGTTATGAAATTCTTTCAGTATAAAGTGTTAAGCCAAAGCATCCTGGTTTTATGGTGTCATAATATTTAGACTAAATCTTAAAACAAAACTGTGCATGTTACAATTGCTTTGATTTAAAAGTCAAAGGTATAACATCAGAAATATAGTGAAAAAAAACTTGAAAAATTTAAGGAGAATAAACAGATTGGTTAGAAATGATTGAAAAACAACTACAGCTTAATCACACGTTATACCTAAAGGAATGGGGAACACCATGTCAGAACACATGATTCATCAAATTTTGAAGCTGATGTGCCACAGCATCAACAGACCACACCAGTTGCCACTTCCTCCAGGTAAGAACAGGAAACTGAGGCTACAATTGTTAAAATCTCATCGAAATTGCACTAGAATAGATAGAAAAAAATATTGCCTGGTTCAGCTAGTTTGATTTCAGTTGTGATATACACAGTCAGAAACCGGTGCAAGACAACACAAAAGCATCTAGTCACCATGGTGACTATTCATCTATTTATCAACTGTTTAATCATGTAATTATGAGGCAAACATTGTATTTATAAACAATAGACCTTTAAGTACCAAGTGAGCATTGATTAATTATGACAGACTGTCTGAGTCCCCATGTCCACCAAGTGTACCCATTTTCTGATGTTTTTGAGATTCCTTAACTATCTTTTGTAGAGTCCTATTATGTGCCATGTTGCAGATGGAGCACCATGTCTAGTGGCAGAATCTCAACACATTTTTAACAACACCTCTGAAGACTGTTGTAAGTAGAGCTAGATGAAATTGCAGTCACATTGACATATCCATATGTGCAATATTACAATCACAAGGAACCGCTTGGTTGCAATATTTGGTATACTGTTATGTTTCAAGTGCCATACCATACATGGTGTACGCCAGTAATGTAACTGACCTGCTGAACAGACTTAATGTTGACATTGGATCGATATTTTGGTAACCTCTTATGGATCGGCAACTTCTTCAGTGTGTACTTTGTGGATATATAAGCCCTGGTCCCCAGCCATTTAAGTTTTTTCATTTTAAATCGCTAACCAAAACTCTTGAGTCAAATATCAGTCAATGCCTTATTTCTATTTTCAAGGGTTACCATTAGTGCTAGGCCTTCCCACTGTTCCTATACGTTGGCACCCAATTCAGTTTGTGGCCAAAATATCCACTTAGAAATGGAACTCATTTAAGAAGAAGATGATCAATCATTTGAGCTTATTTCTCATAGCATGCTTAATTTTATATGCCAATTTATAATATGCAAACAGCTAGCAATCCTTTTGCAAACATCTATACACAAGAACTTGTATGCATGTCAAGGAAGCGCAAAAAGCTATGCTAAATGCTCTGAAAAACAAAACAAAACATTATTTCAATGGATTTACTCTTGATTCAAACTAGTTAGGAAAAAGAAATACTTGATACATGTGAAGTAATGCAATTTATGCAAAATACATTAAAATGAATTAATTGTACATTTAAGTGAGATTTGTCAACAATTTCACTGAGTCACAAAAACTGATGGAGTTGACATCTGACGGAGTTGACAAAATGCCAAACTACCTCAATTTATATGATGTTATTCTGAAGGAGGCCATGTTGTAGCTCATCAGGTCCATGAAATCTTTAAGGTATACTAAAATTAAGTATTTATTTCACAAAATGTCATCAAAGTTTTGTAAATTGTCAGTTATGAAATTGACACATCATGGTTGTGACAAGCAACTTAGGAATAAAAAGAAGAAAAAAACAAAAAAATAACATATGCTAACCAGAGCTAACTAGCCCTCTTAGCAAAGGAAGAGAAAGGAAGTGGTCACAGGGACCTCAGAAGTTCTGGTGGCCCCCAATAATGCCAGATTTTTTTACATTCTTTTTATGTCTGACAGTGTTGACAAAAACTAGGGACAAATTTCAATGGAGTTGGAAAATATATAAAAATGAATTTTAATTCAATTTATTGATATTTTTATAATTATTTATATGAATACTATAAATATATTATCTTAGCATTCCTTTAATTGTTTTAAACTATTATAATGTATTGAGTTCTGCTTCAGGACAAGGGATTTTAAAGACACCATCCACTTACTACAATGTTTAAAATAAAATAAAAAATATTCAGCAAACACCAGGAAAATATACATTGTTGTGCTCACATGACCCAGGTTAGTTTAGTCATATATTTGAAAAAAATATATATTTTGTGTATATTTTATTCAAATTTTGTGCTTTATCCATATGACCTGTTTTGTCCCTATTCTCAAGAATCACTGTTACTCAGTCATCATTCTGAGAGCTATTTTACAGTGTAAAATCAGCTTGGGGTATCCCTGCACCAGTTTAAAATAGGAACGTAGGTCACTGTGTCCTGGTAATCTATAATACCTGGAAACACTTGGAGATTTTGTTTCTTTTAAATAGCGCATAAACACCATCTCCTCTGTTATGCCTACAAACAACTACAAATATGTCATGCGTGCTAATGATTTGTTGGTCCTTCCTGACTGAGGCGGTCCTACTGAATCATCACAGTCATCTCGCTCACGCCTGTATTAAATAGCACAAATAATACTTTTGATTAAATAAAATACACAATTGCGTATTAAAAACATCCAAAGATTTCTAATATAGTAAGAGATTGTAGTACCTTAAAGAGGTGGGAATACCGTTGTTGTCTCGAGTAGCGCTTTTTCACACAGGCAAATCTGAGGACTCCTTCTCACCCAGAGTTTCAGTGTGACCTCTACTGCAGTTGAAAATACTTGAGAGGGGAGGTTGAATCCATTGATTTTTCTGACGATGTAGCCTGAATTTGTAGAGATAGAGAGATAACATTTTGTTTTGGTGGGAGACCGTTCATTTCTGTGCACAGCCATCGCAAGAAGGCTTATGTGCTCCTTGCTACTTGATTTCGGAGTAGGGGCGCTGTGTGTTGCTGGGGTAGAGTCCGCGTTAGCAGCACTTCAACATGGTGAGTATATCAGCAAGCACCTGAACGCAATACTCTTTCTTAACTGTCGAGGTTCATTGATGGTATATCAAATGGATATATTTCTATTATATTGAGATATTTGTAGTCGTTTTGCCGTTTCGTTTATGTTAGCTGTTATATTTGTGAAAGAAATGGTGTCATTTTAGCACAGCCTGCTAGCCATAGAAGAAGGTGTCTGCATCTGTTGCTTTATCAGTTTATTCTAGGTGTCAATAAGTTATGCGTTGGTTTGTTATGACTAAGAAACATTTTTGTTTCAAGGCAGGCTTCGTTTATATTCCTGTGGTGGTACATTTATTACACTTTAACCAGCATGCCAATATACCTCTTAGCTTGCTAATTATAGTTAGCTAACATGAAAAGCTTCCAGTTAAGGAGCCCACGTTAATTCAAAGACATATTTTTAGCCAATTTTCAGAATTAAAAAAATTAAGATAAGACTATTAATATGGCAAGAACAAAACCAACTTAGTGGTAAACATTTAGCCTGTCACTCAGGTTAAAGGCGTGAAGTGAAGGTTGTGTTGATTCATCTGACCTGCACGGTTTGACCTCAGGACGCCCTCAGGTAGAATGGCAGGATCATTTGACCCACCTAACTTTGGTGTAATTTATTTCTAAACCTGTGACAGATATCTAAATAGAACAACTTACTCAATTTATCTTTACCTGCATTCAAACATAGTTGTTAAAGCAAATATAAATACTATAATTTGGTCATAAAAAAAACTTTAGTAGTTCTGTGATCTAAGTTTTTTTTTTATCTTTTGAAAAGAAGTTCAAAATCCTTTTATGGCATAAGTATCAATGAGAGATATGCTATGTGATAGTTGCATAAAACAAAAGCAACAGTGACTTGACTTTTAGATACACTTTCTATTAATCTCAAATAAAAAAGAGAACTCACAGACTTGACTAATCCTTATGTTTGTAATCACAGACCAACATAAGGCTGATTTAGATATTTTCCAAGTCTAAATAAGCATAGGAAAGAAGAGTTTAAACTAACCCATCAACTAAATGTAGTAAACAGTAATCCATCATTTATCCCAGTCATCTTTCTTTCCTTGAGTTTTAATTCCACCCATTCTTTATTTGATGTTCTATGTTTTTCTCCTTACAGACATTGATGTTTACAGTTCAGTGAAACTATCTGCATAAATTCATAGTCAAGTTTTATATTACACTTTATTGCTAGATAAGAAAAGAGTTGAGAGCCATTAAAGTTTGATTATAGAAGAAGTATAGAACTTGAAATGGAAAATGTTTTAAAACTCTGTTGTCAACAGTTGCCTTGTGTGCTTCAATAATTGCTACAATTTGCATTTATAAGTTCCTAAATGGATTATACACTCATTTATCAGGTAGCAACAAATAGTGCTTTTGTCATATTGTACTTAGTCTTATAGTTATTCAAAACCTTTTAGTCAAACGTTGCATTTCACAGTTTAAAGCTTGCGTGCGCACATTTGCCATGTTTAATTATATATCATTTCAATAATATAGAGATACTATTTATCTTTATTATATTTATTGTATGACTAATGTATCCGCAATTTTTTGAATTTAATTCCAAAATGCCTTCACTAACTCTCTATACATTTAGATTAAAGGTGTGCCGATCGATCGGTCACCGATCATAATCGGCCGATTTCCGTGAAATCGGTGATGATCGGGATCGGCCGATCATTGGCTCTTGAACCGATACCGATCACCTGCATCTCATTTCCCAGCCTGTCTGTCCAGCTGGTCTCGTCTTTCCTTCACTGCGCAAACGCGCAGCAACAAATCCTAAGCGATGTGTAACTATAACCACTGAGTGAATGAGGACGTTTGCGTGTTGCGGCGGAAAATAGAAGCAGGTCAAAATGCATCAACACAACAAAGCTAATAGACATAAAAACAATGATGGAGTTTGGCTACATCGAGGCTCAGTGCAGTAAAAAAGACACGGAGGATCAGACAGCAGGTAAAGCAGCACAGCTACAAACACTCACCGGATTAGCATGACGGTCAGAAAGATAAACTAATAACCTGTAAAATTATTTAAGTCTTGGAGCTGCGATGTAAGACGCTGGTTCTGCTGTTGAACCGCAGCTACGCTACAGGTAGTAATATTTAATATTTAGTAATATTTGACACGGAGCCGCTTCTGCTCCACCTGGTAGAGACTCTCACACCAAACCTGTTTAAAGCTGCAGCATCTAACTTAAAAAATACATTTTATATACGTATTAAAACTTTCTCTGTCCTAACATGAGACAGATAATCTCTAAAAAATAATCGATCTCGCTGTTCTGCATAATTACTCCGCTCAGTCAGAAACAGCCAATCAGAACTAGCAGTAACCAGCTAGCCGCTATGCTAACAGGAAGTTTTCATTCAGTAACTCTGGATTGTTTTTGTAATGGATCCTGTTTTTGCCTTTGAATGTTAAGTTTTATACTTGAATTTTTTGGCAATGTTGAGAGGTTTTATTTTGGCTCTTTGCATTATTTAGCCTCTTCAGAGCCTCATATGTTATCAGTCTGTTAAAGATAGTACTGTATTATTGATAGCAGTTCAATTTGCACAATGCCTGTTTTGTTTAGTTTTCTTCTTGGAAAAGTTATTAAAAACAAGTTTTTGTCTAAATTAAGGTGAATTCATGGTTCCTTTTTCTACATAATGTAACAGTAGTGTTTATGATAAAAAATAAATAAATAATAATTATGTGATCGGTATCGGGGATCGGAATCGGCGATCGGCCCTCAGGGGTGATCGGTATCGGGAGAAAAAAACCTGATCGGCACATCCCTAATTTAGATATATGAACGCTTATTGATATAAAAAAACATCTCCTATGGAAGAGCTTAAAATAATAATAATAAAAACCCTGTATTATTTAGTCAATCAAATTATTGTCTAAATGTTTTGCCAACATTTCTTCAGTGGAAAATGCAGTAGATGCTAATGAATGTCTAACTTCATTGATTAGGGTCAGTTGCTCGTCATTATGTCGGACTTCTGTGTTGAACCAATAAACAAATCATCATCAAACTCAGAGTATTATAAGCCTGGCGGGCCACCAGGTTCTACTTGTGCCCCCACCAACCTTTGCATTGCTTAGTCGTTTTAAAATGTTTGCATTTTTTAAGACTTTATACACAGTCCAGTCACATTAATGTGACCATCTGTCAAAAGCCAGAATAACCACCTTTCGCAGAGCGAACTGCTACGAGACGTGCAGGAAGAGAGTCACTTAGGTCCCTGAAGGTCTTCTCTGGGATGTTGAGCCATGCCGACTCTAATGCCGTGGCCAGCTGCGCTAGATTACGCGGTTGAGGATCCATGGCGCGAACAACTCGATCGAGATGGTCCCACAGATGCTCGATTGGGTTTAAGTCAGGTGAGTTTGCTGGCCAGGGGAGGACGGTAAACTCATCCTGGTGCTCTTCGAACCACGCACGTACACTGGCAGCTGTATGGCACCTCGCATTGTCCTGCTGGAAGATGCCATCATCCTGAGGAAAAACAATGCGCATGTAGGGGTGGACATGGTCCGCAAGGACAGATGCGTACTTGTATTGATCCATCGTGCCTTCCACAATAATCAGTGAACCCAGAGAATGCCAGGAAAACATTCCCCAGACCATAATGCTCCCGCCTCCAGCTTGGACCGTTCCTGCAATGGTTGCAGGGTGGTTCCTTTCAGAGGTTTCACGCCTTATACGCCAACGTCCATCTGTCCGATGGAGCATAAAACGCGATTCATCTGAAAACGCTACCTGTCGCCACTCAGTGGACGTCCAGCTGCTGTACTGGCGTGCAAATTCTAGCCTTCGTCGTCGATGAACACCAGTCAGCATAGGTGCACGAACCAGGCGTCCGCTTCGGAGGCCCAGACGCAGCAATGTTCGCTGAATAGTGGTTTGGGAGACACTTGTGGTAGCCCCTTGGTTCATTTTAGTGGTCAGTTGCTCAACGGTAGCCCGTCTATCTGCCCGAACGCATCTCCGCAACCGTCGTTCGCCTCTGTCATCTATGGCCCGTGGTGCACCACATTTGCCACGTCGTTGATTTTGGACAGTCCCATTTTGCCATGCACGGTACACTTTTACCACGGCGGCACGTGAACAGTTCACAAACTCAGCCGTTTCGGAAATGCTTCCACCCTTGGCCCGAAAGCCAATGATCATGCCCTTTTGGACGTCGGATAAATCGCTTCGTTTCTGCATTACGCCAACGATTGAAATGTTTTCCGAAGCCCACACACACCCTTTATATACGCTCAACTGCACTGTGCTGCCACCTGCCTTCTGTGATTGGTTATTTAACTCTGAAGTGGAAAGTACGTGGTGGTCACATTAATGTGACTGGACTGTGTAGTTGGTGTTTTGGTATTAATCTTCAATATTTCAATAACAAATAATTATCAAGTGATATTTTCAAATTTTCTGCCAATTTTAAACATTTTTTAACTTATGAAAACAACAGGCTGCTGGATGAATAACTGCTCTGGCACCCAACCTTAGCACGTTTTCTGGGGGAAACCTTGAACTTGTTGTACTCCACACTTGAGAAAACTTTGTTCTTTACAGTGAAAGTGTATGAATTTGCTTGCATGGCACTGTGCATGGCAAGCATTTGAATACAGACATCAGTTAGCTGTAGTAAAGGTCTCCGCTATTTAAAAAAAAATGCAAGTATGTGACTAGATGTGGGGTAAATATAATATAATTTGTCACAGAATTTGAAAGGAGTTTGGGCAACAGCGGTTAGTGGTTTCCTTCATTTTTACCCTGATATTTGATGATTATCTGTAAACCCAGGAGAAGTGGAGCTGAATGACGCTGGACAGCTGTCGGTCAATACATGTTTTACAGCTTACAAAGTTACTTCCATCCAGCACTTATAGATAGATGGTGGTTATCACTGCAGCTCCAACAACCCCACCCCCCACAGATTTCATTTGGTTGTCGTGTGGAGGGGGTCAAGCGGACTGGGCAAGATAAGGGAGTACATGCTGGGTCAATTTCCCCTAGGCCTGAGATCCTTGCAGGTCCCCACAGAGAGTGGTCAGCATTCGCCCGAGGAATACTGTCTGCTTTTGACCTATATAGCATGACCATTACTCTGATGAAGAAATGTCTCGACTCAGACAGGTTGTGTTTGGTCACGCATCAAGTATGAGTGAGTATAACTGCAACATAAATTGCTCCCGCCCTCTCCTGCAGTATGTTTGGAGATGTATTGACTCCATGTTTTGGCGCTCACCCCTTGCTGGTCTACACTGGAGCTCCCTATGACCATTACAAAATTTAGTTGAGTGAGTATAACTCACACTTTTATATCCTCAATATATTTGTCACCTTCTGTGTCACACTGGTATTGTTCTAAAGTATTACTCAGATTATTCTGTGCGCTGGGTTTTCACTGTATCTGTTATGTTTGTTATTCACTCCTACCTTAGAAGCAAATAAGTAATGATGAATTTGGGTTTTAAGATCACTGGAAGCAAAGCATGCAACATATTTCTTTTCCTGTATGTTGATATTCTGATAAAGAGGTCTACCTGGCTACCTACTGCAGTAAATGAAGCTTAAATACAGAAAAAGTAACAAGGATCCTTAATGTCACAACTGAGCTAGAGATGAAGAAAAGGTCTTATTCTGAAACCCAGCTTTTTAGTTAATACCACAGAGGATATCTGAATTATTTGAAAGGAACTTATTTACTTAAAATTACAGAGTGTGGTCATGATGTGAATAAAACACTGAAGCAACAGGATTTTTCAGATAATGGGTTTCCTAAGCGTTTTTAACTGGCTCTGGTTCAAGCACTGCAGCTGTAGGACACCCCCTTGAAAAGGAAAACATTTTATCATAGATTAATTGGTCTTTTTGCTGAAGTGCGTGCAGGAAAAGATATAAATGATTCCTACCGATTGCCAAAGAGAAACCCACCAACAGATCTGAGCCAACAGCGGCTGGATAAAAGCACAGCTTGATGGGAATGATTCTGGCCTCTTAAACCTAAGTGAATATTGATCTGAGGGTTCTGGGTTGGAATTGAGCCCCTTTTGTTGCTAAATCTTTGGATAACAACCATAAAAGCTGTGTCTGGTCAAGAGACATTTTGAAACATGTGCCTCACAATAGTTTGATGGGAAAAATTTAGTGAGACCTTACATTTTCTGAAAATACAACACTTACGTATTATGAAACGTGAAGCCGCTTTGATGCTATTGTAAACCATGTTTGAAGGATCTTCTTTTGTCTCCCTGTCATCTTTGTTATTCTGTTTTGTGAAATCTGGTTTTGTTAGTTTAGACTGCTGCATTTTGGGAAGTTTTATTGGCATGGTTTTGTTAACAGTTACTGTTTCGGGTCTTGTCGTCTTTCTTCCATAAGCTCAGTAAGTTTAAGCTCGACAAAGAAGCAAAATCATGCATTTAGATGCATTAGTACCAGGTGTGTGACATTTCTGGGCATATAATAATCGGCGTAATGGTAAAAAAATAATGCTGCACTTGAGCAGCTAAATTGATGTGGTATTTAAGATACCAGTAGTCACTCCTGACAAGCATCTCCACAGCCTTATACAAGTAAATGTATTATAGAATCAAGTGTTTTTGTTATGGAAAAGCGGAATAATTTCCACTTGCGCCTTCGTTTTAGTCTCTACATGATTTTGATTTGAAAATGAACTGAAACTTGGTCAGTTTAGTACCTTTTGCGGAAAACTGTAGACCTGAGGTTTGCTGTTATTTAGGCTACCGAAACATATTCTTGAATGTCTTCAACTTTCTGTCCAGACCTATTACTTTAATTCGCTAGCTCAATAAAGAGAAGTAAGGGAAATGTCACATCAACACTGGCACCTTAAAAAAACTGACAAATTAGCAAGAATTTCTGTGGCACAAGATCTCATGATATTAAAACTCCACTATATTTCTCGTCAAAGTGAAGACCGATTTGTGAAGTTGTGGTCAGCAGAAAGTAGGTACCTGCTAATTTTATCTGCTGTAGACATAGCGCAACAATCTGTGTCTGTACTTGTGAGTTATATTTTGAAATAAGAAAAGGATGTAGTTCTTAATTTGCCGTGTTATGTTGATTGTAGATTAACAAAAACTGCTCGCGGCAGTCATGTACTCTGAAAACACTGAAGATGTCCCTCACTTAGTTTAAACAGCCAATTTACCGTTTTACAAAAATGTTCATTATCTGGACATCATTTGGTCAAATCTTATCTGGACTCTTTTACATTGAAGACAGATTCAATAACACTCTTTAAATACATTGAATATCAGTCTATTGGGTATAAATTGAGGGAAAAAACAGATGAATAACCTCTCAAACAATTTAGTTGTTTTTTCATTGTGTTTGGCTTTGGTTTTACTTTTGTGGTTATTTTTAAGCCCTTTGTGTGTTAAGTGTATTTTTGAGAATAACAACACTGAAAACGTTGAAGAACTTTTAAAGGTTGTGAATTTTTCTTTAGAGGATAGTTCATGTTTGTTATCATTTTAATTAATAACTAAGTGTATTTACTGTCTTTTCTCACAGGCTTTGTTTGGTGTGCAGCTGGTGGTTACCATGGTAATGGCCAGTGTAATTCAGAAAATTTTACCTCATTATTCCTTCGCAAGATGGCTCCTGTGCAGTGGCAGGTAATATATTACCGTTTATACCAGGCCTGATCCATTTGATGAGAGTTTACCTCAATTAAAATTAAACACTTTGTACATTTAAAGTTGTTTTAAACAAAACAATATTCAGACACCACGAATAAAAAGCTGGTGTGTCTCTAGTTTTCCCTTTCATGTCAAAATTGAAAAACTTTTAGTACTTTATATTATTTGCTGCATGTTTACTATCCTGGATAGTCCAACATGTCGCTTTTACAGTTTTATCCACATTAACTTGCTTGATGATAGCGTTAGCGAGCTGGCTAAGCTTCTGTCAATTTCTTTTACTATCTGTGGCAGACATATGGTAAAGACAATATTAGAGTGCGTGTCAGGATGGCTTGACAACCAGTAATATCATGGTATTCTCCTTACTGCCATCATTCAGTAGACCTATTTTAAGCTTGCATAAATGTAAATGTTTTGTGAAATTTTTGAGCATGACTCATTAAATCTTAACCGGATGGGTAATACAACTTGAACCTTAACAAAACTCAAAAATAGGCCTGTATTTCAGGAATATTTAATTACAGCAATGCACACTGAAGGCTTCTGTTCACCTCCGCTGCTCCACAACATGGTGGTCATCGAACTTTAACAGTTAAGTTTGTTTTTTCAGTATCATCCAATGCTCCTGAAGAAAAAAGCCATTTTTCTCTCTTGGAAGGCTTCAGGGTGACGTGTACAAAGTGTGTTTATAGTGTGAGTGACATTCAAGAAATTATGGATTGTATTTTTATTGATTTGCTGAAACTTACTGGTACAGATTTGACACATGGCCTGACAGAGCTGTGTCTTGGATGCCCAGGCATCAATATGTCAATTGTTTACCCATCTATCCATCCATTCTTCTGTTTATCCAATCACTTCTCCCATCCATGACTCAAGTCGGTCATCAGCTCATCAGCCACTTTGTCCATTGATATTGATGTTCTTGTCCACCTATTTGTTCATCTTTTAATCAGTCCATCCATCTGTCCATTTATCAGTCATGGGGTCCATGTTTAAAGGACTGAGCACCAAAATTATATGGAAAGTCTGGAAAATCTGAAGTAAAGGACAGCAGGGCCTATAAACGTGGCTAATGAGTTTTACCGAAGTGTTTGTCCTCAAAAAGAAATGTCTAAATGATTATTTATTCAAATTTTAGTTATTGAAGCTAAATGATAACATCGGATAAAATACTCACACATATCTTTTGACATGATAAATAACATTGTTAGAGATATTCTGTTTTCATGTGAATATGTACTTCTACACACATAGCACTTAATAAGCTGTTAACAGGAAAATTGAGCAAAAGAAATCCTCTCACAGTCTAAAGTTGTCAGTGGGATTGAAACGCAGCTGTGAGGATGGATTTAAAGGGAACCAAATGTGTATAAAAGTGGGAGAAATCTACCTTTTATACACTCGTACATGGTTACTATTTGAGTCTTTCTATAATAGTTTTCTTAAATCTAAGCTGTGCTCCACAACCATATTTATTTGCCCTTTACACCTCAGCAATCACATAGTTTGAGTAAATTTAGCTTCAGTCTGTTTCTTCTTATCCATCTCCACAAAAATATCAGCTTTTTGTACCTTTTACTGCCATATTCACTGCTTGATAAAATGTCTCTGTCCTTTTATCTTCTTCACAGTCTGCGGTGGTATCAGCACCCCACGGAAGATGAGTTAAGAAACTTGGCTGGGAAACAAAAGGGACAAAAGAGAAAAGACAGGTTAGACGATTTTGGGGGGAATTTTGGAAATGCAAAGACACACGGACAGTGCAAAAGCATTCCTTTTTGGAGAATGCAGATGATTTGGATGGATAAAAAACAGTCATGTCAAGAAAAAAAATGTTTTGCTTTTAAGGACTGTTTGAAATCCGATGGAAGACAGTTTGTTTGTTTTGTGTCTTTATGGCATTTTATTGTAGTTCAAAGCAATTCATCCTGTTTGTATCTAGAAAAACAGGTACTTTTTCTGAGGAGGGATGGGATTGCTACATTTTATGCTATTTTTGAGACAAGATGGTTTAAAATACTTTAGTTTTCTAAGAACTGATCTGTCTTCAAAATGGTCAAATATCAGACTTTTATTCTGAAAAAAGATTTTCCTTTAAGATTATTTTGCAACTCAGAATATGCTTAACTTAAAAATGATGCTGACAAAGGTGACACCATATGTCTAACTTGTAACTTTAGCTGTTTGTCTTTGTACTCCCCCGTTGAAGTGTGTATGTAAATAAGGTTCATCTTCAAGTTAATCCTTGCCATACCACATGTTATATCTGAACTTGAGACATTTCTGTAGTCTTTTCTCTGACCTGGTGTGAGTCAGGTCAGGTCTCTCTAGCACCACATGCTCAATAATTCCCTAAAGAAAAAAAAGGTGGACCACTGTCCTTTTCAACTCATTCCATGCAACTCCGTCCTCTTTGTTAACAGAGTGACTCCCTCAGTCAGGGGTGGAGTTAATCCTCATTTTTTTCTGTCAGGTGTCTCGTAGATGAAATCTGTTCCAGGCATGTTTGGCACTAGAGTCTTACGTCGGTATTGTATTTCTGAATCCAGGACATTAGCAGCAGGTCTCTATTCTCCACCTGTTAGTGTTGGCCTTCCCTTGTTAACATAAGATAATCTGCTAACTATGTTCTTTATTTTTTTAATGGCCTTGTTAGTAGAAAATGTTTATTTTAATTCATAAGTTCAAAGTTCAAACATTTTTATCGAACAAATAATGCTAAGGTAATTGAATTCTTATATTTGCATGTTTATCTGTATATCTTATAAAACTGTATATCTTTCTTCCTGAACTTTGGTGTTATTTCCCTCTAGGAAGTACAATGGTCACATAGACAATAAACCGCTAACGGTTCCAAAGGACATAGACCTGCAGCTGGAGACAAAATGCATCACAGAAGTCGACACATTAGGTACTTTTCCAAACAGTTCTAAGTCTGAGAGATAATCAAGCTGACTTCTTTCTAAAAATGTCTTTAAAGTTTCTATTTATTCTATTAATAATCAAAACTTTTAAATGTCTTCTTTTCCCCCTCAGCATTGTACTACTTCCCTGAGTTCCAGTGGCTGGTGGATTTCACTGTAGCAGCTACTGCAGTGTATCTGATCACAGAGCTTTACTACAGCGTAGCTCAGCCCTCAGGAGAGATGAACATCAGTGTGGTCTGGTGCCTACTTGTACTCGCCTTTGTCATGTATCCTTGCATCATTCTCTCAGTTCTGCTCCTCATTTTTAATTGGAAGTTCATGTGAACGAGTGCCAACAGATGTCCTGCTAAAACCCTCAGTTTATTCCTACAGTAAACACCACAAATACAATAAAGTAATATGTCACATCATTGACTTTACCTTTCTCCTGCTTTTCTGTTATGTTGAATGATTGTAAAATAACACATTTTATCCTTGCCACTGACCAAACAGATCAGTCGTTCCCGTTCTGTTGACCAGACTCGGTCAGTTGGTGTCACTTTATGCCTGCGCTGCAGATTGAAGGGCCCCTTTTTCACAACCCATTTGACTGATTTAGTGGGGTGTTGGTGCCTATCTACAGACATTGCTGTTTACAGAAGTTCTCCTTCTGGGCCAAATTTCACATAGAAAAATATACAAATGCGCACCCCAGTTTCTTCTTTTTTTCTTTGGCCTATGATCTACAATTCCAAAGTAACATATTGAAGTTTGTAGTTTTGTGACAGCATATTTAAGGTGTGTGAATACATTCGCAAGGCTCTATAAGGCATATAATTGTGACATTTTTGTAAACTGGACTGGTAAGTTAAAAAATAACAGTTATTTAGGTGCTTTCCTTGACTTTTTCTATATAGTAAAATCCTTTTTTCCCTCACGGCCCACTACTTCAAGCTGGAGGAAGGAGGCGAGCGATCCCTCTGCATTACATTTGCTTTCTTTTTTTTTGTCAAAGCTATGATCATTCTCATTGTTACTGAAAACTACCTGGAATTTGGACTGGAGACAGGTCAGTGCACCACTATTGCTCTTACAAATCACTTTGGCAACTTTTTATCACTTGTTGTGGTAAGTCACTGTATCTTCACTCTTAGGTTTTGCAAACTTTTCTGACAGTGCTCATCAGTTTCTGGAGCATCAGGGCTTAGAGTCACAGTAAGTACATTAAATATCTTTATGCTTATTGTGCTCATAGTTGTGATCAAAGGGTGATTTAATGAAAAACAAGTATGACATTGCAGTAGAATTTGCTGTATTTATGCCACATCATAGTAAAAACATAAACCTTACTACTGTTTCACTGCTCACCTAAAATGACACAGTTTAACTCCTAAATCCATTCTGATGGTCCATTGAAGCATGGGCTCGACTCAATCTCTTGAAATAATTCAACAGAACTATGTTTATACTTAGCTCCTCTGACTATTTTTTTAAAGTACACAGGATGATGTGCAATTTGGTTCAAATATCATTAATGCAGAGTGAGCTGATGTTTGTACGGAAGGCTTTTATGTTCATAAAGCGGTATAAAAAATGTGTTGAAAAGCAATAACTTAGCTTCTTGATTTTTTTTTTTTGTATATTATTTTTACTGTGATGTCTTTGGACTCTATCCGTGGTTCTGAAACATATACAATTTGCATGTTTTCTTTTTTTTTTTTTTACAATTTTGGACAAATATTCTTTAACCACATATTTTCCAAAAAGAGCTAATCTTGGAATTATGCAGCTGTATCATAATAGGTTTTTTTTTTCAGACAGTAAATATCATCTGTTTTCTGTTCAGCACGTTTATATTCGGCAGATGTTCAGGGTTTGTTTCAACGTCAGCATCCCCATCCCTAAGCATTTAAAATGCTTATACTTGTATCTCTCTGCACACCTGTAATATTGTGGACCAAGCAAACTGATTCAGCATTTCTCATCTGGGTCTATGTCGGACTTGAAATGAATTTTAAACAAGCCGTGTGCACATGGTTTTGATCTGGTTCCACCTACGTTTCTTACTACTTTCACGTTATCTTCAGAATCTGGAGTTTTGTATTGTTGCCAGGTATTTAACTCATGGATTAGGCTGTACTCGGCAGCTGTGCTTGTGTACAGCTGCTCTCTAATCAAGTCCTCTCCTCATAGCTATGTTGCTGTTTATTGAAATTAGGGTCATTTGGAAGATGACCTCTTTGAATTGGGACTTCCGTTCATTTGCATTTATGTCATTTCTCTTTCACAGGGGCCCCATATCTAAGCTCACCTTCAAGCTGATCCTGGCCCTGCTCTGCTCTCTGATTGGAGCATTTCTAACGTTCCCTGGCCTACGTTTGGCCCAAATGCACCTAGATGCACTTAACCTAACCACAACAAAATTTACACAGTGAGTGTCTTGCCACATTGTATCTCTCTGCATTAGGAGACATTTGTTTTAGTATTCCTTTAACATTCCGTTACTCTTCATAGACAGTTTTAATACCCTACTTATCCATTCTTTATTCACTTAAAAATAGTTCAGTTAAATTTAAAAAACTAAAATTATTTATTTTATATCAATATATGTATATACATATTGATTGGATCTGCACTATTTGTGACCTGAATGACACATCTGTTGAGCCTCCAAAGCACAAACAGTGAAACGCTGTTGAGCTAATGAGCTAGCAGAAGTCTAAACTTGCCACAGTAAAATATGAGCCTGGATACCAGAAGCCTCCAAACACCGGGTGCAGTTCTTGGTGGTGCATTGACCCACTTAAACTCTGTGGCGAATGAAATCAAACAGCAGGAAGATTAGACGGTGAGCCCATGCTGTGCCACTATTTCTTCTTCTTTTTTTTTTTTGTTACTGTGTTTTGTCTTGAATTAGGCAAATCTAAAGTGAGCTGAAATGCAAGTTTTACATGTGCTGCTCAACACATTTTGGTTAGTTGTAGGTTTAGGAGGTAGGTGCATTATATCCTAATAAAAGTGTTTCTTTCCTCCATTAAAGTTGAAATAAAGAGAAAAGTAATGTATCAGCTCCATGTGTAATATTTTTGGATTTAAAATGAATAAAATGTATTCATTAAGCACTACCGCATGTTTAGCTATGGAACTTATTTGGTTGAAAGAAATAACATGAAGAGCACAAATAAGCAAAAGTCGTTTTTCTTGCTGATGTTGGTGTAAGCTTTTTAGACTAGTCTTGTTTTTTTGTTTTTTTTCTTAGACCTTAAACACATCCTGTTCAGACTGGTCACCCATTCAGTCCCCAAGGATCAAATGATTATATTTTGAACAGTCAAGCAGAAAGGTCTTATATTGTTCTGGGTATGTGCGATACAAGAGATCACTGTGACTGAGATGAAGATATCTTCAGTTTGGTCATTTTTCTGTATAAGAACTCGCTGGGTGGCATGTCTCTGGCCATGATAGGAGGTGCTGAGCAGAAAGTACATTGCATTCACATAATCCACTTTGGCATAGTAGCCTTTCCAAAATGGCTTCCTCTTCCATTTCCCTCCATAAGTGCCATAAGCTTACGTTGGAAAACCCTGTAACTAGAGGGAATTATTTCCAGTGCCCTCAAATTTTTTTGCCATGGTAATATCATCACCTCTTTCAGGGGAGGTTGCATTTCTAAAGTCTGTTCTTGTTGACTTCACTTCGGGGTTACAAATGTATAACTTCAGGTTAGCTTGAGTGAAAATGATAAGAAAATGTTGGAGTAAAGCTTGTTGAGTTGTCTCTGGTTCTGTTCTGTTTTGTTTCATAGAACTCTGCTTTATATCAACTTCCTCTCCCCCCTCATCATGGTCCTGCTGTGGGTGAAGCCCATTACCAAGGACTACTTATTGAATCCCACTCTTGGGAAAGAGAGCGTGCCTTTGTAAGTAAAGATTTTGTGTATACCATGCTTTACTATATGCTCTAGGATTTTTCCCTCATAAATATAATAACTGTGTGGTGCGTTAACATATTGGAAAATGTGAAATTCTCATCTAGTTTTTGTATGAGCAAAAATACGTTTTGCTCATAAGGAAGAAGTTTATAGTTATTTTTAAATGTAAACTTAAGATGCTTTAGTTAATCTTTTTTTTTAATCATCATGTGGTTCGTGATGATAAAAGTAGAAAATATTTCCTCATTTCTCTGAAAAAGAAGCACAAATACATAGACCAAGTAGCTCTATCACCATATGCTAATTTATTAAAAGTGGTGGCTGTTTATATATTGTTAAAAAAGCAACATCACTTAAAAGATGTTGTGAACTTGCTGTCTTTTTGTCATTTTTCCACCCTAAGCAGCTTTTTGTGTTAGTGCAATAACCAGCATATGGATTGTCATCATAACCGTTCCACAGCAGCACCATGCTGTGTCAGCAGTAGCCTAGTGCAGAGAGGTTAATGTAATAGAAGAACGTCATAATTCTACAGTAAGACAAGTTACAGATAGATCATTTTGTCCATCAGTTCTCGTAGAAACCAGTTTAACATTTTTTGCCACGATTATGTGTTTTAATTTGGGTCTTTTTGTACTTTTTAGAACTTTTTTTTATTAAACTACAACATGAGGACATGGATGCTTATCAAGCAAAACGATAAAAACGTAGTAATGTTTAAATATCTATTTTTAAGCTTCAACTATGTCTTTGTTTGGCATTATTACACAAATGATTTCCTCACTCTGCAAATGAGCTACTTTAATTTAGATTTTTTACTAATCCGCTACTTGTAAGTCAAACAAGCAGACTGGGAAAAATCTCTTCCCATTGTGTTTTAAAGAGAATAAATAAAACCAAAGTAAACTTAAAAGTTTGCAACAGTGGGTTAGAGAAAGCGCTGTGTTTACTTCATAGAAGAAGTGACTGACACATATACATTGTCTTCACCGCAAAAAGAAAGTTGTTTTCTTTAACTCCTCTCTCATCATTAATTCTAAGATGTTATCCTCTACTTGTTGTTTGAAGTCTGTCGTGTATCTAACTTTCATCTGCCTTTGACATAGGCCTTTACGCCCATCAAGGTCAAACCTGATTAAGTTTAATTTTATGTTACACTACCCCCTTTTCATCTTTTTATACCTCAATTTCACCCTCTCTTGCCTTTTCTTCTGAGCTGTTTGTGGCTCTCTTTCCTCCCCTTGTCATTTCTTTCTGTCTCTGTTCCTCTGCTTACCACCCAGATTGGTGCTTTCACGATGTGTTAAGTTTGTGGAGCAGAAAAAAACTGTCTTTTTTTTTCCCTGTTTCTCCACCTTTATTTCCGCCTTCCCATTAATGCCAGGATGAGCGAGCAGACGTATGATTCGTTGCGGTTATGGGTTATTATACTGATGTGTGTGCTCCGGCTCGCCATGATGAGACATCACCTGCAGGCCTACCTCAACCTGGCACAGAAAGGTGTGGACCAGATGAAGAAGGAAGCAGGACGGATAAGTACGGTTGACCTGCAGAAGATGGTAACTACTTTGTTCGTAGTTTTTTTGCTTCTTTTAAACCAGTGGTCCCCAACCTTTTTATTACCGCGGACCGGTCAAGACTTGGAAATTTTGCTGCGGCCCGGGGGGGCAAAGGCAGAAGTCTTAGCCATAAGGCTTCTGCATGTTGGTGTCCCCGCTGAAGCCTGAATATGCCCAATTTGGGTTGTCTTGACCCTTTTATCGCAACCTGTGGGGTTTTCCCTTACTGGGAACGAGAATACAACCTACTGAATGTGACAGGTAGCCAATCAGAAAGCACGGTGACGTAAGAACAGGGGAATCCCAAACAGCTAAGATATGGCAACTGAGTTCGGTGGATATCGGAGATGATATGTGGAAATGTTTATTATTATATGTAAATGTCATTATTATATATGTTTATGTTTATTCAGTTAAAAATAATAACTATGAAAAACCATAGTCACCAACAAATCATAGTGCAGCAAATAGCTGCTCATGTAGTCTTTCATCCACCGCCTTTTCTTTTTTGTTACATCTTTTATCGCTTAAAATGAGTCCACAAACCATCACTTTTGATTCTACATCATCATCCGTGTTTGGTTATTCTAAATTCCCGTATGCTATGCTGGGAGTTTTGTGGATTTCCTTCTGGAATCGGGATATTCGTGACTGGAATTGGTTCCTGCCTTGTAGCTGGAGACACGAACCAATCAAACCTGTTGTTCTTGCGCGGCCCGGTACCAATTGGTCCACGGACCGGTACCAGTCCACGGACCGGGGGTTGGGGACCACTGTTTTAAACTACAACACTGCAGCTGTTTATAAATAGTACTATTTAAGATACTCTAAGCTTGGCACCTGGTATTAAATGTTGAATAGCAGCCATGTCGTCTAGAGTTATATCTTTAGTTTAGAATAGTTTTGAAATTGTAGACAATTGAATGGTTATGCCATGTATTATGTGATATCTTTGATTTAAATCTACAAATATTATGCTTTTGCCATTTTTCTTTTTAACTATAGATATAAAAATGCTGCTATTCTAAATTCCACTAATTTACATTGTGTTACCGATGTGTTGATTAATGTGTACTGTCCTCAAATTCTATTTTTTTTTTTTATCTTGCTCACGTTACAGTTTTAGGAACTAACCAATCAGATTATTTGTTGTTGCCGTTGTTCTAACTTACTTTTTAGTTTTTATTTTAAGATCATTTCAAATACCGAGGAAACTTAGAGAATTCACTGCTAACTAAAATGGTATAATTTTCAGTTTGATTGGCCCTGACAGAGAACCAGCCATCCAGAAATTCAAAAAGTCGGCCAATGACAATGTTGGATTCACATGATGAATGTTTGGAAATGTTTTGTCTTGCAACTGTTTTATAATCTGAACTAATGCCATTCTTCTTTGTCTAGATTGCACGAGTTTTTTACTACTTGTGTGTAATCGCACTACAGTATGTGGCACCACTGGTGATGCTGCTACATACAACTTTGCTGCTAAAAACTTTAGGTAAGTCACTCCTTAGTATTTTACTTTTGTGTTGAATAGTCTTTGCTTTCTATAACATCAAGCCATTCTTCCCCCCCCCCTTTTTTTCTTCACTTGCAATAGGTGGTCACTCCTGGTGGGTCTATCCTGAAGAAGGCTTGGCTTGCCTCCATGAGATAAACTCTGATTGTGTTATCGGAACAGAACAAATAGCACCTCTAAAACCAGATACAGTGGTGGAAACCGGAGCCCAGGCATCTGTGGCCCAACTCTCAATGGCTCTTGGAGGCTTACGGACTGTTTTCAGCCCCTTACTTTTCAGGGGCCTGTTCTCCTTCTTCACCTGGTGGATTGCTGCCTGCCTGTTCTCCACCTCTCTTTTTGGCCTCTTCTACCATCAGTATCTCATGGCGGCATAGCATCAGCAGCAGTCCCAAAATGTGGCATTTAAACCCCTACTTTTCTGGACATGGTCAGAAAAGGACTTATTTGGGGGGCTACAGAGGCCCACTCATGACTCTGCTCCACAACTCTTCCTCCGGCCCCTCCATGTCTCTGGCCACCTCAGAACAACTGATCATATCATCAGAGCTCTTGGTTTTGCTCCCAGTGCTTCCTCCACAGATGACTGTGAACTCTTATTTGATTTAACTTGCATAGAAGTGATGTTTTTTTGGGGGTGGGTTTATTAAGCTCTAAGTCTTTACGAGGCTCACTATTAGAGAGGTAAATAAATCAGTGTCATCGGTAAAGTGACATAAAAACTATACAGACAGATTTATGAATTCTACACAATTAAATAATCAGAGGTTCTGATTGTCATTAGTAAATGGAAATTTTGCTTTTCTGCATAGAAACTGGAGACTAAAGCCATTTAGTGACTGGGGGCTACATACCGTTATTCGGTAATCTCAAAACATTCTCAGATATCTTTAACTATTAAAAAAAGCATGATGCAGCTCCTTTAATGCTTTCCAACAAGTCAATTAGAGTTCTAATTTTAAAATGTTATCATTTTCTTTTAAATTGTCTCTGATTTCAATGATTGCCAGGTCATTCTTTTTATTGTAGCACATTTTATCAATTTTACTGGTAAGAAAGTAAAATTACTACAATTTTACTGATTTAGCTTAAAAAAATTTAATAAAATGCATAATCTATTTAAAATCTGAAACCCGAGGCTACCCTTCTACTAAGAAATCAACACATATTGATTAGAGTAATTATAAAATTATTACCTATCATTTGTCTTCAATGTTAGTTTGATGTGTAAATTAACTGAAAAATATAATATAAATACCCGCTAAAGTTATCAGTTATCAAATGCTAAAGGTAAGAATACACTTTGACACTCAGCTCTTCAAGAATAACAATGGGAGTCAAATCCTTTGAACAGTCAAATATATTTGACATTAGCTGATTGTTTTGAAGCTATCTGTTTACGTCTTAGTGGACTGGCCAACAGAACCACCACTTGTATGAAATCCACAATAATATTTAGAGAAAAGGGTTAATTAAAAAGACAGGTGAGAAGTCCTCTTTTAGTTTCCACTCACTGGATCATTCTAATCAGACTGCGATTTTCTCTATCATTTTTGTGTTTTCTGTCTTTTTATAAACTGACTTCTGCCATGATTTGTTCACTTCTTGGTTGCGTCTTGCTCTGGTACAGGTCATTTCTCCTCTTCACCTGTTCTTATTTTTGTAGGTTTGGTCTCTTTGTTCCCAACCTTTTTTGGATAATAAAATTGGTTGTCTACCTCGGGATGTTTTGTAAACACCATGCATCAGTTTATGTTCGCTTTGGGGACATTTTGTACCTGCTTTGACAACCAGCAGTTTTAAATAAGTGTCCTATAATCTACTCACAGACTACTGTAAGGAATGTGCGCTATGACTATAATAGCTATTAATTAGCCTTCTGCTGGAGGTTGCTCATAGTTTCAGTTTAATCTTGGGTCAAAAAGTGTCAAATTTTATAAGACTGAAATGACCCAAACATAGATCTGAACCACAATTATAGGAAAATGGGTTTTATTTGAATTATATTTGTTTAGCATTTATTTTTCTTTACAATGATACAGATGATTAACTACCTAAAGAAACAAACCGATGCTCTGTGGTTAAGTACATGGCTATGAAATGTAAGGAGGTTGGGACCAAAAGGAAACAGAATGGGGTTATGAATTGTTTCTCTTCACTCTTAAGCTACTCTTAAAGTTTTGTTTTATTAAAAATATTAACCTTTTTTTGTTGTTGTTTTTTTGTTGATTTTGTTGTTTTTTTTGTACCTGAAATGTCTTACACAGTCTTAAAACGTTGTATTAAGGACCAGAGAGTTTCTGCTTGGAAGTGCTGTAGTCCAGCTCGGGTTTCTAGAGTCGGAGAGACGAGATCGTTTCTCCTCAGCTTGAAGTCGATGTGCTTAGAGCTCCCCAGACAGGACAAAGTTGAATTTAAAAATGGAAGGATTTCTGGTGTGTTTTCATGTTTATAGTTTGTTACCTTCATGGTTTTACTTGAGCCATTTTAGTGGGTGTGTGAGAGGACTAATATGTTTTACGGGAGGCCCGCATGTGTGGGGCTCAGTCGGAGTAACAGCTTATGCCCCTCTGTCTGTCTGCTGGTAACGTGTTCACTGCTGATCATCATACTCAAAGGGCATTGTTATGAAGAGAAGTCAGCTGCTGTTAAGATGGCACAATTTTTTTTGTTTTATCTCGTACATTTAATTGCGTTTTCAGATTTCTTAATGTATACGTTTTTAAATGGTGCCAAGTAAGGGTCCTTTACCCAACAACCCTGTGCTTTGTTACTGAAGGTTTTGTTTCTGCTACTTGTGAAACTGCACTACAACTCTGCGGCCTTCAGTTTTTCTGTAGATCTGACTTGGTACATTGGGAATTAGCGATTGTGGTTCACACTGTGTTCAGTGAGTCTTTGTGGATCGTTCTACGTCGGTAGGAATGTATAGATATGCGCACAAGGAGTCGTCGTGCTGTTGACTCACTGGCCAACACACTTGCCCGATGTTATTAGGAACGTAGGGCACATGTTGTCAGGTTAATTTCAAATTACCGTTTTCTTTTGTTCAGCTGGAGTTTATGAACTCCAGATGTCAGTTTTGTATACAGCAACATATTCCAGCAACACCATATCAACATTTCTAAAATCCTGATTTTCAGTCTTAGCTTTAGTTTGTGTCTGTTTGAAACGATGGGAAATATGCACATAGCGAATGTATCAATCCTGCCTGATTTTTAGATTGTGTTTTAATAAATTGATTTGAGTTGATTTAACTCCCTTCCACCCACTTCCCTGCAATTTTCAAATTCATTCCTTGTCAAATGTGTTTAATCTGAATCTCATCCTAATCATATTTGTTGTAATCATTTATTTTTTCATCTTTTTTTTATATTTATTTGCTTATGCTTGAAAACATTTCTAATTGTAAGCCGTTCATTTTGTTGTTGAAGTTGCACAATGGCTAAAATCATTTTTTTAATGTGTTTGACAAATCTGTGAGCGATTACCTTTTATTTAATGGCCTGATCTGGGTAATTGAAAATAATATTTTGGATATTTTCAGAATCCGCTGTGCAGATGAACAGATGTTGATATTTTCAGTTTTTTACCACTGTAAGTGTTTATTACTCATTTTTGGGTTCACAGACTAAAATGACACATGTTGTTCTGTTGTGTATTTATTTCTGCTTCAGATTTTGTCTTAAATAAATTATGTTCTTTACTTTGTCTTTTTTTTTGTCTTGTACATCCTAACTGGGGATCATGCATGAGATTATTAAAAACACTGCAGGATGTTTTTTTACATTATTCCTAGCAGTTTTTATGTAGGGTTGTTATGCAGATTTAAGACCCAAAATGTGATTCTTTGTTCCAACTTTCTAATCTTTGGAGGGTTTGGACTCACTTAGCTGTCCTCCCCGTTGTGCTTGGTAGCAAGATTGCCTGCGCATAAGATTCTCCTACTGCAAAAAAAAAAAAAACTGACATAATGTTACGACTATTTGGTAGAGATGCCAATTAATGTCCCTAAGCACTGTTGGTGTATCGAAGTGCCTTGGAATGCCTTTCCTTTTTCTTATAGCATGCAAGTGCAGAGACACACAGAGGTCCATGCCACGTTGTTACTTATCAAACTGGGAAAGACAAGAGAACATGCTTTACAAATAAGACAAATTGGTTTTCAGCTTTCTAAGTTATTAAAGGTCTACAAGGGAATGACTACTCGCCTACAAACGTTCTAGAGTCAAGAGCAGTAATGAAATAGTTTAAAAGACCTGGAACTAAAACAAGGATGGACAGAAACTTTGATTTTATTATGCCAAAAACATAGGATGGTAAAAGCGGGTAAAAACCTCCAATATTCCTTTTCTTTGGATTATTAATTGTTTCGAACAGCAATTTATTTTAAGGCACATCTTGACCATGGCCATGCTCATGAGCAACAAGGAAAGTAGGGGGAGGGAAGAGAAAAACTAAATTCTGAAAAGATTTTTACTCCCGAGTTGAGAATAACATAATGGCCCTTAAAAGTCCAGTTTTTACTGCAGACCTCCAAGGTCCTAAACAAGTTAATGTTCAGTAAGGAAAATGAAGTGGCTGTTGTGGTTCAGCGTCTTTTGTATATATGAACCGTTCCACGTTCTTGCTCAGTCTTTAATATTGATTTTTGGCAGTCAGCGGTCATTGATTTACTTCTCCTTGTTAACCGTCTCCATTCTCCGAGGAACAGTTTGTGGATTCAGGGATGAAACGACAAACGTTCCCAAAACTCCTCTCAATGTGCGCCATTCTCTGGGAATAACATCGGGGCAGTTAATACAGGCCGAGTGCCATTGTAGCTGTGAGCGGGAAAACTGGGCCAATGCATTCATTCATAGGTAGACAGATCAATAAGACAGCCTCCAAAACAAACCACTGGAGAGGCTCCTTTATTCCTCTTGAGTGGGGCCTTTTCACAGAGGGCCCCTCTTCGTAGAGCAGAGACCCCCGCCTCTCCGTCGCCACAACACAGCCGAAGAACCGAGAAGCTTCTGAAGGGGTCGACGCTACAAAAGCGGGCTTTCTGTCTAGCACAGAAGGGCTAACCCATCCCGATGTTGATTGTGAGAAGCGGCTGCCATACTTACATGATTGACCTGACCTTCTCCCCTGAATGGCCGAAAAGAGAGCACTTTACATTGCTTGACCTCCTGTAACCTAGTTTTAGGTGTTTTTTTTCTCTTCATTGATACCTTCAATTAAAAGCAAGTGAAAAGATTTATAGAAAAAGCTTTTTCTTTTTTTTTTTCATAATAGCACGCCAATTACAGAATGACTGAGATCATAGCAATTATCCTATATATAAAACATCCAATCATATTCTTTTCTTAACCGTCACAGCAGATACAAAGGCGGTTCAAAACACTGAATGTGTTTACAGATGTGAAGTATGTTTTTTTTTAATTAATTTATTTTAAACTTGCTTTTTAGAACAAACGTAGATTGTGAGTCGCATCAAAATTCCACAATGCCACCTTTTTAATGTGTATAGAAAAAATATTTTTTATGACAAAGCCTTGATTAGAAGGTCAAACAATTTTCAAATTATTCACACTTTCTCTGAGTAACAAAGAAACCACATTTGGAACAGATTCATGTTAAATAATGAATGACAAACACAAGTGAGAAATCCACAGTGGACATTTCGCTTTAATGGTAAAATATAGAAGGTTCAAGGTTTTTATTTGTCATTTTTGCAGAGATCTGAAAAAAAGCACGCAGAGACACAGGGCAGAACTCTGTCAGAGGCTGCTGAAAGAAATCAAAAATAATTATAGTCAACTGTGTGTTTAAAAAGTTTAATAGAAGTTGAAGTATTTTTAAACAAATAGAGGCATTGGAGATATCAATGAAAGTAGTAATGCCAGCTGTAGGCAACAGGTAGAAAGTATGTTGATATAAAATGACAAGCTTAAACTTAAAAATAAATGTTATGACTACATGTTTTTAAAAAAGCGTTTCAATGTTGTATATGAAACAGTAATTAAATTGTCTTTGTTTTGTGTTTGAATGGTTTGGAGCAACAAAAGTTATGACGCAAAGTCACAACAGCAGAATATTTTTACAATGATCTGAAACAATAGAGTGTTTGATGATGATTTAATATCATCAATAAGTTGAAGCAAACGCTTCTTTCCCAGAACTCAGCCAGTAATAAAGCTTTCTGGATTTGTCTCGGACTCAACCAGCTTCTGGCAGACGGGGACAGAAGTGCACAAGAAGTCCTTATGAACTATATTAAAATTGCCACTTAGATCAGATCTGAGGTCTGCTGAACGGCTGGCTGCCCTCACTGTAATCACTACTGCTCTTACATTATTTTGTATTTTTTTCTCTGATTAACAATGTTGCTTTGGGTTTCCACGCTTCATTGATGTGTGTTTTTAATTAGCAGCCTCCTGAATGACTGTGCCACAGACAGAAAGCAACGGTCCAGCTGTGTGCGTGTGTGTGTGTGTGAGAGCATTATCCTATCTCTTCAAAATAAAAGGGTGCCTTTGGAAAGCTTCCTTGTTGCCCACCTGTGTTAGTTCATGCAATGTATAATCACATTGCATAAACTAACAGTTTTCCAGTTGATGAAAACTAACTGACGGGTTTTCCTTTCCAGTGCTCAACTGAGGATAAACCGTCCAGTCCAGACGTAATTGTCAAACCACTGATATCCAAAAATCCCTAGCTAATTTTTCATGGAATTGACAAAAATTACAAAAAATATTTTAAAAATCATTCCCTCAGTTTGAGTCCAACAGTGTCTGCCTCCTCCAGAACAAAAAGCAACAGGGTGGACTGCCCTCTAGTGCCACCGCCTGAGTGTGACACAGTGTGGAAGAAGGGGGGGACAAGGGGGAACAACATATGCAGCATTAGCAGAGTGCCTGCTTCTGCTTTTCAGCGCCGGCCAATCACAGAGCCCAGCACTAACTCGTTCATACATCAGGCGGAACAAGGTGGCGAATGCAAATGCTCTGGGATCAAGGTGTCTCCTTGGTAGTGGTGCAGCACTTGTTTCCTCCCTTTCATGTTAAAATGATGACAGTAATAATGTGTCCAGAGAACGGGCCTCGGATTGAGCCAGTGGAAGGATGAGAGTAGATGGGATCTTTTGATATGGAACGCCGTGTGATGTTGTTGTCGTTTATGCAGCACTCCGGATGACCGTTCATTAGGAGGATTTTTGGCACTTTAGTGAATGCGGGACTTGAACTAGAACAAAGGTGCTGCAGTGTGCAGATAGTGTTGCCTTTTAGGGGGTTTTCCTTTTTAGGTATCTAAAATGTAAATATAATATCAATAAAATAAATATTATTTTAAAAATAAATCTTATTGTTCTACCCATACACTTTAAGAAAAATGTGGTACTGGCAATTGCTTTTTTCCCCCCCTTTTCTCTTCTACGTGCTTCAAGCTTGGTGGAGCTAATTTTCACTGTTATATTTTATTAGAAAAATAATGGAACTTGCATTCATGTAGTAGTTAAACCTCTGGTTCACATAGCTTTCAAGCCAGCTGATGTTTCTGATTTATTCACGTAGTTAGGTGTCTTAGGAATCTGTGAAATAGAACATATATAGAACTAATCTTAGTTTGATAGACCAGCTAAATTTATTTGTCCACCTGCTGATTTTTTTTTTTAATCTAGATAGATTAGTGCATCAGCTTAGTTTACATGCAAAGTTTTACCTTGTTTATATTGGTAAGGGAACAAATTTCCAATATTTGTTTTCCTCTGTTCATATCTTTGGTCTTGCCTCACAAGAAACAAATGACTTCATTAATATAACTCAAATAGTTCTCGTTACTTCAAAGCAATGCATCACATTTCCTTGAAAAATAAAATCATCTTCACAACATTAGAAAAAGAATCTGAATGGGTCAATTGCCCTAATCCTGATTATAAGTGAGAAGGTCACACATTGATCCGCCGCCGCCTCAGACATTGTCTTTGACCTCGCGCTGCAGCATGTCAGGGGAGAAGTGTTGGCAGGTCACTGCAGTCCTTTGGAGCGGTCCCTTGGGAGGCTGACCCTGGACACTCAGAAACAAGCCTGTCGCGCTGCAGACACATGTTGATTGTCGGTTTCCTCCAGCAGCATTGTCTGTTGGAAAGACATAAGAGTGTAAATTGTTTTTTCTGGGGGGTGCAGATACATCAAGGATAGATTAATGTTCTTTATATTTAAAGTTTGGATGCTTTTTGGTAAATTAGCATCGCTGCAAAAACATTCATGACCCTTAAGGTTTTTCACATTTTTTGATGTTACACACACAAACCTAAACACATTTTGTTGTGGTTTTGAGTGGTTATAGTATAAAGTAAATATGTTTTACAGGTAATATTGTCTAGTTTTGCAGATTCATGAACTGGAATTTTTTCACATTGAAAAAAAAAAAACATTGACGAAAGTTAATTTAAACTGAACAGAGTGTCTGTAAAAAATCCTTTTTTAATGTGGTTCAGCACAAGCCACATTAACTCATAGACATGCTTTGATCAAAACCATTTTATCCTTAGCTGGATTTTTAAGATTGCAGTTCTGCTTGAAGGTGACCACCCACTAATGTCTGGAGGCTTTTTCAGACTCTGGTAACACTGACCTCTATTTAGCTTTATCCATTTTCCCATCAACTCTGATCAGCTTCCTGGTCCTCGCTGAAAAAAGGCATGAAGCCGATGCCACTATGTTCCACAGTGAGCATGGTGTTTTTAGGGTATGAGGATTCTACCACACTAGAATCTAAACCACAATGTTCAATTTTGGTTTCATTTGACTAGAGCTCATTCAGTTTCATGTTTAGTCTTTTTGTTATGTGTCTTACAGAAAACTGCAGAGGGCAAATCTTTCTGGGCAGTTATGCTTGCAGTTGTGCCATATTCTTTCCATTTTCATACAATGGAATGAACTTATCCACAGCTTGACCTGTTTGTCTTCGTGCTGCTGTTTGTTCACTAATGTTCTCCAACAAACCTCTGAGGGTTTCATACTGACAGTCTTTTTAGCTGACTTCAGAGAGTTTCCTTTTTGTTTTCTTTTTTGCTTTAAAGATATATATTATTTTATTTCCATTCCATAATTATCCACTGCTTTGTGTTGGTCTGTCACAAAAAAAAAATCTAAATTATATACTTTCTACTAAAGATAGTAGGTGTGATGTGAGAAGTATAAAAAAGTTCCATAAGTATTCATTCTTTTGCTAAGCATTACACATTTGTATGTGTGTGCAAAATTACCCTTTTTAGGCATACTCTTATATGCACCAGAGACTTTAAATGATTGAATAACATGAAAAAAAAAACTTTGTACCTTTATAATATTCCACTGAAGAATATGAAAGAGGAATATCTAAAGAAAAAAGTAGCGCACTCATAACCATCAACTTTGTTTTTAAATGAAAGATTGAAAATTACATTTCACTTCTCGAGCGTTAGAATGAAAACGTAATATAAAAATAAGACATTTCCTTTTATTATTCTCTCAAAAGGGCTATTATCTGCTAAAGGTGAATGCATCCCAAGCAAGAAAAGCAACTATCATTCATCTTCTGCAATGCATGGCTGTAAATTATGGAATTATATGCACTGCCACAGAAAAGAAAGGCTGAGATGAAGAGGGGGCGTTGAAAATAAAGAAAGTGATGTTGGGTAAAAAAAAAAAAAGACAAAAGTCCTCTACATGCACACACACTTCAGTCGGCAACAAAAGATTAGGCTCGGCCTCATCCGGTGGGGCCTGTCAGATTTATTTCCAGCATCAAGGAACTCTTCCCCTCTCTTCCAGTCCGTCTCCATCAGAGCTCTGCCTGAGCTGCTGTGTGGCCAGAGCTGCCGTGGATGGAGGCTCGGGGTGGAAACTGGAGGAGGTGTGTCTGTACATTCACGAGGATGTTTTGGGAGGAGGCAGTAAAAAAAGAAAGGCCGAGGTAGTTGCCAGGGCACACGGGGCCCCGTGGCATTCTGCGATGTCTGGGATCCCAGCGTGCACTGGGAGCACCAGTCACCAGCAGAGGTGAAAAGCAGTGTCACCATGATGAAAAGGGGCTTCCTCCCCCCCCGCCCCCCACCACCAACCCGTCTTCAGATCTGTGAGAAAATAATGAAAAAGACAGACGGATACGGGGAGACGGCGAAGGAGAGAGTTTTAGGGAGCGTAAAATCGCTCTCACTGTAGTTCATGTCAATATGTCTCGCATTTGAAATCCTTATTATAAATCGGGGTGTGGAAAAAGAAAGGGGGATGTGTTTTCATTGTTCAGGGACATGTGCTGTCTCACACACACTGCTCCCCTTGCCCAGACGCCTGTGCCACACCACCTACCTCTGTCGTTCTGCAATGTGTAACCTAGCAACTATTTAATTAAAATAGCATCAGCAAGGATAGAGGCTTTTTTCCCTCCTCCCTTGCAAGGATTTTCTCCAATCTCAATACTTCTCGGCGCAACATGAATCAAAAGTGACGGCGTGTCTGCCACTATATTGTGCCCCCCTTCCTTTGTTTCTGCGTTTGTGGTGGTTTCCACAAAACTGACTGTCTTTGCTGACGGACAAAATGCGTTTGATTGACATGTAAAGTGGATAGAAATGTACTGAAAACATCAATGTCTTTATCAATAAATGTATTTTAAGTCTTAAAATATGACATGGAATTTAGAGCAGACACAATTAAAATGCCAAGATTTCCAACACATAAAAAGAAATCAAAACAAAGTTCACAAATTATATGTAAGGTGGAAGAACAGGCAGAACGTGTATTATAAAAATGATATATCTAAAAAGAAACATTATAGACACAGTTCTATACTTGTGCATGTTTCGGAGAGCTGTTACCAAAACTTGCTTTTTAGAAGTAGAACAAAAATAATCAAGAAGCTTGTTCAAAAGCGGAGCTCCACTTGCAATGAAGTTCAGAAAGACCAGGGTTCATAAGCTACAGTTCTTACATGAAAACACTAAACAATGCATTCAACCACAATGTTGACTGTGAGCACTTGCTGCACAAAGACTCCACTGCAGAAGGAAAAGCATTTCAAAGCTGCCTTAAAGTTTGCTGCTGAACATTTGAACATTAAGCGATTGAAGTAATTTTTGGTCAAAAGAAAGTATTAAAAAAATAGAAACCAGCAGTAAAGTTTGAGGTGGGAACGTCATACATTTGGACTGTCTTTAGCAGTACGGTACTGCAATACCTCATTAAATTGAATTGAGGATAAATGTACTAGGTTATTCTTAGTCAGAGGCCTAAGATGAACTATCTGGTGGGTATTTTCTTGAACCTTCATTAAAAAGAACCACAGACAACGCATGTGAATAATTATGACAAAGCTTTTGCAAAAGGAGAAGACTCAACAAACGGCTTCTACAAGCCGTTCACCGAGCGTTCTAAAAAACCTTTGGTTACAGCTCGTCTTTTATTATCAAGCAAAAACAGGGAGGATGGGGGACGGAGGACAGCACAGACAATATTTATCACTGCACACAGGCAGTTTCTAAAGTAGGGAGTATCCAGTTGATAAGAACACCTGTGGAAGCGTAATTTAAGGTCTGGGAAACAGACAGTTAAAGATTTACAGGCAGACGTGGCCTTCAAGTCAGTTCAGAGACACAGAAGTAAGAGAACACTTTAAACTGAAAATCACAATCTATATTAACTATTGTTGATTAACATTAGACTGAATATAAAGTAATAACAAAATGATAATACCAAAAAATCTCTAACACTATCAGAGGGTGATTTTTTTTTTTGTTCAAGACACTGATACAAATAAACAGCCAATCACAGAGGAAGAAAACTCCTGGAATGGCAACGGCAATCATCCCAATTGAAAATTGATGGAAAGAATTCATGATCAAATAGCATTGAAAATTTGAAGAGAGTTTGTGCAGAAGAATGGGTCTAAATCATGCCTGGACTAAGCGTGCGAACACTTTCTCCATGCATTAATCCTCCTCAAGCTAGCATGACCAAAAAACCTTTAAAAAAAATTTGCTGTGTGTAAATTACTTAGTCGCTCTGCCATTTATATAATTTCTTTGTAGGTTTGAATTACTTGGGTTGTGCAGGGATATCTAATATTATTTTTTGCTAATAGCTCTAGTAGTATGACTTTCATGTGTTCAGCACTTGTTTTTATCAACGTATGTAGGTTGATGCTAAATGCCAGACCTTACTCTACAGCAGAGTTGCAGAAACAGGGCCATCGACCTCTATCCTTCAGAATACTCAGTCAGAAATGATAAAATGCCTCCCCTTTGTGCTTTTCTCCTCCTACTCCTCTTGTTATTTGTCTACCCCCCTCATGGCTGCATTTTTTTTCTTCTTTGTATGCCAAAACACAGCACCTCCTGTTCCGACCTGAAAGGAGTTGCCTCTCACCATGCTCTACATGTGTGCCAGGCTCGGGCAACGCGGAGCAATTAGAGGAAATGTGAAGCAGCTCTACATGTCAGCGTACGCCACACTCACTGCCACTCAAACTGCATCTATGGGAAGCAAACAATGGAACAATGTTCTAGTTTATAGCCGTCAAAACAGAAGGCCATGGCTGTTGTTTCTCTTACGGCTTTCGCTAGACCGCGTCGATACCCTAATGTGTCACACAGAGTGGGGAAGTTAGCTGTTCTTTTCTTGATTTTCTGTAATGTCACATTGCGCCATTGTGCAAGTCCAAAGAAGTATACACGTAGAACCTTTTTTATTGCTCTTCGTATGAGGAACTCTGTCAAACCGCGACGCAGTGAAAGTCATGGTAAATGGATGATTCAACATTCATATGGGTACATTACAGGGTTCACCTCTGTCTCAGGCACCTTCATGCTTTCTACCAAAAGAATTTCACATTTCCGCCTCTTATAGCCCTATCACCTTCGTGTCTCATTGTCTCCATTTCCTCTGCAGACATCACATTTCAAACACAGACATTTAATGCCAGCAAAAATGAAAGAGAGTTAGAAAATGTAAAATGAATCCAATCACATAAAAGCTTCTGTCTAATAGTCACTCAGAAAATCACTCTCCACCCAATTTGAGAGGGTTCCGCCACTAGACCCTTCCTTGTGTGATCTTTTCAATAAAATGTATCAGTGATGGAAAATCCTCTTGATTTGAATATATTCAAACGTGAGCATGAGTCTGACTTCTACACATTTTAATTTTAAAATTTTTTTAACTGTTGCTTTTTTTAATTTTGTTACTTGATATTAAACTACATGATGCACATAGTCAGAGTTCTGCATCTTTCAACTTATCTTTATTGCCTCTGAAAAAAAAATAAATCAGATTTTATTTTCTGATTCACCAAGAGTGATATGCATCAAGACTAAAAACTCCCAACAGGTTTTATCTAATAATGCATCTGTGAAAAGAATTAACTTGGATTTGTTTTCAAATTAATAAAAGAGTCTAATAAAGCTTAGGAACATATGTTTTAATACATAAAGTGTCTTTTGTTATTATTTTTAGTTTCTTTTGGAATAAAAACTGCTCTCTGTAAAAAGTTAAAAAAAATTAAAACCTACAGCACATGTGTTTTCCTTTATGTGTCACAGTAATTCAGGAAAAAAATTGAAGCGTCAAAAACAGAATAAACAAGTCAGACGTCAACGAAAACTGCCTGACTGGTACAGCCCTAGTTAAAAGTCTTTGTTTTACGCTTTTATGATAAAGAAAATACCATATAAATTATTGTTAAAAACACAAACTTAATAAAAGTACAACGCTAAAAAATTCAAACTAAAGATAAAAAAATCATCTTTCTTTTATTTTAAAAAAAATTCCTTATAACACCTATTTGAATTAGTTCGGCATTATCCTTTAAGTTATAGTCCATATAGCTTATGTAAATCTTTGAGAATGTGTGTTCACACAGTGATTTGCATAATGGCACATGATTTTGACAGAGAGAGGGACCCCTTGACATTTTTATAATGGCACTTTACAGGGTGGACAAGGTTGGGGGCAGGGCGGAGAATGCAAGGCAGTACTTGTGGAACCACATATAGGGAGGGACCTGTGGTGTGTCTTCCAGCCAAGAAGCGAGACAGTCACCCATAGTGAGCCGCGGTTTTAAGAGACTCAGATTTCATAGTGGGACTTATTTGGTGAACATGGACGTAATTACATGTCTGAGTTCATTGGAGACATGAACTAATTTCTCTTTTCTTCAAATCAATTGATTTACTTTTTTATCACATTACAATCATTGACTCCCTGCCCCTGTAGGTGTAAGAGTTGACCTCTCCCAGATTTGCACATATACACCAACCCTCAGTGTCAGTCAGGAGAAAAGCATCTCCACAGTATGAAGCTGTTTCATCATTGGGATTGTGTGTTCAGGGTTATGTCAAGGTTTTCTGCCCAACAACAGAGTACCTTTTTTTCCACATTTATTCATCCTACATGGCCTTCATGGACGTCTTATGGCTTATTTTCAACAATGACTTTCTCCTTGCCACTTCACTATAGGGGATATATTTGTAGAGTGCAGAATTGACAGTTTTCATGTTAACAAATTCTCCCAAATGAGCTGTGGATCTATACAATTCTCATCATGGTTACGTTTTTCATTAATGCCCTCTGCAGAATTGTCAGTTTAGGTATATGGTTATGTTTTGGTTGGTTTGCGACTGTGCCATCTTGCTCCCACTTCTGTATGAAGACTCGAGCGATGCTCTGTGAGATGTTTACACACTGTTGTGACCTGCCTGGTGCGTTCCTTGATCTCCATGATGCTGTTTATTCACTGCTGTTCTCAAATCACTATTGAGGTTAAATTACAGTCGGTACACTGAATTTCTTTTGGAGTAACATAATAGGGGTTTGAATATAAATGTGTATCAAGCTTTTATGTGTAAAAACATTTGAAAACTATGTATTTGTTTACCTCCTCCTTTATCCTCACATTTATCATCTGCTTTGTGTTGGACTTTATATAAAATCCTATAAAGTACATTATAGTTTGTGCCTGAAATGAGGCAAAATGTAATATGTTTCTTGAGGTATGAGCATTTTCTCCATTTCATCAACAAAATAATTTCTCCCACTCTGATTGAGGATTTTTATTGTTTTTTATCAATTACTAAAAATATTTGTTTTGGTGAGGGAGGTCAGCCAAATAAAATCCAGGACACGTGGTTCTCGTCAACACCAGTGGGATTGGAAGAGTCTCGAGTCGCAGACTGGGCTGCGCATGGCAGACACAGTCATCTGTGGGAGAGGCCACCAGCAAATTAAAAGGTCACAGACTTTGATGGCTCTCCCTTTTTACTCTGACACACTCCCCTATGTCTTGTCTGAGAGGCACATGCAACAATGGCATTATTTTAGCTTGCCCAAACAGCTTAGACAATACTGCAGCCTAAGGCCATATGCTGTGCCTGAGGCCATCCAAAACTCCCCCCATGTTTGTGTCCGTGGGAATAAGAGGTAGACTGAAAGGGCTGTCTGGAAATCACTCCCCTAACATGTCGTGAAGGAAGTTTTTTTTTTTTTTGCTGCACGGGTGAAACAAGATGGCTGATAAACACCAGTCAATACATGGCATGTCTTGAGAAAAATCACATCGGCAAGACAGGTTATAGATGGAGAAGTTAAACAAAACTGATTAATAGTTTATTGGAATTTCTAAAACATATATTGAAACTATTCATGGTGGGGTTTTTTTCTTTTTTGCCAGTTATAATTTGACCTCAACTAAAGGAGGATTCAAAATCGGAGCTTTATATCCTTGAAATCGGTACAAATTTCATATTGATGCATCCACTGTTTTCTGTACTCTTGAACCCACTCTCTGGTCACACATCTGTCTCCCTCCATGCTTCAAATCCCCGTCATACTGATATGCATACACGCTCAGGCACAAGCAGACACTTCATTAAAATGCATAAAGAGTCTCACTCGCACACTTACACACACCTGACACATGCATTAATTAGCACACAAGAAACAAGCTAGCCTCTCCATTCACACCCTGAGCCTCTTTCATTAGCATGACAGTGGCTAGCGGCGGCCGGGGGCCCGTCGACTGTAAGGTTCTCTCCTTGGGGCCCCTGATTAAAAGGAGAATCCCTTGGACGATTCCTTTCATCGCTGCACCCATGCAGAGAGTCTTGGATGATCCTCGATCTGCAAACTGTCAAGTGTACCTGCTTCTATGGGCTGGTCTCTTTGAGTCACTGCTCCATCTCTCCATGCACCATCCTTCCTCCTCTCGCTCGGACACCCACTACAGTCTGCTTTCTTCCATCCGAATGTAATTGTCACCTCACTTCCTAATTCTCAGCAAGGCCATTTGGGCTTTCCTTTCAGGGATTCTAACATATGTATGCAAAAGAGGAGGCCTAGCTGGTGTCGGCCCTTGTTCTGCTCCTAGATACAGATCACACAACTCTTGGATTCACAATGACGGCCCTAGGTGACCAACAGAACAGAGCTGGTTCAATGAAAGCTCATTTCAACTGTACTTAGAAACCACCTTTCTCTCTTTTCAGCACACGGGGATCTTAGCACCCTCACACCTGACGTACAGGGCGGCTATCATCTCAGGCCTTTCCCACCGGGTCTCCTCCATCCAGCCTGGATTTCAAGGCAAAACGTCTCATTAGCTGTGGTCCTTGAAAGAAGGGCACTCCATTTTAAATTCAGTTACACATTCCCTTTGAGTGGGACTGGAAGGCAAAGAGGAAGGCTGATGGTGGAGAGAACCAAGGCAGGGAGATGATCTCAATCGAAGGCTGGGGCCTTGGACCCCAAAGGGAGGGATAGCAGAGAGGGCTGTGAGGTTTGCTGAGGCAGCCATAATTTCACACCATCATTACCTCTAAGGACTGTAGATTTATGCTAATGCCAGTTTCAGGAAGAAGGTCTGCAGTAAATAGGTTTGGAAGTTCACTAAAGGGTGTGTAGTTTGAAGTCCGTCTTTAGTCTGCGTTTGCCTTAGACTTCTACTGTTTACAGTTTTGGATTGGTCACACACCTCAGTCTCTGTTGACTCTAGGCCTTCCACATTTATTGGCATACCTGGTACAAATTTGCTAAATACTTTAAAATAAATTCATATTTCATTACAAAAGTTTTATCTAACCCAGTTAATCTAATCTTTCATTTGTGCAATGTTATTCAGTAGGGAAAACAAACTTAATGTTGAGAAATCTTTTTTTTTTTTAGCAAAATCACCAGTGGCACAGTTTTTCATATAACTAATGATCCCCCTTTAAATAAATGTAACAAAACCATTTTTTTATTTACACATTACTCTTTTTAAGTAATCAGTTAGTTTGAGAACTTTCAATTGGTAGTAAATTATTAGTTGTTTACCTGAGGAATGTATACGACATAAGGTACAAATATGACATGAAACTGATGTCTGGAATCATAGAACCAGTGTTTTTCTTTCCATCACCACAATCATAAAAATTTGGAGTTTGCTAAACTCTGCTTGAACTTCAAGCAGAGGTTTGGTCGGATGAGATCAGGATTTTGCTTTTCGGCAGCAAGCACTCCAGCTTGGTTTGATATAAAACATTTTCCAAATGAATATTTGGAAAAACTCTTTGTCCTCACCGTTAAGTGCAGTGAAGTATCTGTGATGCTGTTGGCCTTTTAATCCTTCAAATCCCATGAGAACTTTGCTGGTATACATGATAGATTTTATAAAATACCAGGACTTTTTAGATGAAAATCTGCTTCTACCAGACGACTGAAGGTGATTCTTGGTTTCATACTTTACCAGGCTAATGATCAAAAACATTTGGCCAGTATAGGAATAACTGACCAGACATGTTGCATTATCCATAGCATGCTCAGTTCCCACTGGATGACTCATGAATTTGCAGGAACTAGATTGATGGTGCCAAAAGAAATGGCCACAGATCCCTCCTTCCAAAAATGATATTTTGATAAAAGACAAAATATCATCCTTTTGCCAAAAGCATTGTACATAGCACTAACAGCAGCGATGTCAGTAATTGTCAGTTATTTTGTTACAAAATACTTTTTTTAATTACAAGGGATGAATTGCCATCTACCCATTTATTCCTGCAGAGGCCTATCATGGGTGGTCATGGCAGGATACATACTGGACAGGTTGCCAGAATAAAATTGAGACACACAAGGAACCACGCAGACACACACATGCACATGCACACTCGCAAACGCACACACACACGCTCACACCTACTGTCAATAACTCCATAAACCCACCCCTCAAACAGAATAACTCATCATTTGGGTATTTTTCCAAAATGTTTATTACAAAAGAAAACCTTAGATCATTTATTCATCTTTATTGGGGATAATTTTAAGTGAAGCAGGTATTCCAGTAGAAATCACAGTGAACTCTAGTCAGTAAAAGCTTTTTAAAATATTTTCACACCAATCCAGGTGCAGAAGACTTAACAAATGTTTTTCTTTCCCGGTGGGCTGAGAGCTGAGAGTGATGTCTTTCTGGGCTCCACGGTTGACCAGCAGTGCTCTTTGAGATCCAGCCCCATGAAGGAAATGCCTCCTGAAGAAGCTTGGGGTACACACACCACATACAGCACCAGTCTCCACTAATGATGACCGCATGGCAGCGGCTACATGCAGCAGGGGGCAAGCTGACAGACTCTTAACGAGGAAATTTCATAGAGAGACAGAGTCAGTGGTGTCAGAACCGAGCAGATTTCGGACCATACTATATTACACGTAGATGAAGAAAATCCCATCATGTGCCCCTTCAGCTAGAGTGGAACTCATAATTAGGATTAGATGAAATCATCAAAACTCGTCCGGGTTGCTGGACCCCTGCTGGGTTTTACAGTTAATAGCCAACAACCAGCAATACAAAGGATGCAGCGTGATAAGAATCGATTAGCACTGAGATTTCTCTGATTTCTCATTCTGAACCATCAATTAGGACAACTATTGATTACTTTGCAACCATGGACCGAGATGAGATCAGTAATGGAGGGTGGCACCATGGTGAGCTAGAGGGCAGATGATGGGCATATGTCATGTGGATCATTCCTTTAGCTTTCCTCAAAATGTAATCAGAAACCTAGACACAATTTAACCTCATAATTAACCAGATGAATCAATAAGGACACACTGATGTTCTTATGCCACACTGATAGGATGTGACATAAGAAAATGTGACAATATAGTTGTGTTTGACCGACTGAGGTCAACAATAGAGTTTTTATTAAGAAAGTATCCCCATATCAAATACCAACTAACTTGTTTTTGTCACATTCCTTAGTATTTGTAATCCCACATTATTCTGTTATTAAAAGAAGAGTGAAAGAGTGCACAGGCCTTTTGAGAAACCATACACACTTTCAGTAGAACTATTCAGAGGAGTTACTTTAAGAATGTTCAGTTTGAACAATTTAAAGCTTAATTTAGGTGATAGCAAGGCATTTCCCATCTGATACCAGGGATCAGCGAGCGGTCCCGAACACAGCATTTTTTAAATTATCCATATCGGATGTCCCTAATAACACTCAGCTCATAATAGCGCTTGTTCTCTTGCCTGTGATGATGGCACCCCTTGTGAGACGTGGGTCCAGGTGTCAGTTTTTAACAAACACTGCCTACTTTGAAGTGTATTGCTTGCAAAACTGTGTTATAGTTCATGTAAATTATTTTGTTGATTAAATCTGTGTTTTGCTCTTTAGGGTCTAAACCTGAACACACGCCACTGTGTGCATGATTAGCTTTGATGACGGAAACATCCCGGGTTTCCATCACCCTGCGTCACATGATTTCCGTGCCCCTGTGGTAGAAAGTTACTCATGTCAGGATGCCGCCTCACATCCATTGGTCAAGTGCAATTTCACTGCCTTCCATTGGGGCTGAATTGAGCATTAAGGGTGTCTATTTGACATCTTGGTTTTCTATAAGTATGCTCCACATCGTATATATTTCCCAGCTTTTGCTCAGCCAATCTAGATAAGGCCAAACATTATGCAGTTTATTTAATTTTCTGGCAAGAAGGAACTCTTCACCTGCAGTCGCTGTTATAAATTTGTGAAAGTGGGCATACTCACATATAATGCCTGTCAAAAGTCAATTTCTTCCTCCTTAAGCCATTTCTCATCTCCGCAAATTGAACTGTGCCACACAGATTCGGAGTGTAAAAGGAGTCGCACACGAGGGTGGGGAAAGCCAGGAAGAACCTGCTGGTGCAGCGAGCATAGGGGAGGGAGGGTATTCGTGCCCTACGGCACACTGCAGGGGCTAAAACGTTCCTCCACATCTACGCAGGCAGCGAAGAGTCTGGAGGCATACATGGGATTACACCCTGTGTTATTGCCCTAGGCAGTCGCCAGGAGAGGCCCTCACACGTACCAGAGAGCCACACGTAAAATATATTGCACCTTGCAGATCTTAAACATTATGCGCAAATTGTAAAAGTGTGTAAATTCAGTTGGGTTTTTTTTCCAACCGAATCAGGAAGAAACATCCACCTGCTATAAGTTTCTTTACATAGTTAATAAAAAACTTGATGTATGAGCATTTTTTCCTGGGGCTGGCAGCAGGTGACTAAATGAGAGAAAATCTCAGAGGAACAATGAGGTTGTCAGTTTTAAGGAGCTTTATTTTTATCCCAAGAACACCGATACAAGTTGAAACAGCTACTTAAATATTGTGAAATCAATCAAGTGTCAAATTTCATACAGTTGCTTTAATGTGCGATACAAGAAGAAAGCCTCTTTCCTCGCTGCGCTACAGACCCCAAGGTGACATATTTTCCTCCTTCAACCACAGCGAGATGCATCGCTTGCATACACACTGCATTTGGCGAACAAATGAAAGTATCTCCTTAACACTGTGCAGGAGGACCCAGGGGCTGTTCTCCACTGTCGGCTAAGCACACAATCCTCCCCAGTCAAGCCCACTTGTACTTGCACTGACACACAGCCATTTGCACGACATATTCAAGGAAAAACTCTTGTCGGTAAGAACCGAAAGGTCACACGAGAACTACAATGTGCTCCACTTACAGGTTCGGCGTAGAGAAAATTGATTTCTATCTTTTAAGCATATAATCATTAAAATTTTCTGCTACTCACTATCAGAATAAAATCTCACATGTGGTTTAGTTTTTGGGTTTTTTTAGCTGTGATTTTAGACAGTGGTAAGTATTAGAAATAAATCCTCTTTTCTTTTTTTTTTTGGTTTCAGTTAGTTTATGTCTCACCTTTCACTTCCGATGTATTATCATTGCAGCTCAAAGAAAGATATAAAAGGAAATGCCAGAAACATTTCTCTTACTCTTTCAACCCTTGTGCCCATTAACAGTTAGTGCTCGGAGTAATTGTGATTTGAATGTAACCCCAAATCTGTTTAATGATCCATAGAGGGAGCACAGGTAAAGTGCTTTTAACGAGAGGGCCCTTATTTTACTAGCCGCGGAGGAGCAGATACGAGCCGAGCTGCTATTTCACATCCAGCTTCAAAGCGGCGCTTCAAATTGTGCCGACAAGACTTCATTTCCTCTTATCTGAGTGTGTATAGGTCCTCCACAGTGAGAGTGCACCAAGTGAAAATGTGAGGGGACGGCGGGTGAAGATGTATAGAGCACACAGCGCCACAGACAGTCAGGAAGACTCAAATTAAATGAATATGAGAAATGGGTGAAATTGTTAGACATTACAGTGGCATGCTCATAAGCGTGGGTCTACAGTTATGTCCTCCTCCAGACAGACCTGAGAGATACTTTATGAAAAGGTCTATGATATTCATTTTCCTGTGACTTTGCATGCAATACACAGACTCTATATCATAACTACCTTGGCTTAGGGCTTCACTTGAAAATTTTCTGCGCTTTTCACAGGGTGTTTTTTTATTACTTTTTGCAGATTATCAAACAATTGTCAATATCAGACAAAGACAACAGGTAAATAAAAACAAGATGTTTTCAAATGTTTTTTTGATTTTTTTTGTTGCTGTGTTTTTCTTTGCTTTTACTTGGACAAAAGGCTATCCAGATCATCTTGGGTCTATCCTATGTGAGAAATAATCACTTAAATCATGAATCATTTTAGGAAGATGAGTTTATTGTGACTGTCCTTAAGGAGAACTGGTCTGACAACATAAAGTAGACTATAAGATCTCAAAACTAACATTTATTCAACAATGAAATTAGAAACCAAGTCATTCTGGTCTATCAGTCTGGAATTGTTTCCAGGTTATTTTTGAGGATTTGGGATGCAAGAAAACCACAATCAGTGCAATTATCCATAAATGGTGGTGAAAATATTGATAGCATTATGTGAAATACTAGGAACAATGTGGAGATGAAGAAGAGAGCATGTGGCAGAGTAGGTTTTTTTTTACATACTTCATTCCTAGATTTAGGCCACAAGCCACTGGGATCAGTGCTCAAGCTCCCCTTGAAGCCGGTAGCTGGAATCTAAGACCCACCCCAGCAAGCTGTTTCAGGAACCTGTGCAGTGCACATGTGCCGTGGCTGTTGTCCTCAACACAGTTGTCCTGAGTTTGATTCCCGGTTTGGGGCCCTTCTGCTGCTCTCCTCCCTATTTTCTGTTAGAGTTGAATATGAACTGCTTAGTCATGTGCTAGACCGCTTCTGGAAAAATAAGATAAGGCCCAGCACAACATGTACCATGAGCAGGAGGAAGAGGGTAATATTAAGTCTTTTCAATGGAGATGGGAGCAAAAGAGTCTAAGCTCTACCAAAGTTGAAGACTCTGCAAGCATTCCGTGCAATAGCGTACAAGAACCAAGCTTGTGTTGGAAGTCCCAGTCAAATGAAACACCATGGCAGTTGTGAATGATAGTGCAAAGATCCTCTGGGACTTCCAATTCCAGATTGATAAGAAAACACATTGTTCCTAGTATTTCATGGTGTTGGACAAAGTAGACAAGAGGGCAGTAGTGTCAGACATAACAATTCCATGTGAAAGCAACATCAAGAAGATGGAATGTGAGAATTCAATCCATAAAGGCAGAGTGAGATGCCACAGAAATTTCTCTCAACAGTATGCTTCCAAACCCAAGTCAAATGACATTTAACCTGCAGAAACAATCAACCAAACATATTTTCTGGCAGAGGGTAAAGATGTGCTTAATGATTTACAGCAGTCTAACTAACTGTGGAATGGCGCAGAAGGCTGACTGACATAGTGTTTTGTACTGTTTTTGAGCTGTGACATAAAATATATATATATATTTTTTAAATTGCTTCATTTGGTTAGTAGGTCTCTCACTGGAAAGGCTCAAATATATTCCATTAGCAGCCAGCAGGCAGTAAGTCCAAGTCCTGATGACAAACTATTAATTGAGTTGAAAGTTTCTCACTGAGAAAAATAATCACATGGCAATTGGAAGGTTGTGAGCCTACCTTCCAGGTTAATCTCCCATGCTGATGCCTCCCAGGACAAGGGACAGAACTCGAAGTTTATTTTCAGCTTACATATTGGTGTATGGTTGTGGTGTGAGTTCAAGTGGATCAATGTAAAAGTACTATGTGGTTAGTATGACAAGAAAAAGCACTATAGAAGTTGATTTATCACATCACACCATATGTTAGAAAACAAAACTACAAACACTGTAATCCCGCCATATGGAGTAGAAAGATATTTGTTAGTATTGAAATGTTTAACATGTTAGCCTGCCTATAATTAAAAAGAACCAAATTACTCCAATGACTTAGATCTGCCATTTCGATAAAAAAAAAAAGTGCATCACATGGTCCAGTGTATTTACACACCTGCCTCAGTCTACTGCTCTTTCATAGCCCACTAATATAAAACCTGGGAAACTGAAGGTATCTTGAATGCCCTCCCCCCCCCAATACAATAACACATCTTGGACTGGAAAACTACAGTTGGAAAGCTTTGAGGTTGGATTGAATGAATGAAAAAAAGACAAAATGTCACCAATTCCATCTCTGAAGATTTCAGATAGACTCTGACAATGAAGGTACATCAAAGGGAAATGCAGACCCCAAAGCCTTCAAAAGGCACTGTGAGCATATGCAGGGTTATTAAATAGATGAATATTGACAGGATTTTTCCTATTTCAGGTGAAGAGAATCTCAGCAATATCTCCTCAGATCCAACAAGAGCTAAGAGAAGGCAAGCGCAGTCAGGGCGCTCTCTTCCTCCTCCCAGCCATTCACAGCAGACCTAATTGACAAGCAAAACCCTCCAACGGTTCGCCGCCCACCCACCCCCCTATCCTCCGCACGCCTCCCCGCCGCCAACTTTGCCCACTGGACCGAGATGTTGCTGAGCCAATCAGGAGAGGTTTTGTTTGCTGAACTCCGGTACGTCCTTCAGCACTTTGGCTCCATTCATCTCGCCAAACAATCCCCCTAAGAATTTAACTGGTGGGCAAACACACAGTACATGGGTAATGATGGGGGCACCTTGGCTGTCGGTGTGAATATTTACCCTGTCATCAAAGGAGGGGCATGCATATAAATCTACGCCTGCCCTCCCCAAGTTCAGGTTCAGGGTTTGGAAGTGCGGGAGTCGAAGCGAGAAAGACAGCGAGTGAATATTCCTCAGATCTAAGAGCCTATGGAATGTGATGGAGCTTTAAACGTATGGAGCATGATGGGAAATTAGCTTGGTTTGTAACTCCACAAGCACACAGAGGTTGCTTAAAATGTCAGATCCATGAATAAATACATTTGAAAACAAAATGGCACCCACCCACGCAGCGGGGCTAGTCGATTGTAGATGTGTGGAAATACTGTGGTTCATCTTAAGCACCCAGCTCTGTTTTTCGTTTCTTACATCCAAAGGTTTTGTGCCCTGCTCCCGCGATGAAATTGAAACAAAGTTTGCTTCCTGAGTTCTGCAGAAAGTTGCGACCTTTTCCGCAATATTCTATTCTGTTGTTTAACACCCGATAAACAATCCCCATTCCATTGTTCAACACCTGATAAACTCAATTCGTGAGGGGCCAGGAAACAATTCTGCTAAAGAGAGAGGCAAGAAAATAGCTGCAATCAGCCAGCAGATTGCAGTGTTTTGTCTGCGATTTGGAAGAGTGGAAAGATTCCATCTGGCCAGTTTTGCAGCTGATATGCTACTGGTAATATGTTCAGCCTAGGTAAACTTACGATGGGCTGAATGGATGTTTTATTGAAACTTGTGTGTATAGCAGTCGGGAGCTTGCATGGTCTATTGGAAGGAAACAAACATTCCATTTTATTTATTTTTTCCTTCATGTGTAAAAGTTAAAGTATCTGCCATTTTTTATTCCCCATCAACCTTGAGCAAATCACTTTCTGTAAGTGTAGACTTGCGACTGCTTTTTAAAGAAAAGCACAAACTACACAGTGTTATTGAATAGGAAAATATAAACCTCTTCAAGTGGTAACATGTTTAAGGTCCAAGTATTTCATTTCAGTGATTTTATCTTATTGAGATTATCTTGAAAACATAAAAGAGCAATCCAAAATCTATACAAGAGAAAATAACCTCACTTTTTTTATCTGCTCTTCATGATGCAGTGCTGCTTCTAGTGTTGATTCTCTACAAGTAGCGCAAACATGTAGCTCTCTTCACGCTTATTGGCACCATTATTAAAGATGTGAAATTTCTAAAATCAAGTTTACAATTGCAATCTTAGAAGGAAATATTTTAAAAGTCCCTGCCTACAAATGAAGTATCACTGGCAAAATAAGCCTCTCAACTACTGAGGATAGAAGTCTAAATAACCACCAGTAGCCACTATTAATAACTAATACAAAAAAGATGCAAATAACAAGCAATTTTGAAATTTGCATTTCACGTTTTTAAACTGATCAAGGCATCTATTCGTAATTCGTGACTTTCTGTTTCCCTGGGTCATAAAAAAATTCTAAAACATTTTACTTAGGTGTAAATGTGAGAGTTTGTGGTGCAGACAGTCTTATAATAGCTCCGCAATACATGTGTTGCTTTTTTATGCAGTCTGCCTCTGAATAGTGGATGTGTATTGGGATGAAGTGTGTGGAGTTTGCGGTGTACTGCTGTATCAGGACAGGGTGTCTTTTCACTTGATGTCACTCTCAATTTTAGTTATTTATTTCTTATGGCAGTGAGTGGTCTCAAGTCTTCATATAAGTATGTTGTGAAATTGTTCAACACGCTCAAAAACAACTGTGGCAGCCTGGCTTATCTGCTGAGCAAATTATGTGTGTTACATCATGAAGTGTGTGGTAAAATGATCAAAGTGTGTATGTTTTCTATGTCACAGTGCCTATAGGGCGTTGCACAATAATATGACATGGACTGGGCGTATCAATTATATATATGGAAGGCACAGTATGTGGGATGTTTTGTGTTGTATTTGTCAGCATTGGGGTTGAAGGACCTTTCGTTCCCATCATTTCTTAAAGCTAAACAACCAGTACACAGTACTTTCAGATCAATAAAGCGCTTGTTGCAGATTACTCTACATGCCCATGCCGCTGGAAAACTAGACTTCTGAGAAGCCATCAGAGACCCAGAAAGACACAAGCAGGATTACATTAAAAAGGATGACCTTATTATAGGCAGGAATGGGTGTTGCACTTTTTTTTCCTTGCATGAAGACAGTGAAAAGGGGTGATAATGGCAGCATGATATGTTTTATTTATTCATTTTGAGGATATGCAGTTATTATTCAATAGACGAGTGTGTTGGCTTGAAATCACAGCCCATGTCAACAAGAGGCAGATGTAAATGCATGTCTGCTCGGTGCGGAGAAATGAAGTGAAGGAAAGAGAGGGATTTGTGTTAAAGCTGTGAAACCGTACTGCTGTTTAAACACAAATTATCAAAATCTGCTGAAATACATGGAATATTATCAACGGAGCCTTTCTTAGTCAAAGCCTTGTCTAGTTCTGTTATAAGCTGTACAAAACACCTGACCTATAAAGTAATTAATTTACTTCTATATTCTGCAGTTAGCGGAATTGTTATTATTATTAGTATATTTTGTTGCTTTATTTTATTTCATTTTTAGAAATATGTATTGTACATATCATGTCTATTAGCATAAAAACATAAATAAAATCAGAAAGTGGAAAGTATTGCCAACATGTAAAATCCCTCATTTTTGAGACTAACACTAACCTGTGGAAGTGTGCAGTCACTGAAACATCTTTCTTTCTCTGTCTCTCTCTCTTTCTCTCTTTCACACACACACACACACACACACACACTCTCAAAACACACACACACACACACAAACAAAGCCTTTTGTACCATCTTCCACACCAGTACTCCTCTAGGGGCCAATACTGTGCTGCAAAGCCCTTTAGAGGGGCAGCAAGCCGGAAAATGACCCCATGCTGTCACCGCTCGCCTCAGCCCCGCCTGGTTACGCCCGTTTCCCAAGGACCCACTGAGGGTCCAATGCCCCCAGGCCTCCCTCTCACACCACTCTACCTCCTGGGGCCAAACGTTAACAGGGGCTCCTCGCTGCGGACAATGGCTGCCGGGAGACGTGGGAAAGAAATGTCACAAGGCTCTCTGACAAGCAGAGTTCGACCCCCTGACCTTGAGGGCTGGTCCCACTGGGCCTCTTTATGTAAACACGGGGCTTCCAAAGAAAAGCATACCCTGTGTTAATCAGATTCATAACCCATGTGAGAAAATACCAAAGAAGTTGAGGTGTGAACTGGAGGTTCGAACTGGTGGCGACTTCTTCACTAAGGTTAGCAAAAAAAAAAAAAAAACTACAGCTGCTTATTTCCTTTCTCTGTTTTTGTACGGTAAAAAGACAATTTAATAGCTTGGTTCAACAGATCTTCAAATTATTTAGTCAGATTTTCTTAAATAGCATCTTTTCAAACAATGTTAAAGTCCTGAAGAGTGCCCTTATAAAGTTCAGCACCTAAAGTACTCGAAGGACTTCTCTTTGAGGTCTCAGCTGCCTTGTAAACAGTCCTGGTCATTTAACCTCCGACCTTCTGACTTCTCAATCTGTCCAACACCCTCTCCATATGGGACAAGCAGGTCAAATACCATAGGCCATTCTGCGCCGTAAGCAGGGAGGGGTTGGACACGGGCCTGGTGGCTGCGTAGTGTTAAGGGTGCAATTTGTTGTAGAATGTGGGCTAACAAGAAGAACTGGATCACTCATCAGTCCATCCTGTTACATTAATATTGTTATTTTATCTTTTTGTAAATAATATGGCAAGTCAAATTTATTGTAAAGTTCTGCAAGGAATTACTCTTAAGTCGCCTCAAGTGATGAGCAGCACCTGAATAAAATATTTATCATATTGATTTGTTTGTACATGAGTCACATAATCTTTGTAATGGGTAGTAAAGCATCTGGTCACCCTATTAACTACTTCCTAATCTACTTCCTAAAGACTGTTGACAAGGTCCTGTTGATGACCCCTCATTGGTATTAGAGCTCATGTAAAGGGTCAGACCACTGTGGTCACCAGGGGCCAGTGTTCACAAACCAAACAGCCTGGCCTCATTCCCAGGAGACTCTAGCTGATGGACTCCCCCCCGCTAGTTAGTGGAGATCATTATTAACTAGCGCTCAACAAGTGACAGATTGATGATTCTGGATTGGATGGACTAAGATGCTGACCTAACCTAAAACAAGTGACTTTCATAAATATTTTTCAGGTATGCATTGAAATATAATAGTGGGGAAAAGCAACATCTCAAAGAAAAAGGCTACCAAATATGCTTAGATTAATTATTTTTTTTTATTTTCATTTTTTTAAATTAGGTCTTGAGGCAAAGAAAGAATAAGGCCACATTCAACTCATTGTATACCTATACACTTCATATACAATTCCTGTTTTTTTACTATTTGTACTGTGAAACACTTTGTGACTGCAGTCCACAAAAGATGCTACGTTAATAAAATGTTATTATATAGCAATATACGCCGTCTTTTAGTTTAAAAAGATGTTAGTTTTCATTAACAAGAGATATATTCAAAGTAGAAAATAATCTATCCATTTTATTGTGTCCGCTCCTACACTTGTTTTTTTTACTGCAAAAAAAAATGCATACCTAAGTCCTCAAAGTATTGCATATGTATTTATGGGTTTTGTTATTAAATTATTGGAATAAACACTCAGATCTCACATAAAATAAAATCTAATATTACACCTTTATATTACACCTTAATTCCATTTTCTGTGGTTCTGATTTCCATTTGTATTTGCTTCCGTATTATTATGGATGTTTATTTTTATATAACAGCAGGCTATATGTAGAATACCATGTAATATTTAAATTATTAGTTGTTACAGTGGGTGTGAAACATCCTTAAAGTTGAGATGAATTTATGGAAGGTTTGTATAAAGTGTCCCTTGGCAGATGGTTTCATTTTATACACAAAGAAGTCAAGTATGAAACAACCAAATCTACAAAAATACAAAAATGGCAAATAGTCAAAAATGACCAGCACTGCTATTGTTGTCATCATTGTCCTTGGCTCTACACAACATTTGTATCTCCTAGTAATTGTTGTGATCTGTCAAATGTTTGACTCAAAAAGTCTGTCTTAGCATCAAGTCAGTAAAGAAAATTATACAGGATTATCATATTTATACATAAAAGATGAGCATACATAATTTATGCATCAATTTCACATGTGCAAAGAGGTTTTCGTTTAAAACAGCACCACTTCATTTAGGTTTCCTCATCAAACTGAAAGTATCAGAACTTTACGACAGATTGGTCCCTGCAATTCCAGCCGAATTCGCTTCGTCATTCAGACCATCGCTGCCACAACAGCTGGGTGTAAACTGTAAACCTACTGTATACAAGCACACATGAGATGCCGTGCTGTCCCCCGTGTCTCCTTGTAGCCCTCGTGATCATAAATCTGCCTGCATGTCCAATGATCGTTTATGAGCACTTTACATGAAAATCATTCTCACAAACAGCGCCCTTCAGCTTGTAATGAAAGCCAAGCATCAAAGCTAAAGATCAATGTCACGACAGGGATTGCTTGCATGTTTGGTGATGTAAAGAGCATCACATGGGAATAAATAGCAGCATTCTTTGATCTGGTGCGGTAGATGTATTTTTATCTTATGTGCAAAAAATTTCATTGGATGTCTCGGAACACAAGTGTCAAGTTCAACACTCCCAAGATTTATCGATGCAAAACCAAAAGCCAGTTGAAACAAACTGAATTCCCAGACCTGGATGTGCATTCAGTCCGTATTGGAGGTCAAGGGGTCAAATAGCTGAGGTCATTTAGGTTTGAACAAGTGTCTAGGGACCTCTCAGATCAATCTAAAGCTGCAGAACATGTGGATGGATCAAAAGAAGAACACGCATCAGACCAATCACCCAATGGTCTCTGATCATTGATTCAGATTCTGCTGGAGTTTATTTATCCAAAAAGTGACTAATGGATTTGTAAGCTTGATGAAGCAATATTCTGAATAATGAACTATGTCACATAACTAATAAAATATTTCTTTATTGTCACTAATTTGAATTCAGCCGCATTTTTAATGCACAGGAAACCAGCAAAAATATACTTTGCTTAAAGATTCTACTGACCCTCTTATCATTTTTGGCTAAAATATTCAATTTCAGCTCATGTGTATTGAAGGATCTCCTTCCCAAAAGTTGAAACCTTTCCTCTAATTAATCTGGGTATTTTTAATTGTTTTTTTTCTTTGTAAAACAATTCTTTCATCTAGCTGAGAGAAACTCCAGCAAAAATGTGAAAATATTCAGGCTGTGCCAGTAGGTGGCAATAATTCTCATATTCAACATCAATCAATTGCAACAGATTTACAATCAGAAAACAGACATAGACTTAGAATAAAAAAACAAATGCACGTTTAAAACTATTTTTTTTCTGACTGAAAATGCCATAAGCACATTGAAAAGGAAAAAAAAATACTTAACACAATATGGCAATGCTTTAACAAATCAAGTCATTTTCAGTCAAGTCAAAATTATTGTCTCAGTTCTGATCAGGGAACGCACCATACAAAAGAGCTATAAGGTCATACTGCCAACCAGTTTTGTCTGTCTTTGGCTGTGTTTTTCAGTGGAAATTAGAGTCAGTGTTCATTATCTTAGTACTGCTTTGAAATAAAGTCAGAGGAAGCGCACAAATGTAAGAAGGTACTTCAAAGAAAACAGTTTTTTAGTCATGATTGCAGTTCACTCAGTGAAAAGTAGCAACACACAAATCAGAAAGCAACAAGACTGAAAGGAGGACATTAAGTTGTCATCATTTGGTTGACATTAAAGGGGATGTAAATCATTTTTGTCTTTACATCCTTTTTATGGTTCCTAAAATTAGTATTGTCAGGTCAAAACTTTACAAAAAAAGGGCACTAGAAACGATCCACTAAAGTCTGACTTGACTAATCTCATTTTAAAAATATACATGTATTTTTCGTAAACATACTAACCTTTAGTCTTCTCAGCTATGTAAATGTAAAGTATATTCCCTGATTTGCTCTATAGCAATTTCATACCATTGTCTTTGTTATAAGGGTTGTCTAGACAACATCACTAAACCATAATGTTTAATACAGCCACATTTATTCCAACTGATCTGCCTCCCACAAATCTTAACTGCCTGGTGTCGATCTGTTTCTTGGATCAGTCTCAGCCCCGACTGCGCTCAGGCAGGTAAGAGCTCAGATAAGCACCCCACTCCCTGGCCTGGGCCACAGATGAAAACACGTCTCCCCTTTTTACCACTTTCATCTTTGGCCAACATTCCACCCAAGCATAGCCTATGGCTCCTTGCCCCCTGCCTCCTCTTATCCTTTTTCCTCCTCCAGCCTCCATCATGCAGGGGACCAAGAATGGCATGCAGCGACAAACTTGAGACCTTGCAAAAAGAGAGGAAAAAAAAAACAGGAGGGGGAAGGACGTTGAGAGGTGGGGATGGTGGAGAAGAAAGGAGTTGTGAAGAAAAAGAGAAATGCACATTGTACTTTTCAAATGGATGGGAAATGATTCGCTAGGATTTGCTGACAATTATACGGTGGGGTTTAATCAATTCGGACCATTCACAGCGTGGAGAGGGCTGATCCCCCAGTACAAAGGAACAGACCGTGGGAGGGCGGTACCTAAGAAAGCTCTGGCCTGGTGTAAGTAACATGAGGCAACACTCCCCTCCCCACACATTGCACTGCAGCATATGGCTCCTCTCTGAACTTATTAGCTAGCGGATTAAGGCCAATCGCACAGACCCAAGGGCCTGTGGTTGCCTCTGCTGCACCCTCCCTTGCTCCCCCTCGCCCCCAGGAATGAAGCTGAGTGACAGGGAGCATTGTGTTGGGCACCTGAATTGCCACACCTCTCACTTACCCTGTCATACAGTGCAGTTTGATGAGGTTATTTGCTAGGAGGAACTGGATCCAACCACTAGCCCTAGAGTCACAGAACAAACCACACAGAGCCAATCAATCAGTCTCTAATGTTGCATTAAAGCAAGTCCCATCAAGAGTTTTCACATCTTTACATCCCATAAGAAAATTTTACCCATTTTAATGACCCTCTCACAAGTCTGTCTCCAAATTAGTAAGCTGCTCAGCTATGGAGAGGATTGTAAGCACCTGAATGTGAACACACAGATTAGGCCTGTAGATATGATGTCTAATTACCATCTCATTGCAACTCGACATGCAAGCTCGACATGAGTGCCGACGTGCTGGGAGAAAAAGGTCCATTTGACAGAGGTTGATTATAGGTCCATTATGCACAAAGTACTTAGAGATGGGCTGAGAGTAGGAATTAAGAGCTTGACGGCTACTGTGAGGGGACCTGGACTAGAGAACAGCGGTGCAGCAATCAACAGGGTCTTGGGTTTACAGGAGGCCACGGCTGGGGGAGGGTGTACAGTAGTTTCTGCCCTTGTTGATTGGTCATCTAGAGAGATCTGACAAAAGACGAGCCCCATACTTAAGTCCTCAATTGATCTGGAAAGTGGCAGGTGATCCTCTGAATCTTTTTGTGTCAGCTCACAGGGGTCAGATGACCCAGAGTGACTTGTCTTACCTGGCACCCATCAAAGCTCCTTATTTGGAGCACATGGTGAATCAGTCTCGGGTATCCACCCCTCTGAGAGCTCCACCTGGCCATAGGGTAAAGAGGTGAGCTCCACAGTGAAGCAGCGGGGGTGCTGGATCCCAGCTTTACTAATCCTATCCTACATACTGCGAGGGGTTGAAGAACCCAAAGGTCAGAGATGGGAGCAGAGAATCTACATCTTTGTGGCTGGACAGGATTAGAGGGCCAGGGGGATTTTGGTCCTCGTGATTGAGGCGACACGCCAGGAGCTCACAAAAGTATTTGTGGAACTGACTGAAGAACCAACATTTGGTGGGATTGTGAGGATGCAAGACTTAAACTGTCAATGATCTTTAATGTGCATCTTTAATTTATTGTTTGTACACTTGCTTTAAGTGCGACAGACTGGCGACCTGTCCAGGGCGTACCCCGCCTCTCGCCCGGAACGCTGGCTGGAGATAGGCACCAGTACCTCCCGACCCCATTAAGGGACAAGGGTGTAGGAAAATGGATGGATGGCTGGACACTTGCTTTAAGGTGCAGCTCTTGTTGAGAAAGAAGGTCTTGAAGTTGCTCTTCTGTAGAAGAAATCCGGCATTTCCAGACATTTCTTGTACTCCTTATTCTGACACTCGTTATGTGTCGCTTGTTGTTGCTGGATTTCAAGGAGATTGACTGTCTTGAAAGCCGATGATTGATGGTCTTTCACATCTTTGGCTGTTGCAACCACTACATCTCGCATAAAAAAACCCAAGACACAAACAGTGGTACTACAGGTCAAATTTTGGAGAGGGAAACACAGGAATTTCATCAACATGGATCTTAAAGAGCATCCTAATAGTCAAGTAATTTTCTTAGTTCATGTTAACCCACATCAGGCCAATCAACACTTCGGCACCAATTCTGAAACTCTCTCACCCCTGACAACACCTTGAAAGCACAGCTTCACTTATCAAATGCTTTTCTCATAACAGAATTAGTCACAGCACAGCCAAGGTATTCTCAATAGGGCGTACGTCCTGGCTAAACGCAACACTCTGGTTAAAGGTTATAGGGAGATAATATGTTACCTGCAGTTGAAAACTCTGACAGCATTTTTAATTAGTATAAAATTAGATTAGTTGGTCCATGTGATCCATGTTGAAAGCCTGCCAAAGACATTACTTCTACAATCCTAAAAACTCTAATTTAAAAAATCTCATCATGTTGGTGAGCTCTTGCAGATATATGCAGCATATTGCAGCATTAACAACCAAAATAAATAAAAGCAAAGGGAGTTTCCTTGGACATGATGTATGATGTATCTAGATGAGATCTAAGTCTTTGAATTTTGAAGACCTCCTTGTCATTACCCTAATATTTGGCTACATTTTCTCTATCAGATTGAACTGAGGATTCTTGCTGGACTACTCCCAAAATATAATTATTGCATTTAGTGAGTAAAAAAATGTTTTTAGTAAAATTAAAACATTACACTAATTAAGCAAGGGGTATGAATAATTTTGGGCTTAATTGTAAATCCTTGGTATATGTTTTTTTCCAGATTGGATTGAAATTCTGGATAAGAGTTATAACTGAATAAGTACTGAATGAGATAAAATTCACATTGGAGAATTTATAGTGCTTGTCTCTGGCCACACTCATTAAATGCATGTTATGTTCAAGAGCATTTAGCAGAGGGCATTAGATAGCCATAGAGATAAAGCCTTGAATAGAATGAATGTAAGTGTAAGGCCATTGGTTAACATTTGAGATGAGCTCCATGCTGAACCTGTGGGTTCATTTGGTGCATTTGCCTCCATTATTGACTGAATAGGCAGTTTGTGCTGGCAGGGATCCATCTCCCTCCACACACTGTAGCCCCATATCACTGTCTGAACTCACTCAATCACGTTAGGCAGTCAAATCGGGTTAGCCACTCTTTAGCATCAAACACACTTTTGATTCAAAGCATCACTTCATTGTCACTCGACATGTTGGCATGCCAGAGACTGAGTTGTCAGTGCTCCGGCACTGATCCACATCCGCTAGGGTCAAAAAGACTGGATGCTGAGCTGCTCTGATTGTAGTTATGTGTGTGTGCATATGTGTGTGTGTGCGTGTGTGCGCGTGTGTGTGTGCAAGTGTGGCAGATAAGCAGGGGGTTGATAGTCGGACCATGAGACTTTTTAGGGAGGGTGGAGAAGAGTTACTGACAATGTGGCAGTCCTTCACAGTGACACGTGTGTTTGATGGTACACACAGCCTGTACTCAGCCTCTGTGACCCGCTGCTGTCACCGAGGGTTGAGGACGTGGCAGCGTGCCACCGTCTGCGCTGTGGAGGGATACGTTTTGTTCAGGGTGGGTTGGCGGGGGCGAGGACAGAGGTGGGGGTCGGAGCGAAAGACAGGGGTTGTGTCAGAACTGCCAGTCTTTGTAGGTTGTTGCAGAGTATAGACAGATACTTACAATTTATACTTATTTTTCCTGCAACAATAAATGCATTCTAACAACACGGGTGTTTAATTTATATAAACTTCATCCTGAAAACTGAACTCACATGAAAGAAATGCTTGCAAGACGTACGTCCTTTCTAGAACAAAAACGGGGTGGAGATAAAACAGCAGCAGATGAAACGTGACGTTTTACAATATGTTTAATTAGAGATGCAACAATAAATTGGCCAGAGGTCAGAATCATATAAGTTTTCCCTGATTGGCTCTGAAAAATAAATGTCTGGTAAATGTATTTATTTTTCTTCCTTTTCATTAAATGCTTCAAAATTAAGAACTTTTTCCATTTTCAGTGATTCTTGATCAAATTAATGTTGATTTTATAAAAAAAAAAATAAAAAATAAAAATCTATTTTGCAAGGATAGAAGCAACACATAACTACTCTTAAAGCATACTTCACCATGTTTTTTTTTACACAGGGCATCTGTATTGATATGATTTCTTGAAAATCTCTTATGACTGCATCCTAGAAATTGTTCTCATACCTCGCTAATGTCATTTTCCTGTACCGTTTCCTCTGACATTTTTTCTTTGTCTGGAGTGGCAATTTATTGCACACTATAGAGCAATTATGTTCTTGAGAGTAACCGAGTTGCAAGTCACTCTGATTCATATATGTATACGCTCCGAGGTGGATTCAGATGGTCCGAGTGTGTGAGGCTAATAGCAGAAGAGTAGGAGGAAGAGGTGCATGGAGAAGTTAAAAAGGCTATAAGGCTAACAGTGGGTGTAGGCAGATTTCTAGGTTTAGGTGTGTGTGCTTGTGTGTGTGTGTGTGTGTGTGTGTGTGTGTGTGTGTGTGTGTGTGTGTGTGTGTGTGTGTGTGTGTGTGTGTGTGTGTGTGTGTGTGTGTGTGTGTGTGTAGGCAAGCTTGAGGTGCACTAACCCTACTCTGATAAAAATGTGTGGGATGTGAGGATGGTTGTGGAGCCCCAGAGCCAATCTACCCAGGACCCTCACTGCTGCCTGAGGGCCTCTTCAGCGCTTTCCTCCACCTGTCTGCCTCTATATTTTGCTCTCCTGATACTCAAACTCTCCAGGAATGTCTGAACCAAAGGTTTTATATTTGTACTTTTAGCTTCAACTTTTAGGAGATTTTTTTTCTTTGAAATTTAACACATCATCAGAATTGTAAAATATGCATTGAGCAAACGAAGGTTGGAAGGTTTGTTTTTTTTTTTTTTTTTTTTCATTTCTATGTCCCGCAAGAAAAAGAGAAAACAAAATGTAAAATAAGATGCAAGTATAACATACAGTATAGTAATTAATGTATAGATTTAAAAAACATACCTGGATCTGATGGAACCATGAGTGTTCTACTTTTTTGCAGTGCAGCAAGAAGAGTCTCTGACATACTCACTCTACGCATCAACAAACAGCCACTGCAAATTGTTTGAAATATACATCACACAAACACTTTGCAAATGTAATCTTTTAGCATTTGAACTTGGAGTGGTGCAATAAACAATTTGGCTATCACATTAAGATTGAGTAGAAGTAGAAGAGAGTGATGCAAAAAAGCACACCCCCCCCCCACCCAAAGAAAAAAAAAATTGAGCTGAGCAGCAGAGAGAATACGGAGGTTTTGATCAGGAGTTTCTCTGGGATAATTGTCAGGATCCGCCGTTTGGAAGATGACTGACGAAAGGAGCAGCATGACAGTGGAATTTGTTAAGGAAACATGACAATGTGTCAAACATCCATCAGACAAAGAAATGCAATATTTATGGATTCTTGAAGAACCTTTCTCTACCTCTCTGTACGTACAGACCCTTGCATTTTGTCTTCTGCTTAAATTGTTTCCCGCCTCATCACGTGTCTGACTGATATTCTCTCATAACAGGATTAACAAGCAAGAAAAGCCTGTTACTAAAAGTAGTATTAATAATCGTTAGGAATCAAAAATACACAGCCAGGATCAAGACTATGTAAAAAAAATAATTAATATATATATAATTTTATATATATGATATATATATCTAATATATATTATATATAATATATTAATATATATATATATTATATATATATATATATAGATATATATATAAATCAAATTCTATTTAGCACCACTTCCTCTGAGCTGTACCATTTCAGATCTGGATCCAGCAAAAGTCCATCCAACTAGACTTCCCACAAATAACAGACTATTGTGGGAAGAATTGAAATGCATGGCACATGAAATTTGATAGCCTATCAAACATGCTACCCAAGCAGTGCTTTACAATTGTGACATTATATACACTGAGAGAATATTGCAATGTGATATATTGCACAGCTCCAATCTGTCATACATACAAATCCTAAATAAATAAAAAAAAATAATAATTTAATGATTACAAAATCCTGTGATGGTTTATATATTCAGTTGAAAAAACAAGAACTGAACCGGTCAATATTCGTCTCCGTAAACATATTTCTAATGAGTCTAGTGACAAGACCTGGTGTCGGTAGCAACCAGAGTAATTCCCACATAGAAAGAAATAAACACAAATTAGTCCATGACACATGCTCAGTAATGAAGAATGACACAGGGAATAACGAGTAAACACGTGCAAAAACAGATGCGCTAAATGACATAGAAACATCTGTCTATATTTAGAAAGTAATCTTCCCCTGTATCAGTCCAAGTTAATGTGAGCTGGTTTAGTCCTGAAAAGTGGCCTATAAAAAATGTTTCATGACCATAATGTCACACGAGAAGTACTTCCTGGTGTATAAAATTGATAAGTTAGTTCAACAACTCTGCAACATTTTTGTTGAAAAAACATGCAAGTGGTATTAGTTTCCGATGTATTTCTAAAACCAGAAGTAGACAGAAGATAATTTGACCATAAACCAGTAACGTCCAGGTGAAACTGTAAGGAGTCAAAAGAACAATCAAGAAAATTGAAGTCACAGACTACTTACAAAGAAAAACCAAAAACGTGTTTTTCCATGAGAGCATGAAGGAACTGACTCAACCGCCGCAGCTTTAATGAACGGTGACTCCACAAGTCTCTGCCATTGAAAACAAAAAAGCATTTTGAAGTCTATCTAAAATTTTCCACACCATGTGGAAAACCAAAGATATAAGGGTCTTATCCCTAATTTTAAAGATGAAACCATAATTGTTTGGAGAAAAAAAAACATCAACAGTAAAGTTTAGAGGTAGAGGCTTTTTCTCAGCATATCATAATTCCAGACTTTATACAAACTTTATAATTTGATCATTTTACCAAGATATTCTTTACAGGATCCTTAAGACAAACAATCCAAAGTTCATAGCCAAGAAAAGAGAGAAATAACATAAAGCTTCTAGAATGGCAATAATCCAACATGAGAATAATCTAAAATCAGTAAAAAGAACAGATGATGGTAGAAGAGAGCCTCAGACTCTTCAGAATTTAAGGACAGTTTATGTGGATACAATGAACAACGTATGCCGGCGGTTTCTGTATGCAGGTACCGTCTTGAAGCTGTCTTTACCAAAACAGACCCTCTGTCAGAATTAAATGCATCTCAAGTGTCTCAACACTTACTCCCAGTAATTCCTCATGAATAATTACCGGCTAATTCGTATTTTAATTCCTTTCACAAGTGGGTTAACTTGGGTTGTTAGCAACATCTGGTGTGAACATCATGTCAGCAACTCCATTAGAAATATATTTATTGTAAAAACTGTTGATGTGTTCAATATTTATTTCACCCACTGTATTTCAAATCAGAGTGTGGTTCTTGAACATCAACTAATCAAGTTACGAACAGAAGAAGCAAACAAGTATCGGCTTCTCTCATCTGCAGACTCGCACACTGTCACTCTTAATAAAGATGCAGATGTTTAGAGGAAGAAAGAAGAAAAAAGAGGAAAAACCTTTTTTTCCTGAGGATACTGATTAATTAGCACTATCTGTCTGAAGACCTCCTGTTATGATTAGACAACCCTCCCCTCCCTCGTCTCTCCCTCCAAACACATACACACACCCACAAGCACACACACACCTACTAAGAAAACAAAACCCACTAATCATCTGAAGCCTGTGCTTTGTAGGTGGGGCCCCCGGTCATTATCAGGGCCCCCAGCAGCAGCGGGTTTTGTTGGTTTTAGCTTTGCATCCCCAATCAATCCCTAACAGGAAGAGCTTTAATCAGGGTCTTAATACAGCAGTACAAGAGGTGGGACGGCCCTTTGTCCGGGCCCTGAAAAGCCTGATCAGAGGGGAGTCCTCTCGCGTTTCTTTACATTCACCTGCTGGGCCTTATTGGGTCTCTTTCTGAGAGAAAAGGGGAGCAGGGAAATGAATAAAGAACACGGGCAAAGTGTGGGCCGGTTCAGCCAGCCTGTACGGGTTAATCAAGGAGCTACTTGTCATCTCCACAGAGTCTCCCCCGGTCTCTTTCCCATGCCAATTCAGGCACGCCGAGGAGCTGGGCAGAGCCGAACAACAGCGGGCCATAACACAACATTGAGCTAATGATACGCTACTTTAAAACCAACGCGTGAAGCGGGGAGGTGGGAGGAGAAATGGAGGAAAGCCAGGGGGAGGGAGGAAAAAGTTGATGATTTGCAGAGAAATGCAATTTTGAGAGTCTGGGAATATGAGGGAAAGATATAGGAACTAAAATAGAATCAAAAATATTTTACAGCAGGATGTGATTTTGTTAAAAGCAAACACAACAAGCACACAGAGCGAGTGATGGGTTTGTTCAGGCTGCAGAGAATATTCAGCGAATCACCCATACATATAATCCGCACTCTGTGGGGGGGGGGGGGTAGAATTGACATTTCCATATGTTAGTTTTTGTGTTATTTATTTTTTTTCTTTCTACTGTATAGGGACGTCATCCAGAAAACAAGAGCAAATTTCTTCTTTAGCAATATTTGTAAAGATGATACAAGTTTAGACTCTAGATTTCTGGAGGTTCATTAACAAATAGGTGTGAAGGAGGGAGCGTTTACGCTGCTTCAAAGGCTGTGAAGTGATGCTCTTACTCCATCTAGTGAAAAGAGCGAGCAAATCCCTTCATACATTTGAAGAACTATGTGCGTGTGTGTTTGTGTGTGTGTGTGTGTGTGTGTGTTTAGTGTTCTATTCCACTAACATTTTAAGAAATGCAATTTAAAAGATATGACCATAATTCAGCACAAATATGCAGACATATGAGAGCTGGAAAAAATATGAAACGTAAACATTTATGCGGATTGATGATTACATTAATCTACTTTGCTTCAATGTTTCCACTAGACAAAGAAATCAAGAGGGCTTTGGGATGTATCCATACTTCAGTTGATTTGTGATGACGCATCCATCAGTCAACCAGAGATCTAAAGCGAACAAGGTCATCTTGATCAACACAGATAGGCCAAACATTGAAAAATCTCTTTCTTCATTAAATGCATTAAAACTAAAAAGTCTCATCATTATCTCATCATTAACACTAATATGCTTTACTTTGCTGCGATTAAAATACTGATCAAAGCTTGGGAGCAATGCTTCAATGCTTAAATAAGAATAAACTCGTAATTCCTTAATTTTCCGTTAGATTCAGAGCTACATCTATCGAGGGCACATTTCTTATTTTTTTATGTGTCATTATCTGAAAAAAACAAAACAATCATGGTAACACAGAATCGGCAGATCCCACCAAAGACGGACAATCCGTACTGGTTTAGAAAAAAACCTTCATCTCTGCAATCTGTTTATTTCCGTCTGAATTATTTTCGAAACAATGTGTAAAATTGCACACAGAATTTACATTAAAGACATTATTATTAACAATACTCATTATTGTTATTCAATATAGACAGACGAAATCTGCATCAAGAAATTGCCTTTTAATCATTGCTGATTTTCAACTGTCACTCATTTTTTGAAATTTAACCAAGCAGAGGTCCAAAACAGCATTTTCCAACATGTTTTCTGTTAAAAAGAAAAAGAAAAAAAAAGACATAAGTTCAACCCAATGTCTGTGGCATTTCCAGGGATAAAAACGCTGGCAATTTGTGCGACACAGAAAGCTCAGTCGAATTATGCGTGTACTTTAAACGTCAAATTTGTCAGAGACAATGTAGACTGGCGCCTAATGGCTGATCTACCTGACAGGGCTTTTTGTTGAAGTCCACAGAAAGTCCACGGGAAGCCTTCCCTTGCTCTCCAGCAGGGCCTGATGCACTTATAAGAATGTGCTCTATGTAACGAAAAAAGGGATGGCAGCAATTAGAAAACAAAAGAGGTGAGGAGGAGGGGGCCTGGTGATTGTAGCAGGAGCACTTCAACACCCGGTTTTTGCATTGTCAATTAGAGAAGCCACACAGTGTCAGAGAAAGACAGAAAAAAAACAGATATTTCCTGCTGGTCGATATTTGCAAAATGTATATATATATTTTTTTTTTTTACAAAAACACTGTGACTACTGCAAATGAAACACAAATCTTTTAAAATATGTGTATGCGCATGATCTTTTAAAATGAAAATTGATTTTACTTCCACAAATAAAACCTATCATTTAATTTGTTTTCCTTTTCTGAAATGAATTGGGCATCCAAAATGTAAACGTGTCGGTGGGGGGGTGGGGGGACAGACGGGATTACTTAGAAATCTATACTTTGGTGTGGCAGCAAAATTAAAGCCAAATGCTACACGACGTTATGCACGAGCACACTTTCAGTCCATTTAAAAATTTAATAAGCTGAAAGCTTATTTGTCTGATTTGCTGGCTTTTTGGCTTCATTTTTGGCGGGCGTACGCTGCAGAAGGTCACCAATTCACCTGTAAGGAGAGAATTTACCCTGCCTAATTCTTCCTGTCCTTCAGGTGCCGCCTGCCACCCTGCTTTGCATTTTAATGAAGACTACATGTTTATTAAATCTTAGAGTGCCCCCTCCTTTAAAAAAAAAAAAAAAAATTCTGAAATAAATGGCTTATGGTTACCAGGCAACGCAAGTTGATCAAACATGCTTCGCCCTCCCCCAATTTTAAGCTCATAATTCATCATCTATATTCAGGCATCAGTTCTTAATTAGATTAAGATGCATAACACTCCCTCTTCTCAGCTGAAATCCTATTCACGCAAATGAATTAACACACACACACACATGCGTCCATGTGTGAAGCTAGAACAATTTAATAATGAATTTTAAAACGCTTAAGTTGTAGATGAAAGGCGATTTAAGGCAAAGTTCAGACACTTCTAAAAAAAATTACTAAAATAATATAATAAAAATAGATTTTTGCTTTTGTGAGACCAGAAAAACCTTTGTATCATAAACTGTAATAACAGGAGTTGCTTCAGATCCTGTTTATAGTTCAGGGAATTTAAAACCCATCGTACATAACACTTATTAAAATATAAACAAAATACATCAATTAGTAACCAAACACTGTATTTCAAATAATGCTACAGGTCATTTAGATAACTTACATTGGGCCTTACTGTGTGTGCTGCCCCCCAAAAGCTAAGCTGTGCTTTTCACTTCCTGAAATCAGCACAGCCATCTACAAATGAGAATGAAAGACTGTTTGTTTTTTCTTGTTGTTGTTGTTTTTATCTAATTCATTAGGAAAAAGAAAGAGAAAACAGCAGGTGTTCTTGCACGTTTTGCTTTAGCTTCCAGGTAAAGTTAAAATGGGGGTCATCAAATTTCATCACAATTCTCAAAGGTGTGACCGTGGAGAAGGAAGAGATGTGTGCATGGCAAACCAAGGACGGTCGGATTTGCTGCAAAGAGCACGGCTCGCTTTGCTCTCCCTGGAGCCACGGCTTTGATTGAGCGCCTGAAATGAGTTGAAATGTCACAAATCTCCGCCAGTACACTAGAGATGAAAATTGGCCTTGTGGCGGTTTTAAGGCTCCCATTAAGAGTGGGCTTAACGTTTTGTATTTAAGTGTGCCGTTGGAGTGCATCTAAAATACAACATTATTACACATCTCTGCGCACTCAAGGAAAAATGTTCCCCTGGAACTTGTCAATGCAGATGGATTCTCGGCTATATTAAAAAAAAACAGAGCTCAGAATCAGAGGCCTTGATATGACAGAAGGGTAGGAATAAGCTCAGGGGAAGACAAGCTTGAATTAAATTTGCAAAAAATATGTGTGCAGAATGGGAGAAATTGTCATGTGATTAGTAGCAGAATGCAGATTTTAGTCCTTGATTCTGGCTTTTATCAAAAAAAAAAAATTGGTAAATATAGCACATCTGACACCTGAGTGTCTGGTTTTATCAAACATTAACACATCTTACACACAAGCTTTTCTTGTTAGAGCTGAATACACTGACTTGGTAAATCTACAGCCCTTCTATTTACCCCTTATTTCTTAGGTGGCTGGATTTTTTTTTTCCAGGGGAAACAGAAAAATGACTATCCGGGCTGCTTAGTATTCACATCACACAAAGTGGGTCTGTGTTCCTTATTTAGTGCCGTACTGTACAGCTGGGGAGCTGTCCAGCATGGAGCGGCAGTATGCAAATGAGTCTGGATTTGAATGGAGATGGAGGTAGACACAAAGCTCAATTAGAGACAGAAAGAGAGAAAGAGGCGGTGGGGGAGCGTCTGGACAGGAAGAAGTGGGTGGGGGGGGGGGAGGATGGAGAAAAAGAAACGCTTAATACCAACCTGAGCAAAACCAGTGTACAAACATGCTGAACCACAAAGCTGCATGCAAATAGCCAGACGTATTTCTAAATTCTTCAGCCCGTCTTCCTAGGGGATCAGACGGCTCAGCTCTTCAGCGCGTTTCAGTCACACCAATCACACCAAGAAGATCCCGCATCATCCGTATCACACACACAAAATAAAAAACAAAACAAAACAAAGGTTTAAGTGCCAGCGCGGGAAACAATAAACGAACATATAAAAGCAAAAGAGGTGGCGGCCATTTTGTTCCCAGGTGTCATAGTTGATGCCCAGCAGCCAGCGCGGCATGTCACCCAACTGTCCTTGGAGGAGCCTCTGACACGAGCACTGTCACTTCTTGTTACCCTGGCAACTGCAGAATCAATTATGGGGGATGGGAAAAGAATATGAATATTCACATTGCAAGGGAACCTTCATCAAAAATTATAATGTCTTCATACCGTATGGTTTTTTTTTTCTACATTTTGGTATGAATTATTGACCTTGGTTTTTAGGTGATGGAACAACACAAAATAGTGTCCAATTGTGCAATGAAAGGAAATCACATTTTTATTTTTTGAATTTAAAAAATGCTTTTTTTTATCCCTGCATTTTTTTATTCAGCCCTATCCATGGCTTCAACATTTTTTAGATACCTTGCTTTAAACTTTACAACTTTATCCATTACGCAAACAGCATCCCTTGCTCTTCATGATGCTGTTTGCGCTGCTTTTCCCAAACAAACATCTGAGGCCATTACTGAAACATGTGTACTTACACTAAGATTTAGCTAAAGCTCAGTTGAACTCTTTCTATTTGCTGCAAAAGATAGTCCTACAAAGCACTGAGGCAGTGGACTGCTTCCATGGCTTTCACTGTTTCAATAGTAAAACATTTTTAAAACAATGCATCGTTTTCCTTTGATTACATAATCTATGCCCTACTTTTTGTTGGTCAGACACCTCAAAATATAATATTACAGCCTATGGTTGCAATGGACCAAAATAACATGAAACAGTTCAATAGGTGCTACCACTGTTGGTAAAGACAAATAAACCGATTCAAGCAAATTGTTTGCAAGCTTTGGCATTAGTAGCTTGAAGAAAACAGAAAAGTTGTTCTGTATTTGGGCCTTAGGAGCGAGTGAGCTCCAGCTTCTCCTGTTTCTCCTCTCATTCTGCACCTACCATTACGACGAGGATCATGAATAGTTTACAAAACTGCATACAGTGAAACGTTGACGTCTTGCACAGCATCATCGGCAGATTTTTAGCTGACTGCATTGGGTCTGTGACCTGCAGTGCAGTCATTTCACATACAGCAGAAGTACAACAGACACAGAGTGCAGCAGGCTTGGCTCTGAGGGGATGAAGCTAACCTAATCACGGGAGACTGGCAATGCAATATAGGTGTGATTTCCAATAAAACACTGCTTGTACAATCAATATTGTCTATTTCCTAAGGCCTCCTTTGCACGGTTTTATTTGCAACATCAAATCAGTTATTCAAGCAGGTCCAGTGTAAGTAAGGAAGAGGAATTGCCATTTCAGCCAAGATCACAAAGAGAATATATGGACAACTAAAAGAAACCCGGAACTATAGCACAAGAGTGAGCGGCAGAAATAAGTCATCACACACTACGGAATTATGCGAAAAAAACGCACGTGGCGCGGTGTGACCACAGGCGCGCGCACGCACGCACGCAAACACCCGGTCTGCGTGCGTGCGCGCGCGCTCGTACAGTAAACGTTGCAACGCTCTCATCAATAATGCATCGGCACTTCATGTTTATGCAATTCGCAGGGCAGGCAAGCCCGAGCGATGGAGTCGGTGCAATCCTGATTCATGCAAGCACGCACCGGCTACAAGTCACACACGTCTACGGACAGACTGAGCTCACACACACACACACACACACACACACACACACACACACACACACACACACACACACACACACGCATCCACGAGTTTTTTTACCGCCTGTGGAGAAGGAGATTAAGATTATAAAACAGTCTTCAGCACATACCTGTTAAGGCACTTTTTCTCTCTGATTCTGGTTTTTATGCAGGCTGGAAGGGCTCACAGTAACGCGCGCACTAAGGCTGTGCTGATATGCAAATTAAAGGCTCTGGCTCAATGCAGGGGCATTTATTATTCATAAATTACTCATGTTTATGCAAATGACGGACTGATACGGAAACACTGGTGGGGGATGAGTGGCTCAGTCTAAACATACTGTGTGATTCGATCGTTGTGGCGCTCAGCCATTTGTGATCCGGATTCAAACATTTGACCAGCAGAGATAGTCATGGAGTGTCGCTGTTCTCTGGACTTCTCCAGGTGGGATTGGCAGGGTTGGGTTTTACATCCAAAGGTTGGCCCTGCGCATTCTTGCATTTATGTATGCCGCTAAAGCACGGGTTTTATTTGAATTTTCCAATATGAACAAAAGGTTTAATTTATGTCTTGTGTTTTGAATGGAATAAACTGCAATACATGGTACATATTGAGGTTAATGTAATAATTATAGGGCCTTTCAAAAGTATGTTTTTTAATATACTTTGGCTCATTACACCCACACACATTTTGATCAACATTGTTTTTGCCTTTATGAATTGTTGCCAAAAATAATTTAAAATTAAGTATGATATATGGTGTTACTGTACAAAATCCCCATTTTCTCAAATAATAGTCATATATCATTATGGACTGAAATCAGAATGAATACGTTGAAAGTCAAAAATAAATTGCCAGGTTTAAAAATGTTGAATGCACCTGAGGATGTCTTTGTTTGTTTGTTTTATTTCTTGTTCATAGTTTATATGTACCAGCTGGTGGTAATAAAATACTATCATGCCGTTCACCAACCATCTTTCAAGTTCGACAAGTAGAATAACTTTCTCCCCTATTTATTTTCAATCTTGACACTTTCTGGACAGGGAAAGTTAAATTGTAAAACTGCATTGCTGTCAAACCTATTTCGTTTGTTTTGTGTTTCATAATATTGGCACTTTCTGGACCCCATACAAATATTGTTTCGCGCACAGCACTCTACTTTACGGCAGCAAATGTTTTACGGTACAATCATACGTCATCATTAGAAGACTCACGCTGGCGTTCAACAATGGTGACGCGCTGAGATTCGTATATTTCGAGTACTTTAGTCTGTTTTCCCTCTATAAAATACCGACTTTAGCCTTATAAGACATTTAAACCGTGTGTCTGAACGTACGTAACCGGCGTACATCAAAGCCATTTAGTGGAGTG